>CAHIKZ030000110.1:27500-35000 GCA_903632075.3 Acanthosepion pharaonis
AGACATGTAAATAGATGCTCCTGCGTACAGACACACGTACATACTGACTATATATGTGCATAAGACCTATTTGCTTAATAGTAGATGTTGAATAAGCAATTAAAAAATATTTTTTTTTTAAAAAATAATTTTAAAATATGCTGGAAATTTAGATACGTTGTTTGGCGTTACTAATGACTTTTTGAAAGGCATGAAATAACTTCTCCCTATATTCAAATTTACGACCAAAAATATTGAAAAATTGACTGTTGAAACGCGAATGAATGAGCGCTTGTTTAAGCGCTCTTGCATGAGTCTATTAACTAACTTAACGTTAAAATCTATCGACTCTATTGTCCACCGCGTGATTAATGACATGCACACATTTATAAATTAAAAATTGCGCACCTCGGCGCGGTGTAATGGTTAGCAAGCTTGTCTCGCTGGATCAGTTACAAGTGAAAAGTGAGTTCGATCCTTACAGGGTGCACAATACTTTCGGCCTTGTGCCACATCTAAGCTACTAGTATTGTGGGAGGCGGTTATGATTAATAATGATTTTGTTTAGTTTCTTGTAAATAGATTAATTCATATTGTATATACTCATTGGGGATCGTTTTAATTTGTTGTCTTAATCCCTCCCCTCCCCCCACATACAACGATTTGTACATATGGGGACTATTAGGGATTTTCATTGAGACAATGAGGTATTATGGTGGTGTAGTAAGAAAGGCTAGTAAGAATGCGGTGTTTTGGTGTTAGGAATATTGTTTGTATGTTTGGGTCAGTGCTTTGGCTAGCTAAGTTTAAAATTAAGACAGAACACCGTCCTTTTTTCCCATCCCCTTTTTTAGGCCTTGTGTCACATTTTCTGTAATTTCACAGAAATAAATATTGTAATTGTTAGCAAGCTTGTCTCGCTAGAACAATTGCGATTTAATAGTGAGTTCGATCTTCACTGCGTGCCCCAGACTCTCGGCCTTGTGCCACATCTGAGCTAGGCTTGGAAAATCCCTATAAATTGATATTTACATATCTGTTAATTTGGATGAACGGTTATGTCTATACAACAAACCGTATCTGCACACTAGATCACCAGATACTCATTAATACTTAAGTTTTATCAGCTACCACCCTAAAAAGTCAATTATCTATCGCCAGTGTTTACGCATAAAGCTCAATTGTTCTAACCCTGTGTATTTGAAGTAAAAACACATAGGGTATCAGATCGTTCATTTTCTCAATAAAAATTATCCTCTCAAAACAATTTTATAAATCATTCACTAAAACTTCCAACCACAATGGAGATAATCTATAAAAGAAATAATACAAATACCAGAATTTCCATGTTTTTTTTTGTTTTGTTTTTTTATTAAAAGATTCCCAAACTATTCGATATTTTACAAAATGATTTCCTGCATCAAATATTTGACCCTACAATCAATAAATTTTCCAATTTGTCCGGTTTTGACGGGGGCTACACATAACGACAGGCGACAATCTAAAAATCTACAACCATTTCTTATATCATTTAACCTACTAAATCACCCACTCACCAAGGGAACGTAACCCTCATTAAAAGTTTGTCACATATTCCGCCGACAGTATTTCACCTTGTCTGGCAGGCATACAACAATCCGATCTCCGCCCTTAAGTTGTGACAGTTCAAATATAATATACTTAATTTTTTGCACCAGATGCAATACAGAAAATCATGGTGCAAATGGTACAGAAATCCGCTTTTGTTTTACCAACATCAAAAATTCTGAATTCAAAAATGTGTAGCAGGCTAAGGGATACCGCTTCACGCTGCACGGTCTCTCCCAAGAGGTTACAGCAAATCAAACGAATCCATAGAGTGCACTGATTACTTACGTACTGAAAGGCGTGACATGTATAAACATATATATATATATATATATATATATATATATATATATATATATATATATAGTGGAGCTACCACCAAACACAGATGGCCTAAAGTTTGCGTTCAAGCATTAAACAGACTATCGTCATTCAGTACTGACCAAAGTGTCCACTCTTATATTTAGCAATGCTCTTTCCCTGATATCGAGTGCTTCTACCGATAAATGTAGAATACCTTAAAACTGTATTTTCTCATATATATCAGGTTGCAGCTCATACACCTCCTATAAATACGTCTTACATAATGAGTTAGATGAAGACACAATTGCCATTATGTGGGAAGCATATGTCAGAGGTATTTCTATCGCTACCTACCTACCTACCTATATATATATATATATATATATATATATATATATATATATATATATATATATATATACAGTGTAACCCGGATATAAGAGAGTTGTCGGGACCGAAGAAGAAGTCTCTTATATTCGGGTTTCTCTTATATCCGGGTTTGGTCTATTTTATATACATTAACACAGGCTCTAATTTGGGACCAGAGAAAATCTCTCTTATATCGGGTTTCTCTTATATCCAGGTTGCACTGTATATACATATATATATATATATATATATATATATATATATATATATATATATATATATATATGTATGGGGGGAGTGAGAGATTCAGAATTCGATAGATAGATAGATAGACAGATAGACAGATAGAAAGAAAGAAAGAAAGAGGGCTGAAAAGGTATCGACCCAACCGACTTCATAAATTCTACACAAATTGTGTGTGTAGAATTTCTGAAGTGATTTAGTCATACACACACATGCAAGTATATATATATATATATATATATATATATATATATATACTTGCATGTGTGTGTATGTGTGTGTGATTGTGTGGGTGGGGAGAGCGACAGTGATAACAGGCTTTCTAACATTTTATTTTTAAACGATTGCTTCCTTCGATACATACACAAACACACAAGCACACGCACATACATAAACTCACACACACACACAGACACACACACACACACATATATATATATATATATATATATATATATATATATATATATATATATATATATATATGTATATAGGGGTGAGAGAGAGTGTGATGACATGCTCCTTGTCATTTTATCTTTTTAAAACGTTTGCTTCCTTCAAGTGCGTGTCGAATCTACGTTGTTTCGTTCTATTTTTTTCTTTTTTCTTGTTTCTTTTTTTTTTTTTTTTTTAAATCGGAACTAGTTACTTTGTAAAGTTTACGCCTTTTTGTTTTCAGAGCAAACATTCAAGCCAATAGATCAGGTTGTTTTACTCTTTTACGCCCTGTAAATGATTCAGACGTCCAGATAACATTTCGTCTTGAATAAACTGATTCCGTGTTTATTTGAATACATTGTTATTCTTTCACTTCTTGCTTCTTAGCGTGTTGCGTTTGTATTCGAAATTGTATTTAACAGTGCATTTTAAAACGATGATGTGGCAGTATTGGAAATCGAGCTGCCGGATTCTTTTATATGCCATATGTGATACAGAAATTCGAAGAATCTTAGAGACAGCAAAAATACCTATTAAGAAACAGAAATTTCATCGGAAACGAAGAAAAGAGTTTTCAGTTTGTTATATAGTATCACACTTCCTATAGGGCAGTGAATGCTAGACAATCTCCGTACAGATGAAGACTAGATTTAAGATGTGGTTTGCAGAATTCTGCTAATACCATGGACGTAACATGTGAGTAATATGGAAGTTTTAATGAAACCATGACGATTCGGATAAAAAAGAAACAGTTGACATTTCTGGGACCTGCAATGAGAAAAATCCTCTTAGATAATCTGACATTCATAAGACGTCAAATATTGCTTAGGGCTACAAGAAATTCGAACGGACACAGCATATAAAAGAAAGTCCATTTTAGGAGGTGGGCGATCAGGGTTTCCACTGATTCCTCTCCCTTTTATCTCTAAGCAGAATTTTTCTGTCCAACCTTTCTCTATTTCCACAACTTGCCATCCATTACCACAAACTCTTTAAAGAGGTTGACTGCTGTTTCGCACTTCCTCTCCTTGCTCCATTATTCCCCGCTTGTTAAAAATTTTCAAAGCTCTTTCTCCTAATTCAGCGACCCCAAAATTGCAACGGTTTCATTCTGATTGTAAGTATACATGTCGTTTTAGTGTTTATTTTCCTTAAAAGTTCCTTTTTTGCTAACATATTTAGTACATTGTATTCTCAATAACTGTCTAACAATATTTCTATCGTTTCGAGTTTCTTCATCTGTAACGAAATTATCCGGCATCCAATCCAAGAGCGTAGATATGTCATCATATGCCATCCCACTTTTCTTTGTTTCTAAGTAAATTTTCCTTTATCCTAATACTTCGCTTAGTTTCTAGAAGGCATCTTTCACTATTCTTACATGCCTTCGGATATATTTACATTATTCGGACTATTGTCCTCATTTTTGTCACCATATTTATTACAACGTTTCGGCCGGTTAAAGCAGTGGAGAACATGGAGAGGGGAATTATCAGGAGATGACTGACATCCATTAAACATGGCACGTGGAACTAGAACAGTCTACCCCAGTGAGCAAAATAAAGGATGCAGTTCGACATTCCAACCATCTGAAGAAGGCCGGAGCGTTTAACGGCCGAAACGTTGTAATAAATATGGCGACAAAGATGAGGACAACAGTCCGAATAATGTAAATATTAGACAAGGAAGAGTTTATGAATTATTTATAATTAATTTTTTAGTATTCTTAATTTTTCTTCCGTTTGGTGCGGTCAAGGGCGTGTACAAATTATCTGTAATGTCTATTATCTCAAGCGCTTTCGGCCACTTCTTTAGCCATTTTCAAGGGATTTGTTGCTAATTGTTGTTAATTTCGTTTCATGATTGTCTTTAAAAGATACATTGCATGATGCATATTGCACGATAGTAACGTTTATTCCAAGTCCAGCGTTCAAGTATGTTTACAATTTCCTACGATTTTAGGGAAATAATGCTCAGTATCGGAGTTAGTTGCTTTATAGATACAATATTGACAAAGAAGCCAACATAACATAGTTACCAAAAGTTTTAAGCGCCAGTGTGGGTTTCAGACAAATTGACATTACTAAAAACGTTGTAATAAATATGGCGATAAGGATGAGGAGTCCGAATAATGTAAATAGTGTACATAATACTTCATTCTTCTTTGGTGGAACTGGGAATTATGTTTCACTCTCAAGGGAAAAACATAATTCACAGTTCCACCTCACATTGTGTCTCCCAACGAATATTTCCAATAAAGCGAAAAGCCTCAACCAAAAACGAAACGTCCGAGACGTATTTCGACATCCCTACTAATAAGATGAATATTATCGACGTGCCTATCAATCCCTACCGACTAACGCATCAATTGAAATAATTCCAATTACAGATGCGGAATATAAAATATTTAACTTATGATTTATTCTGTTGAGCCTCCAATCTTAATCTTACTCACTAGTGATTAATTTACCTTCAGTGGTATCTGAAAAGGTAATACTGCAGCTTAGTGTCAGTCTAAGCTACTTCTATGAGCTGTGCCCTTTCAGGGTGTATAGACAGATACCTTCGGATCTTTACCTCACACTTTCAGTTGGCTTTTATTGCACTAATCAGAACAAACAATTTCCCCTACTTGCTTGTTTCCTAAGTCTCTCGTTTGAAGCGCTCACACATTTGGCTCCCTCTCAGCGGTGACACGACCAGACATTCGGTCTTTTTACTGTTAACAATTAATCCTTGATTTATTCTTTTTCCTCTAGTTTTCTTTTCTGAGAATAACATCGGCATAGTTTCAGCCATGACATTTATATGCAGATTATGACCGCCATTAATATATATATATATTGGTGCGTCTTCCTGCTTGACTGATTTGTTTTTTACGGCTTATCAACCTTTTGTAGCTTATTTAAAAGCAGAAAATATTTTTAGATTGCAAGATTTGTGGAGAGATAATAATGATTTACTGATACAAGTCTTACTATTTAACCCATAGCTGGGTGGATTCATATCTTTCCGAAGGGTATTTACTCGTGAGGATGATCTCTTGGAGCACCCGAGTAAATATGATGGACTCGATTGGAATTGAAACTCGATAATCAATTCCAATTTGGATTACACCAACCGGACATCCAAGCTGGTATTCCCAAGCGGTCACCCATCTAGGTGCTGACAAGGATTATCGTTGCTTAACGTCGGTGATCGGAAAGAATTCAGCTTTCTGTTTCAAGATGTTTTTTGTTTGTTTTTTAATAATAGGATTGATATGACAGAAATTTATCACTCTTCTTATTTTCCTAAGATTAAATACTTTGCTTAGTTTCTGGAAGGCATCTTAACGTTTTGATTGTTGTGAACTTTTCGCAATTTGATAAAGATTGTATACGATATAAAAGATTATATTTCTCTGTTCGTTTATATGTTATGATGGGTGAGTCTATAGTTTGTTTTCTAGTGATTATCAAACTAAGTGACATTGTTTTGGAATTTTTTTATTTAATTAACGAAAATTAATGACAATTGAGAACAATTAGCGGACGTAGTAGTTAAACTACAGCGAACGAGTTATTTTTGATCCCTCTGCGAAATAAAGACGCTTCAATTTTTGAACAAAAATATAAAATACTAAACCTTCATGGTTAGATTTCCGATGTAACGAAGGATTTGTTTTGGTTTGTTTATTTTGTTTTGTTTGTTTCTACTTGGAATTACAAAAAAAAAAAAATGAATGAAGAATTTTGGTAGATAAATATCCTTTAAAATTTGGTTCCGAGGTGATGGAAAATATCTCTTCCATTTCTAAAAATATTCCAACGCGAAACTACTTAAATTAGATGAAAATATTTCGGGACTGAAAAGAATTTATGATTTACATTTAAATATTAGAATGGAACAAAAAGTAAAAAAAAGAAATAAGTTACAAAATATTATTCATATGAGAAACTCTAAAGAAGAAATTAATAAAAAAAATATGCAGTAAGCTTACACAGTTCGCATATATATATATATATATATATATATATATATATATATATAAAGGCTCAAACACTAATGTTCCATGGTTATAATTTATTACGTAGGAATTGTAATCACGATCCAATTCATCAGACCTACAAATAATCGTGATTACGATTCAAATGTAATGAATTATAACCATGGAATATTAGTGTTTCAGCCTTTTATATTATTACACTGTGCTGGACAGTGAGTTCTACCTGGATTCTTTCCTCTTGGAAATTTATGTATGTATATATATATATATATATATATATATATATGTGTGTGTGTGTGTGTGTGTGTGTGTGTGTGTGTGTGTAAGCAAATACATGGATATAGATCCGACAGTATGAAGAAAAATATACTGAAAAAACAAACAAAAATCGTAATATGCGATTATGCTGTTTTAATGTTTAATGTCAACGTCGGACGTTTCTTTCTAATAGACCATCTTCAGGACATATTCATAAAACATAATTAACATAGACCATATACAATTCAACATGAAAAAGACGATGGACATGAAAGCAATACCAATCCAAACAGAGAACTGGAATCTTTTATAAGATCAGCGTTCCGTTTAAGTAT
>CAHIKZ030000110.1:40000-67500 GCA_903632075.3 Acanthosepion pharaonis
TACTAACAAGATATTCATTGAAATGGTTAATTATCTTTGGTTGACTTTTACTTCTTTATTCTTGCTGAGTATTTATTAGCGTTTGTAATTAAATACTGTTTTATCTTAACATTGAAGTCTTGAGTCATACTTAATTATTAACGGCCACTGTACATCACAAAACCATGAAAGTAATTAGAATTGGAACTCGGTTGTCAGATTAACAATTTCGGACCATTATCCATTACACCACCCGCACATCCAATCAGAGAAAAGAAAAAAGGAGGCTACCTTATGGCGATGGGAAAGTGTCTGACGCCGAGACGCCAGATCGGGACCAATAATTCTTTGGATTTTATCCAGAAGATCTCTCTCTCTCTCTCTCTCTCTCTCTCTCTCTCTCTCTCTCTCTGTAATGGAAACAAAAAGGACACATACATATAATATATAAATATGTATGTGTCCTTTTTGTTTCCATTTTCCTCAAAGCCTCATCTTTGGTCACTTGCTTCGTCCATGGTGTTCTTAGGATCCTTCTGTAGAACCACATTGCTGTCGTTTCAAGTCTTTTCTTCATCTGTTAGGAATTTGTCCAGAATTTCCTGTCATATAGGACTGTTGATATTATATTATATCCCGGCACTGTTTTCATTGTTTCTAATAAAAACTTCCTGTTTCATAATATTTTGTGTAGATTTTAGAAGGCATCTTTCGTTTGAGCCTTCGGATTTCGGTATCATAGAAAGAGTGTCAGTTGCTATGCCCAATGCAGCAAGCGCTGTCTGTTTGTCGAGTGTTTCAGCAAATTCAATGTAATTAGAATTAATCGAATCAGAATCGTAATCGTTCTTTTATGATGAAATACACAAATCCCTTGTAAGGTGTCTTAAGCTTAAAGAAATGATTTAATGACTGGATACTGATGTTTGTTATATAGATAAACGATTTCACAAAGAATATTTGGAAATAGTATAGTATGTAAGCATTAATTAGAAACAAATGATAAACATTAGCATTTCCTATAAGGAACAATATGAAAAAAATATGAAAACAATATAAAAACAGTTTATTGTATGCGAGCAGAGGTATCCGGTTTTGTCAGGCTTTATAAGCAACTAAAATAAATACTAATTTTACAAAATATGTAACGGAGTTTTTAATTCGCTAATTATTTTTAATTTTGAAAAATCATACTAACTGATACACTTAATTAAATGACTTGATTTAATTTAAATGAAATAAATATATTTTTTTAATTATTTTTAATATTTAAAAAATGTTGCGGCTTTTAAAGCCACTGAAAAAGATTTATTAAAGGTTTTAAAAGGAACAAAGAAACGGATACTTTCAACATGGCAAAAATGATTTAAATGCAAAATTTTATATAAATTGTAATCAGGAAAAAAGTAACGCAAGGTGATAAAGGTTCTGCGATGTTTTATTGGTACAACTGTAGTTTTGCAACTGCTAGGACTATTCAGCTACGGCCATATCGCTTTCAAGCTCCGGTACCCGTGCGATCAACGAAGTTAAACGGCGCCGATCTTCGACAGTATCTAGATGGGTGATCGCTTGAGAGTACTAGGTGCTGTAAGTTTGAAGAATGGAAAGGCAGATTTAGTCGTAAATCGGTTAGTAGTACAACTAATATTTGCTTCGGCTCTCATGACGTGAGAAAAATAAAGTTAGAAGCAGGGAGGCTGATGCGCAAAGCGATTGAAGAAACAAAAACTAATAAAAGAAAGAAAATCCTCATAGAACGAAGAATAAAATAAAACCTTAGCTATAATGGCCAACGCAAATCAGTAAGATTGCCTACTGGCCAACAACAACAAAAACGAAATCTAACCCACCATTCTCAAATGAAGACGGCCTGACTTACAATTTCAATAAATATTTTCCCGCGGGAAAAAAAGTGAAACTCATTAAAATTGTAAAATAGTTATATTCCTTACTTAGTGTATCATTATTATGCACCACGTATAATAATCTAGTAACTAGTTTTTTGAACGAGTACCAAGCACAAAACATGCTTCAGTAATTCTTATTTTGCATTAGCATGGCAAATATATTGTGATGAGTAATAGTTCGAAGCTAAGCAACGTTGAGTCTGGTCAGTACCTCGATGACCGCTTGGGCATACCAGGTGCTGCAAGCTTGGATGTGTGGGTGGTGTAATGGATAATAACTTGAATTGTTAATCCGACAACCGAGTTCCAATTCCATTAGTGTTTGTTACGCGCAGATACCCTTGGAAACGATATGGGTCCCCCTCTTCTCCGCCAACTATGGTTTAATTAGTAAGATTCGTCTCAGTAAATCATTATCTACCCCTCCAAACCTAAAAGAAAATTATAATCTAAATATACTTTCTGGCTTTAACTAACCTCCATAGGATTGTATACCGTAAAAAACGAATCAATAAGGCAATCGATCGTCTTAGGACTATTTCTGCTACGACTATTGTTGTTACTCGTCTAGCTAGAGACCTTTATGGAATATTTAGATCTTTCTATAGATATTAGTAAATCTACTTTGCATTGCCATTAAGGTTCTAACTGCAAACGTGGAACAATTTGCAACTGCCTAGGCAGGTTCTTTTGCATTTTGAAGGTTAACATACAGTGCCGTTCGATAAAAGTGACTCACCTGATTTTTTTTTACTTGAAAATTTTTTCGGATATTGTTTTTGGGGTCAAACTAATTTTTAATCTTACTAATAAAAAGACCCCTTCCCGACCACCTAGTAAAAAAGTTTACTCACCCTAAGGTATACTATTGATAATTATAATTTTGGATATAAATGAGATTTAAAGAAAACATCTGTGCAAAAAAAGTGACTCACTTATTTCCTGCAACTAGTAATCAATAGAAACGTAACTGAACAGCTTTAAATAAGGAATAATAGAGGTATAATTTATTTATAATAGGTAATATAGTTCGAAATATTTAATAATCTATGGGTCCTCCTTTATTTTGAATAACCTTTTAAACCCTTTTTGGCATTAGGTTCTGGCAAATCTCATCTCCAAGCATTGAATTCCATTCGGATAAGAAATTCACAATCAGATCCTCTTTGTTGCTCAACTGCTTTCTCGAAAGCCTGTACTTTATAATGCTCCATAAGTTTTCTATGGGGTTGAGGTCAGGAGATTGGGGCGGCCATGTCATAACACTCACCTGCTTCTCTTCCAAGTATTCCTTCATCAATTTTGATTTGTCACAGGGAGCATTATCCTGCATAAAAATGAGCTTGGTGGGGTTGATTTGCACCCTTTCAGCAGAAGGGAGCAGACAAGAATCTAAAATTCTCTTGTACTGCTCGCTCCTGAGTGTATTTTCAATAGGTTTTAAGAAACCAGTTCCATGAAAAGAAAAGCATCCCTAGAACATTATACTGAATGGATGCTTGATAGTACTCACTGCTAAATTCAAAGAGCTTTCAAAGCTTCTTCTTCGGATTTTAGATCGCTTATCCTTTGAATTTAGCTCAACTTTCGTTTCATCGGAGAAGAGAACATTCTTCCAGTCTTCTACGGTGAAATTTTTGTAATAGTGAGCCCATTCAAGTCTATTGACTTTGTTGGCTTTGCTTATTAGCGGCTTAAACCTTCGTGTACAAGATTTGTAGCTTTTTTCTAACAGGATTTGTAACCTTGTTCTGACGGGCTCTTGAAGAGGCAAGACTAACACCTTGCTCTTCGCTTAGACTGGATGCAATTTCATGGCTAGTTATAGTCCTATTCTTCACAACCTCTCTTAATTACCCTGCCAGTTCTATCGTCAATCTTTTCCTTTCGTCCCCTTGTTTCCTTCCTTAGGGCACGGCTGGCATCATTATGTGCCCTAAGCACTCGAGAGATAGTTGTTTGCGAGGTTATAGCAATTTCTGCAATTTCTCTCGTAGACTTGCCTGCTTTTGAGAGGGCAATAATAGATGCCTTAAGTGGTTCTAAGTGGCTATTTCAAGCAGTTTTATACTGTATGAGGCTTTCTGGTATTTAATTTAAGCTGTTCTAGAATTCTCTAGAATATTTTTCTGAGTGTATTGTAAAATAGCTTTCAATATTTTCTCAAAACCCCCTTAAATTTACCAGTTTAATCCTTAGAATGCCATATTTGAGTCACTTTTTTGCACAGAGTTTTTTCCTGAATCTCATTTATATCCAAATTTATAATTATCAATAGAATACCTTAGGGTGAATAAACTTTTTTCCTAGGTGGTCGGTAATATTAAAAATTATTTTAACCCCAAAAACAATAGACAAAAAATATTTTTAGCAAAAAAATCAGGTGAGTCACTTTTATCGAACAGCACTGTGTGTATATATATATATATATATATATATATATATATATATATATATATATATATGTATGTGTGTGTGTGTGTGTGTGTGTGTGTGTGTATGTGTTGTGGATTCCGAGATGAATTCGGTCTCCAATCAAAGGAATGACAAACGCAATAATTAAATATAAGAAATAAAATGTATTTACACACTCATACAAAGAGTAATACTGTTACTAAATCCAAGAACGCGGTTAGTAGCAAATACAGATAGATATATACAGTCTCGAAGTAGGACTTCCTTAGAGTCTACGTGCTTGTAACTGACTTCTACAAGAGGCTACCTCACCCTATCTCCGTTCGTATATTCTCTCTCTCTTTCCGACTACGATTTCACTATCCGACTACCCTCACTGACTGTCTAACTCTGGGTATTTAACGGCAGCAGTCCAAGTAACCCTTGGTAGAGTCCACTTATATAGAAAAGGGTGGACCCCATAATAATAATAATAATATATATATATATATATATATATATATATATATATATATATATATATATAAAATACCTAAAGAGCCAGAATCTATTTGCCTAGGTATGTTAGTTTTGGTCAACTTAGTGTATTGAGCACTTTCAAACAGTACGGATGTTTTCAGTCTTTTCCTTTTTTTCCTGATTTTTTTCCCAAATATCAGTTTGTCTAATATTTTTACACATCGCCTAATTTTCCATCCCTCTGTATTAGATCGGTAAGGAATCTTTAGATGAATCTTAAAGCAAATATTTTAATTATTTCCTGACAAGATGAAAGGAATAATGTATGCAAGCAGTAAAACCGAAAGTCGTAAAGACTGCAGAATATTTTGATAATATATTCTTCTTCTAGGTGTCATGTCCCTTCAGGACATCGGCAATCATGGCTCTCCACAATTTCCTATCCTTTTTAAGTACATTTTTTCTTTTTGTTATCTCTCCTAAACTTTTCTTTGCCATCTGTTGAAGCATACCTACGGACAATAATGGGTATGTCCCCATTCATATAAATACAGTAGTAAATACTGTATGTAGGTCTACAGTCGATTTGTCTCCAGCTGTGCTGGTCAAACTCTCTGCCCTTCGACATCGCCTCGTCTGGGGAAACAAATACCCAACCCGGGGTCTACGGGGAATTTTTGGCCGAGCTCACAGGCTCGGATACCCCACATTAAATTCGGCCTTATGCCACATCTGACTGCGTGGGGCGGTTGGTAGGTATCCTGCAGTTGGAGATTCATTGTGGAATTCACTTGACTCACTTCTAGCAGTTGAGTACGTCTACGCGCCGCTGGTGAATCTTATATGTGTTGTTCTTGTCCTAAGTATTATTGTTCATTACCAACTTTTGTTTGATTATTCTATTCAGTAACCTACCCGAGGTTACAACACGATCCATTAGGTCAAGCTATCTAAATGGATTATGTATTGCTTTGTTTAGTCCGTTTTGCCTTTAATCTGCTTCGTGAGTATCAATTTTTCCGAGCCTTGTCTCCTCATTATGTACCTTAGAAATTTCAACTGTCTCTTTTTGATACTAAGTATAAATGTTTTTCCCTCTTCTCCAAAACGTCGTCGTTGCTCAAATGTTCAGTACATGCACAACATCCTTCTGTAGAACTACATTTCTGTTGCCTCAAGTCCCTTCTTCATCTGTGAGGAGACTATCTGGCATTCACTGCCATATAGGTGGGCTGAAATCCCGTAACAATTCAGTACTCTTTTCTTTGCTATTTTATAATCACACTCTTACGGTAGTTGTACGTGGTGTAATGGTTAACAAGCTTATCTTGCTAGAACAGTTACCACTGAGTAGTTAGTTCGATCCTCACTGGATGCACCATGCTTTCGGCCTTATGCCAGCAAAGCCACGCTTAGAAGATCACTAAACGCGATTTGCAGATCGGAAACACTAGAATCAAGCAGACGCGGAAGTTTAGATATCTGTGAAGCGTTTTGACAGAGAACGGTAAATGCGACACCAAGTTCCGTAGACGTATTGTGATGGCCAAGGACGCATTCCAAAAAGCTGAACAGAGTATTACGAGACAGATGGGCTTCTTTGGTAACGAAGAAAAGAACACTGAGCTGTTACGTGACATCTGTCCTTCTTTACAGCAGAGAATGTTGGACGATTTCCTCAAAGATGAAGAAGAGACTCAAGGCAACGAAGATGTGGTTCTACAGAAGGATACTGAGGATATCATGAACCGAGTGTGTAAAAAACGACGAGGTCTTAGAGAGGGTGAAAACAAGGAGGAAGCTTATACTTAACATCAGGAAGAGGCAGATGATGCTTCTGGGACACATAATGAGGTAGGAGGGCCTGGAGAATCTGATACTCACTGGTCAAATAGATGGAACGAGAGACAAGGGGAAACAATGCATGACATACCTAGCGGCCATTAGCAAGTGGATGGCAGAACGTGGTCTGGGGGAGGTGGCAGATGGAAGGAACTTGTTGAGAGCTGCAAAGGATAAAGGGAGGTGCAGAGCAATGATCGTCTACGTCCTAAAAGGACACGGCACATAGAAAGAAAGAAGAATTTTATATTTTTCTATACAATTAGCTCTGCTGTCACAGATAATAGAAACTTATATTTTTGGAATCATTAAAATAAAATTTAGAAAATATCCAAAAAACCTAATATGAAATAATATGAGTAAAAAGCAAGAAGCAAAGAAGAAGAAGAAGTAAGAAGAAGAAGAAGAAGAAGAAGTAAGAAGAAGCGGGAAGAAGAAGAAGAAGAAGAGGAGGAGGAAGAATACGAAGAGGAAGAAGTAAGTAAAAGAAGGAGAAGAAGTTAGAAGAAGCAAGAAGTTGCCAGAAAATGAAGAAACAAGAAGAAGCATGAAAAAGAAGCAAAAGGAAGAAGAAGCATGGATAATAATAAGAAGAAGAAGAAGAAAAAGAAAGAAAGAAAGAAAGAAAGAAAGAAAGAAAATGCAAAAAGAAGAAGATGTCAGAAAAATAAGAAGCAAGAAGAATAAAAAGAGGCTAAAAAAGAAGCAAAAAGGGGCAAGAGAACTGTTCGCTAAACATCTAGGCTTATATCAAAACCTACAATCACACCAGAGAGGTTTGGGTAATCAAAACAGACAGTGTCTAATGAAATGAAAATTGTAAATATTATTTGCGTATTAAAAAGTAAAAGGCTTCAAATTCATTATAGATATGTAACTTATTCAGGTGACGTAATAGCGACACGGAACGAGAAATTGACGAATCGAGTCCATTACTTTCGTTCAAATACCCCTTGGAAAAGGCATGAATCCATCCTGCCTTGCCAGTTATGGATTAAATAGTACAGCAAACTAGGCCCTTTGGCCTTGAACAAAGCAGAATTCAAACGGGTTTTGAATTCTGAGTTGACTTCCTCCTAACTAGCAACCTCATCCCGTAAAACAAATTACTTCCTATGGAAACCACATCAAAAACGCGTAGTCTTGTGGCTTTGGTCCTATATTCCACAGAACCTGAATGAGAAAGTTAATCCGTTAAACTCAAGGCCAAAAGTCTTTCAGTTCAATATCGAGTTCAGTTTCACTTCAACCTTTTCTTGGGCTTAAGAATTTTTTCAACGATTTCTTTATGGTTGATTCAACAAAAGTAAAATGCTCAACTCGGAGAAACCTGACTTTAAAAAAATAATCTATTAAAATTACCGTAAAATATTTGCAACAGCGAGGATTTCAATATATTTGATTCGACAAAAATAAAATGCACTTAGCGCTCAGCCGCAAGAGCTCAACTGGGAGACTTCCAGACCGAAGAATGTTAACCTATTAAAATTGCAATATATTCAACAATAAATCATGGTCGAACGATATCATAGCTTTATGACGAATTAACAGATCAGTCTTACACGTGGTCGAATCTAGATACGTGACTCAGGTATACATTACGGTTGCGTGGCCTTAACTATGAAACGTGAAATAATCTCGACAAAAATGTCAGAAGAAGCGACAGAAATGTTAAGAATTGTCATTGAAGATTTTTTTATTCAGGTTTTTGCATTTCAATGCGGTGAGACGTGATCAAACGAAAGGAGTTTCCTTGTTCCTTGATGGAACTGGGAATTATGTTTCACCCTCAAGGGAAAAACATAATTCACAGTTCTACCTCACATTTTGTCTCCCAACGAATCTTTCCAATAAAGTGAAAAGCCTCAACCAAAAACGAAATGTCCGAGACGTATTTCAAAATCCCTGCTAATAAAATGAATGTTATCGACGTGCCTATCAATCCCTACCGACTAAAGCATCAAATGAAATAACTCTAATTACAGATACGGTATATGAAATATTTCACTAATGATTTATTCTATTGAGCCTCCAATCTTAATAATATTCACTAGTGATTAATCTACTTTCAATCGTATCTGAAACGGTAATACTGCAGCTTAGTGTCAGTCTAAGCTACTTCTATGAGCCGTGTCCCTTCAAGGTGTCGGAAATCGTGGCTCTCCATAACTTCTTGTTCCTAAACCTTTCTGATATTTGCCTTTTTGCGATCTCTCCTAACCCCTGTTGTGCCAACCATTTACACAAGCTCGCTAGGTAGGTTATCCGCTCATTTCCTCTGCCCTTCTTGACGTCAACATGTACTGTGTGTGTCAAATTTTCCAAGCCCTCTTTTTTCAATATGGGCCAAAATAATTTCAATTGCTCTTTCTAATACTACTTATAGTTGTTTCTTTTTATAATTTGTTTTTGTCTGTGTGTTTTCATTTATTCTAAGAATTCATCGTTGCTCACATGGTCATTCCAACTAGAGTTTTATTGCCTCAAATCTTTTCTTCGTCTCTGAAGATATTATCGAGTATTTTCTGTCATATAGGTGTACCGAGCCGACCAAGCATAGAAATGAATACAATATGGGAACCAGTGATAAGGAGTGCCAGAGAAAAGCGATAATAACAACAAAAATTGCAATATGAGCTCTGGTAAAGAATATGGAATGATAACAGCAAAAATTGCAATATGAGCACTGGTAAAAATGTTTGATGAAGACATTAGGTTTATAATACGATTAAATTCATACACAGATGTCCTCAAGGACACATGGCACAGTAGATAAAGGCGTTGGTTAGATCCAGTGACAGGGCCTAAAGAGTGTGAGTTCAACACCCGGCAGTGGAAAACTTTCATTAAATTAACAGGAGGTAACTGATAACTGGCATGGAACTAGAACAGTCTACCCCAGTGAACAAAATAAATGGTTCAGTTCGACATTCCAACCACCCGAAGAAGGCCGGAGCATAAATATATAAAACGGCCGAAACAATTTAATAAATATGAGGACAATAGTCCGAATAATGTAAATAGTGTACATAATACCTCATCTCAGAAATATAGACAGATACTGAAAGGCCAAAACGTTGTAATAAATATGGCGACAAAGATGAAGACAATAGTCCGAATAATGTAAATAGTGTACATAATACCTCATCTCAGAAATATAGATACTTAAGGTGCACCAATATTGCGTAACAGTTTAGTACTCTTTTTATTTCTAACGAAATTTTCCTGTTCCTTAATATTTACTTTTTTTAAGGCATTTTTTTGCTATCACAACACGCCTTCAGATTTCAATGTCACTCTTTCCGTCCTCTGGTAAAACACTTCCTGGATATTTAAATTTTTGCACTTGTTTAATTTTGACGTCTCCAATGTGTAATTTGCCTCTTGGGCTGTCTATTTTGCTAACAACTATGCATTCAGTCTTCTTGCAATTCATGATTATTCCTTTCTCATCGTTTTACGTTACTACCTTCTCTAGGAGTTGATGTGACTTCCTTTCTGTGTCTACTATCAACACTATCTCATCTGTATGTCTAATGTTGTCAAGATTGTTATCGCGAATAATGAATCCTGGTAGGAATTCTAATTCTCTCTTCATGATTCATTGTAACGAATAAATAAGTGAGAAGATACATCCTTGTCTTACAGCCATTTCTATTTTTGTATATTTACTGAATTCATTTTCTATCCCTATGAAGGAGACTTGCTTTTACAACCTTGTGCAAAGTAACTGAAACAATCCCTTTAGTTTGCTTTCTTTCACTATACGGTCAGTTTTATACCCACTTGAGTGAAGGGTGTAATCGATTTCATTTTTTCTCAGATTAGGTCATTTGAAGTGATGTGCAGTAATATGAATCTATTTTCGGGATTTATAATGAAATTTGTTTGGCCTTAAAAATATTGCTGCTTTCGTGATTACATCAGATTTTTATCACGCCAAGGCACTATTGTCTCGATTGTCGATTAGTAGTCCTACGGTCATTGTCTGCGATGGAAGCGTACGAAAATTGCAACGCTGAACGAGCACACTGGCAAGCCTTACCAGTGAGCAAATCGAAGTACTATCGACTGGCTCGGAATCTCTCCTGATTTAAATTTAAGTCGAGAAATTGTGGGCAATCTGCAAGGAACGATTTCGTGGAATGGACATACGAAGTATTAACATGTGCACTGGGCCATGTTTCATTGGAAAAATACGAAAAAAAAGTAAATAATAACGGAATTATTCGTTTTGTTTCAAGTAATTTGCACAACAGTGTAGAATACATTCTGTATCATTCGAATCTCCTTCCCAAATATATCAAATTTCTCAAGGCTTATGAAATACCCGATTTCAACAATCTAACAGCTCGAAGTATTTCGATATACTTTCGATATATACTTCAATATGTACTTCGATATACTTTTAACAATAGTATTTCACTTAGATATTAAGACAATAGTTAATTGGTGAAAGACGCCACTAGAATCCTTAACCAGCACAAGGACATGGGCACATTGTCTAATTGGCTTTTCATTGATATATGTAAAAGGAACTGATGCATTTTATGGTTAGTATGAAGAAATTACACTATTGCGTTTTATTTGACTGCTTTCTTTTCGAAAGGCTTTAGCTTTTAGGGAACCAATTGTAATGAGGAACGTAAAGTATTCACTAGCAGTTCTTTAAATACATCATAACAAGTAATGAAAAATGGAACACGTAAGTCAAATTTCAACATAGCTGGCAGTGGATTTAAAAGGGAAAATTTCCAAAAGCCACTGCAAACCATGAAGGTATCCCAGCCTTCTGGACAGCTGTGTTTATGTAATGTTTATCTAACAGGAAGTCCATCATTCGACGTGCAAAGACCACAAAAAATATGGGTGGAAATTCGAAATGGCATTTGCCTTTGCTATCGAAATGCCATCCGCATTTGGCACCATTCTTGAGGTAAAAAAACCTTGATTCCATGCCTGCTGCAGGAGGATGGTGATTGCTTGAGGACGTTCAGACGTCAATTGTCATTGTTATTATCATAATATGAATGACACCCTACCGGGGGTTGATTGATTGATTGTTTCGATTTCTACGGGTTATCAACCCTCTACATGTAATTTAAAGTCTAGAAATAGATTTTATTTGGAGATAATAATGGTTTAGTGATACATGTGTTACTAATTAACCCATAGCTGGGGGTAGAAAAGGTAGATTCCTCTCTTCCCCAAGGGTATTTGCACGAAAGTGTAATAGCAAACACGAATGGAATTGGACCTCGTTCGTCTGATTAACAATTGCAGATCATTATCCATTACACCACAACCAAATTTAAGCTTACAGCACCTATTACGCTCAAGAGGTCGCCCATCGAGGTTCTGTCTAGGCTCGACATTGCTTAAATTTGAACTATTACTCATCACAGTATATTTGCTTTGCTGACCCAAAGCAAGAATTATTGAAACATGATTAGTAATTGGTATTCGTTCTAAAACTAGTAACTATAATGTATTATAATAAAAATTATGATAATATTATTGTATTATTAATATATTATTATATATCATTATATTATTATTAGATTATTTTTATATTTTTATATCATATATATTATTAATATATATAATTATATAATATATATTATTATATAATATAAATTATTATATAATATATATTATTATATATTATTTATTATTTATTATATAATATATATATTATATTTTATATATTATATATTATATCATATATTATAGCTTAGTAATATATATTATATATTATTACATATAATATTATTATTAGTAATAACAATTGTGAAAATAAAGATATCAAAATGATTTTCATTCGAGGATTAAATGAATCCTAGAAACACTATTGTAATACTGGTAATATTGCTATAATAATTAGTGTATACCTACTTTTGTATATATTTGCGAAGGTGTATTTACGCACATATATATATATATATATATATATATATATATATATATATATAAAAGTTTACTAAATCAAAGAAATATAGTATATTAAAAAGTAATTTTTTTTAAATCATAGTTAAATAAAACGTATTCTAACCTAAACACCCACCAAAATCTTTATGTATATAAATAGAAAAAAATGCCCTAAGAATTTTTGCCGTTAACAATAATTTTTAAAAAAATCCAGACGACATGCATTTAACGGATGCCAGGATTTATTGAAAATTAAATCCCTACCCCTACCAAAAAAATCGCAAACACCCCTTGTCTAGATAAATGGGTTTCTCTTTATCCTTGGAAACGTGAATTAAGATTTTTGCTGTGCTTTTAAAACCCAGTAATTTTAAAAATAGGTTACTCCAAAATTCCCTTGAGGATGAAATGGAACTAATGTCTTTAATTTAATTACAAAATTAAATTCGAAGCTTTTAGCTTCCATTTTTGAAACATGGTTAGAACTGTGTAGCGGAAAAACCATATTTTAAATCAATTAATTTATAATATTAATGCTGTGTAAATTTACATTGAGCACTATTTTGTAAAAATAAAAAATATCTATAAGAACACCGGATTATATATCTTACTGTTCTTTCTTTATATATATATATATATATATATATATATATATATATATATATATATATATATATATGCATTTTCATTAATAACGACAGACAAGGTGTTTTTATTTAGTTTTTGTATAATTTCTCATAACTAAATAAAAACACCTTTCTGTCGTTTTTAATGTGCATGAAATAAGGATTGCTGCCTAAATACACACACACACATACACATACATACATACATATATATATATATATATATATATATATATATATATATATATATATATATATATATATATATATCAAGCAAAAAGAGCCTGGCTAGGCAGTTGCAAATTGTTCCACGTTTGCAAGTAGAATCTTAATGACAATGCACAGTAAATACATTTTCAGTTTACTAATATTTATAGAAAGATCTAAATATTCCATAACGGACTCTAGCTAGACGAGCAGCAGCAATAGCATCAGTCATAACAGGAATAGTCTTAACATGATCGATTGACTGAGTAATTCGTTTTTTACTCTTTGGTGCTTATTTAAAGCCAGAAGGTGTATTTAGATTATAATTTTCTTTTGGGATCGTGCGGGATAATAACGATTTACTGAGACTAATCTTACTAATTAAACCATAGCTGGTGGAGAAGAGGGGGACTCGTATCTTTTCGAAGGGTATTTGCGCGTAAGTGAATATAACAAACACTAATGGAATTGGAACTCGGTTGTCGGATTAACAATTCAAGTTATTATCCATTACACCACCCGCACATCCAAGCTTACAGTGGTGCATAATAATGATATGCTAAGTAAGGAATATAACTATTTTACATTTTTAATGAATTTCACTATTTTTCCCGCGGGAAAATATTTATTGAAATTGTAAGTCAAGCCATCTTCATTTGAGAATGGTGGGTTAGATTTATTTTTTGTTGTTGTTGGCCAGTAGGCAATCTTACCAATTTGCGTTGGCCATTATAGCTAAGAGTTTTTTTTTTTCATTTTTCGTTCTATGAAGATTTTCTTTTTTATTAGTTTTTGTTTCTTCAATCGCTTTGCGCATCTGCCTTCCTGCTTCTCACTTTTTTTTTCTCTCGCTAAAAGAGCCGAAGCAAATATTAGTTGAGTTGCACTACTAACCGATTTACGACTAAATCTGCCTTTCCTTTATTTCTTTCTTTTTCTTTTTCGAATTTTTATTTATTTATTATACTATCATTATTGTTTTATTACTTCGTCCAGGCACGCGTTAGCTTTCTTAAACCACCTCTGCGTCTTTGTGAACGATTACGCAACTCTCAGGTCAGATCGACATTTGTTTTCATGTTAAGAAGGCTTCCCGCCAACAAACAGTAATTCCCGCGCTAGACTGATCGCTAAGCGGCTGACGTAAAGCAAGAATTATCCAGGCATGTTCAGAAACTTGGTACTAGTTCAAAAACTAGCAAGCAGCGAGCCGATCTAAGAAAAATCATCTTCATTTTTTTTTTCGATATTCGATGATATATAATTGTTTCACTAACGGTTTATTGCAAAAACCTCATGTCTAAGTGCAACTATTTTTTTTCCAGAGTTCATATTCCAAAAGGTCAGATTTTTATATTTGGAATTGTAACTGTCTACATTCATACACAGACAAGAATAAAGGGAATATATATATATATATATATATATATATATATATATATATATATATATATATATATATTACTTCAAACATTATTTTTAGTGGATCCTCATATTTGAGTTGACGCTCGAAAAAAGAAGATATCTCCTCCGTTAGTATTCAAGGGTATACCATATTTAGAAAGATTTTTTGAGTACGCAGGCCGGTAACGGAAAGAAACATAGATAAAAATAACCGAACGTCTACTCACACACGGGTACCCACTAAAAATAACGTTTGAAAAATATACTGGATTAGAAATATAAAAAAATTAATTCATATATATATATATATATATATATATATATATATATATATATATATATATATAAGGAAGAGTTTATAGTAGTTCCAACGAGAGAAAAGTGTGTATATTAAAAAGGAGAAACCGCAAACGTTTTTGGATGTAATATGTTTGTGTTTTTAAATACTGTTTTATTTTCCATAATTTTGCTACACGTGTTTCCAGTCTCGCGACCGTCATCAGGCAAAGGGTGGAGATTTCCACACATTATTAAAAATAATAAATTTTTTTCGATGTTTTTCGATGTTAAATATTCTCGATATGAGACATTCTCTTTTTTGTGTGTTAGTGAACCAAACGTCTTTCTTGAACTGGCAGTGAAAAGTTCTGCGTGAAGGGTTATAAAACAATTAAGATGCGTTCGAGAAATGATGGAGTAGTTATCGGCATTCTTATCTTTTAATGACCCCTGTGTGTTCTTAGATCTATTTCCATTTCCGTGTGCTTTTGTCAGCATGCGTGTATATATGTGTATATCCTCTCTCCATACATACAAGCTGTCTCACTACACTGAATCAGTGAAGACATCTGTACACCCACAAACACATGCACACACACATACACAACACACAAACACATACACACATACCGTCCCATTAAAAGGAATCAGTACATACACACACACATACAAACATTCATACATACACATACCTCCCATGTTACATGGAATCAGTATACAATATGTATCAGTATATCAATATATATATATATATATATATATTCGTGCCCAACAAACACCCGCATGTAAGCGTGGATCCATGTATGTTAGTGGTTTCATCGCTGTATTTGGTCACCCTGTGTGCATGTTGTATGCTTTTGTGTGGGGGGTTATGATCTATTTAGTTCGGGTTTAAATTTGTTTAGGAAGTTTCTTTCTTGTATTTGTAGGGTGTGATCCTAAGTCGTTCTAATGTTCGTATGTTTGCTTTAATTTCGGGTTTGTTAGTTAACCAAATATCAAAGGCAACCAATGCCTTGGGAAATCTTTAGCATTGCCTATGGGATGTTCATAGGATTTCACTGAAAACGAAAATCAATCTCTATCGAGCAGTCATTCTCACCACATTTCTTTATGGGTCGGAAACGTGGACGCCATACAGGACGCACATCAATCAATCAATCAACTTGATGTTTTTCATGTCTTCGTTCAATATGCGGTTATACACTGCAGGACAAAATCTCTAACCCTGATCTTTTCATCAAATGTGGTGTCGGTGTAACTGATTCCTTTCTGATGCAATTACAGTTCAGATGGGCTAATCATGTCTTTAGAATGAGTGATGATCGACGCCGAAAATCATCATGTAGAGCTAACTATTTCATGTTCAGCGTAACGTTGGCCGTCCCTGGTTAGGCATCAAGGATAAAAGCTTAAATGCAGTTCAATTGCTGCAAATATCCCTATGAAGAAGTTCGAACTTGCTGTTGAAAACCGAGCAAACTAGAGAATTACCTGCTACCGAGGTATAACTAACTTTGAAAGGAATTGTCTCAAACATCTAAGAGAATTAAGAATTAACATTAAATCTCGGGTTAATACATCAACCCATGTGACGGTCAGTATGCCCTTCAGTATGCCCTTAGTGTGGATTTATTTGCAAATCACGTGCAAAATTGTTGTCTGATACGAAACATAAGCATAAAACTGAACCGAAAGACACTCCATCATATATATATATATATATATATATATATATATATATATATATATGATGATGAGGATGATGATGATGAAATATCCTTTTGACGTATGCTATATTTATGGGTTGAAGTGCTCAGAATCAGAAACAGAGCGTATGTAAACATAAAATGGACACTGGGGTCGAAACCCAGTGGCGATAGTCTGTTTCATGTTTAAACTATTGCGTTTACGCATGAAACAGACAGTCACCGCTGAGTTCTGACCTCAGTCTACACTTATATATATATATATATATATATATATATATATATATATATATTAGCGTAATGTAGGTTATTTACAATCTCCAAACATTTTATTTTTAAAAAGTGCTCAATACAAAGCAGGGCTTAATAATATTTATTAACAATTATAACAAAATCATGTTATAAACCCCTATATAAATACAATCAGAAAAACCTACAGTGTTGAAGCATGGTTGCATTTATGTAGCGGTTTATAGCATGTTTTTGTTATAATTGTTATTAAATAATTTATATATATATATATATATATATATATATATATATATATATATAGAGAGAGAGAGAGAGAGAGAGAGAGAAAGAGAGAGAGAGAGATTGTGATAATGCTCGGAATGAGATAGATAGATAGATAGATAGATTGAGCAACTCCCCATCTTCCTCTAGTAGACAGGGAAACAAGATATTTTACAACAAGAATGGTGTCTGGGGGATGGCATTTGGATGCTTAAGGACAAAGAATGCAAAAGACTTGAATTTAAAGGGGAAAATATTTGTTGGTGTACTTGCTCATTGTATGACGGATTCCCGCTTGGTAACCATTACATAAACAAAACTGTCCAGAAGTTTGGGATACCTGGCTTCCTCGGCTCTCTGGAGCATTCACACATGATTTGGAACTCAATCCTATCAGCCAAACAAAATTAAAACTGAGCTTTATGCAATTTGGCTTGATCTCGCGAATGCGTATAGATCAGTTCCACATATTCTAATTCGAATGTCCCTAGAACTTTTCAATTTCCCTAGTCACGTTGGGGAAATTGTAATAGAATATTTCGGAGTGTTTATGCAATTCACTGTTAGTAAC
This sequence comes from Acanthosepion pharaonis, assembly GCA_903632075.3. Lineage (NCBI taxonomy): Eukaryota > Metazoa > Mollusca > Cephalopoda > Sepiida > Sepiidae > Acanthosepion > Acanthosepion pharaonis. Next base: position 57,843 of record CAHIKZ030000110.1, read on the forward strand.
TACACCACCAAGTGGGGAGCCTTCATGTCGGTTACATAATGGGGTGTGTGATTTCCACACCTTTCATTATGCCCATGGACCTCATATTACCGTGTGCAGCGAAGACATCAAAGGAGTGGTGACTAAGGAACAAATGATCCTTCCTCCTTTCAGAGCATTAATGGATGACTTCACCATTCTGGTCCTGTCTAAGGTCTTGCAGCGCTACCATAATCTCTTCACGTTAGCGAGAATGAAGGCTAAACACAAGAAAAGTCGGAGGATATCATTTTTTTACAGCTCTGTCACGGAGATTCAAATCTGTATTGGGGGTGTCATGATCCCAACAGTCAAAGATAAGTTTCGGAAGGCTGTATGAAATTCCACTGATTAATCGACACCGAGGTAAAGATTTGTACACTAGATGTACTTGAATCCATCGACAGAACGTATCTGCCCAGCAAACAGAAAACTTGGTGCTACCAACATGGTTTGCTGTTCCGGTTTCTTTGAGGATTACAGATGTATGATATTACCAGCGCAAATAGCGTGGTGTTCTCACCCACCTGCTTTTCCACAGTGGGATCTATACCTATTGTAGCATACTTTCGGATAATAATGGGTATGTCCACATTCACATAGATACAGTAAAAAAATACTGTATATTGTTCTGCAGTTAGAAATTCGTCTCCAGCTGTGCTGATCAAACTCTCTGCCTTCAGATTTGTCATACCTGAACGTACCTATTCTATTATTAATAGACTCTTCCACACATAAGTAGTAGTAGTAGTAGTAGTAGCGGGCGCCAATTGGTCTCAGCGGCGAGTCAGTCGATGTCGGACATTGAAGTATCGACCATCACAACTAGGTTGCTGCGTCATTAACTCTTATTTTAAGTTCCTAACGTTTTGTACGTCGGACCCTTATAGGACCGACTTAGCGAAATACAAGCTTCCACAGTGAAATCTACTCTACAACAAAAGGGCAGAATCCCGTCTCGGGAAACAGCTACCTGACCCCGTTTTATAGGGTGTCTACGAGAAATCTTTGGCCAAGCCTAATGGCTCGGATACCCCACATTAAATTTGCTCTTGTGCTACATCTTACCATGTGGGGCGGTTGGTAGATATCCTGCAGTTGGACATTCATTGTGGAATTCACTTGACTCACTTCTAAGAATTGTCTACTTCTACGCACCGCTGGTGAATCTTATATGTGTTGTTCTTGTTCTAAGTATTATTTTACATTACCAAACTTCGTGTGATTATTCTATTCAGTAACCTTCCCTTGGTTAGAAAAATACCAATGCCGGAATCCTTCAACTTCCAATGTTCCCGCTGGTGAGGTGGTCAAGGTCTGAAAGATAAGCCTTAACATCGTGATGAGGGACTTGACCGATGAGATGATCCGCAGGTTACGACCAAATATCAAAGCTAACACAAAATACTCGACAGTAGAAGCTACCCAAGAAGTAGAATACAGCCTACGAAACCAAAATCATGGGGGTGACCCAAACCAATCGAGATGCCCTAGGTAGCACAAGCAGCAGTTTTTTTCCAAATACTGTCCAAAGGGCATACGAACATGGTGATTGAAGAAATCATGAATTTCGAGGAAGAGCAGTCAAGAGCTACTGCTGTTTCTCAATCCAAACATTGTACATGGAGTGTTATTGATCCGATGAAGCTATCATGGAATATCCTGATTGCAATGGCGCCACTGGCAATATAATTCATCTTGTGATCTACTTATGATCTCCTAACAAATGCGAACAACCTCAAACTGTGGGGTACACTAACACCGATGAATGCGCATTATGTCAAATTCATCGAGGCCCTAATGTGCCTCGATCAATTGGCTCTCTGAATGCCCACAATCACTGCTGATGTATACGTGGCGTCATAGAAAAATGAAGTGGTCATGGACTTTGTTGGTACACAGTGTGAAGCCGCCAATAAACATCCTGTAATGGCCAAAGGACCTAATATCTATTTTTACAATGAAGATGAACGCCCTGCGACGGAGAACCAAATAACTCCCAGCATGAGGCTGCTGCGTGTGAAGCGCGTGATTGGAGTATGTTAGTTGATCTTAGAACACCTCTGCAATTTCCGGTACACATCATTCAGACAGGCGTAAGCCCTGACATTGTAGCGTGGTCTGATTCAAAGAAGAGTATCCTCCTAGAAGGATTAACAGTTTCATGGGAGGAGAACAGGGTGGGGGTGCACAAGCGAAAGAAAAACCGCTACGAATCGCTGAGATCCGACTGCGTGTAAAAGGAGTGGACATGTCCTGTGCTACCTATTGAGGTCGGGTGCCGTGGATTCCTGGTCTGTAATTCCTTCCTTTTGAAGGTGGGCATCACTAGAAGCGTGCTCCACATCGTTTTCATAAAACAGCTCAAAAGGCATCAAGATGGACTTGATCATGATGCAAAATGAGCAAAGTTAAATAAAACAATGCTAGCAACACAATGCTACTTCCGACGTGAAACAATTGTTTACCTTCCATTCTACGTCATAAATAACGGTCGCTACGAGCGCGTTGTGTACTGGTTAACGATCAGAAGCAAACGTTTATAAAACAAAGTTGAAAATCTGACTTTCAGTTGTAAAATAGATTAGCAAGAGACTGGCACGTCTACACAGGAAAAATATCTTGTCCGGTGGCAAAAGCTGCTGGTGCCACCAGGGGTGGCAGTACCGCCTTAGCCACCAAAACTGTGTTATCTCCCCTGGTTAGCGGCTGACGAAGGCAAGTTATTGCACTTGCTTTCACATATTGAAAATATATATATATATATATATATATATATATATATATATATATATATGACGTCACACATTATGAAAAGAACAAAGTCCGACAATTAATTTAAGACCTTTTTTGTTTATACATTCTTTTATAGATACAAATATTTAATGGTCTATTTATAATAAACAGTATTAAACAACATTTATCGGCCTGAATGTCCGAGAAATTTTCACATAAAATATTCGTCTTCCGACAGGATTCGTACCTGTATCCTATATGGAACCGTAATTTAACTTGACGTGCCTTTAACCGATTTGGCCACAGAGGAGCGTTCGGTTAGCAACGTCGAATTTATTGTATTTGAACTAAATGACGGTAGTAACATATATTAGTCTCCCAGCTATAGGTAAATAGTTAACTTGCATACTGGGGTTAAGACGGTATAAAAGTATAAAAATACATTTTTATCATAAAAATAGTAGAAATACATTTTTATAGTTAAAAAATTACCAGCAATACATTTTTTGGAAAACAACAAATTACCAGTAAGACATTTTTTGTAAAATTTTCTACATACAACGTATTAAAAACATGTTCGACGCCCTACCCTCAACAGCTGCCAAGTGGGGGAGGTAACACTGTTTCGGTGGCTAAGGTGGTATTGCCTTTTGCTACCGGATAGGGTGTTGTTTTTTCGTTGAAGACGTATCAGTCTCTGTGATTTTTATGCAGCTGCAACTCAGGTTTTTCAACACTGTGTTCAATAAAAGCGTTTGTTTTTGATCGTTAAACAAAACACACACCCAAATTGTTGAGGTGTCCTCCCCTTTTTACACAAATGGACTCACCAAGTATATACATATACTACGGCTACGTGAAGACCGAGCGAGCAAGACCAGTCGAGTCGAGTCCAGAGTAACAAAGTAAAAGGTTGTAGGTAACCGGAAGAGTGAGGGTGAGGTAACAGTGCTGTAGGAATCACAGTGAGCGAACACGTAGACTCAGTAAGAAGTCATACAGCGATACTTCAATACCAAAGACTGTATATATATTTTGCTACTAACCCGTATTCCTGGAACTACTAACCTGCATTACCAGTTTGTATTATTACGTTAATACATTATTTTCATATATTCATTCCTGGTGTTTGTTATTTATTGGTACCGGATTTCATCCAGGAATCCACAACACGAATAAAGAAAATTACTAATACTCCCAAGAAAATTAAATTTCGGCATTAAATGACCCATATATGTCGCTAAACAAAGAAACCTCCAGTAGTAATTGTTGTCCAGTGTTAATTACTAAGGTTCGCTTGATACCGCACAAGGTCATAAGTATATCGTCCTCAATGAGCTTCAAAAGGGCGAAAGTACAAGTTTCTATTTTCTTAGTGTTGTGGTAGGATCCACCTAATTTGCATAGTGGAGTACCGACCATATAAATTTGGTTGGTACCGGGAAGACGAGGAGAGGGATCAAGAGATTCAATCCAGAGACTCTGCCCGACTGCGACTAAGTCAACACATTCTCCAGGAACGGTCTTCCCAAGAATATACAAAAGACTAGATGTAAATATTGTGTACACTTTCTTGTTTCCATACATTTTGTTCTAAGTACATTTTGTGTTGTATTATTATTCTATGCATTAGTCAAGTTTCAACACTTAGTTACACGTCTTACGTTTTTAGACTCCCGGTATTTTTCTTTTATAAACCTGCTTTTCTTACGCTGTACAGGCTTCTTTATTTGTCTGCTATTCATGTGCTAAAACTTTTAAAGGAGGTTACATGATACTTTCGTCCATTTTCCTAATTTCCATGTGAGTAGTGAGTGATAAATTCTCCCCGGCGGCGGGAAACCACTCACTATCCTTCCTATGGACAATCAAGACAATTTTTATCTTTTAAAATATGGGATATCAGTGAACGGTGATGTCGAGTTCTCCAAACCGTCTCCTCGCTCACTGTGGAGAGATACGTGCAGCAGGTGTCGATTGACCACCATCAATATCACTCATAACTCAATAATATTAGTATTTCAAAGATGGCTGTTAACCATTGCAATAGGGCAAGGATTACAATCGTGCTTTTAAAATATGAAATAAATAGAATGTTCTTTTTTTTACTTGTTTTTATTTATTTTTAATTAGACGAACATTGGAATCCGTTTTTTTTTCCAGGGAGAGGATTGTCTTTTCCCCTTGTTCACGGATATGTATTTGTCGGTTGAAAACGAGAAAATGATACACGCCAGTAAGAATTGCCAGCGTAGAAGCATTTTTCGGACAGCAGCCAATCGATATTATTTGATCAATTCAAAATACAGTGGAAGTAAACGATGCGCACGCGTAAATGCAAGTTGCAGCATCGGAATAAATGCGCATGCGTTGTTTCTTCCTGGCTGATCCCTCAAAGGATGGCCACTAAGATCATATGTTGCAACCTACATAATATATTTATTAACACACTTTTTTCGCTGGAAAGAAAAATAAAAATTATTTCTGAAGTAAAGTTTTTTTACAACTTATCAACCCTTTACAGGTTATTTAACGCCAGAAAATATTTTTAGACTGTAAGATTTCTTTTTGGCCATAACAATGGTTTAGTGATACAAAAGTCTTACTAATTAATCCGTATAGGTTGGAGAAGAAGTGGATTCGTATCTTTCTCATGGGTATTTGCACTGAAGGGAATATAACACACCCAAATGGAATTTGAAATCGGCTCTCCGATTAAGAATTCCAAGCCATTATCCATGACATGAGCAGCACGTCCAAGCTTAAAACACCTGGTTTTCCTAATTAGCCATCTAAGTACAGACCAGGTTCGACATTGCTTAACGTTAGTGATCGTACGGGAAACCGTGTTTCAATAGGAAGTGGCCGTAAGCCTTCGTGAAATTTTTTATTTGTTGAATTTCTTCTTGTATATTCCTCGTTTTATTCCACCCTCTGTATTTGAATTTTGATTTCTATATCCAAATCTGTCTATCTATATTATCCTATATATTATAGTCTTATCTAGCAATTAAGTAGAGTCTATTCACACTCATAATCTATCTATTTAGCTAGCTAGCTATTTTAGTCTGTTTCATACATACATACACACACACACACACATATATATATATATATATATATATATATATATATATATATATATATATATATTGTATATTTAGGCAGCAATCGTTCGTTTATGTATGTTTCATTAAAAAAACGACAGACAAGGTACTAAGGTTAATATTTTATTTAATTTTTTCTTTTGTTCGAACAAGAGCTTTCTTTTTCTGGACAAAGGGTGTGTAAGAACTGTCCAAATGTTTTATAATTCCGAGCGCTTCCAAATATACCTTTAACCATTATCAAAGGATGATTCGATTTTTCAGCTTAATTGAGTGTGTGCATTATGTGTGTGTCTTAGTGTGTAGTAGGGATGTTTTAATTTCCGAATACGGTTAGCATATTGTGGCCTTGTTCGTAGTTAATAGTGTTAAAAGTTGGCCTTTACTTTTTTATTAAAGCTTCCATTATTTTTAGTCTTATTTTACAGTTGGATGCATATTTGTGTTTTCTACCAGTATGTTCCTAATGGAGTCTGGTAAGTTTGCGTGTGTGCTTAAATGGGTTCTAATGGAGTTGTGATCAAATAGATGTAATGTAAGACGTCATAAATAATTACATCGGTTACACAACTCCATGCTTATCCAGACGTGACATATATATAATCATCCACAGACAGACTGTTTTGCTGTATCACAGGTCCTACGTGTAGGTAGACTTTAGCCAGATATCTTACCTCTAGGCCATCGTCTCACGGCAGAAAGGAAAATATTTTTAACGTTTTTCTCTCTTCGAAATTCATACTTGAAGAGTAATGCTTAATAGCAGTAAAAGCCGCTCTTTTTAAAACACTCTTACCCTAGAGAACTCAACCTGATTTCCGGGAGCATATAAATAGTCATCCACAGATATACTGTTTCGCTGTATCACAGCTCATCAGTGTGGTTAGACATCCGATTGCTTCAAGCCGGGATTGAAACCGGACTGATTTGACATCAGTCAGATATCTTAACTCTAGGCCATCGACAGAAAGGAACGGCATTTTAACGTTCTTCTCTATACGAAATATGCCAGCGGAAGGTGGAAGACCAGGCCAGGATACATATGAAGTAACTGAAATATAAATACTGTTATCTATCACCCAGTCTCTTCATATATCTCCCCCAGTCGGCTTGACCCAGACACAGATCCAAACAAGGTCGGATTTCTTCATTCGTCTCTACAGACCATCGATTTGCCCTCTCGACTGCAGACGCCGTGCCGTCGATTTGGCAAAGACCTAAGTAAAAATAAAATAAAAAAAATATTTGGCACTTGTTATTGGTGTCGATTATTAATGTTGTTTTTTTTTCTTATTTTTTCTTTTACGTCGTTTTTTCTTTCATTTTTTCTTCTTCTTCTTTAGAGTCAACTAACTTTGGCATTCAGTCATCGTCCTTCTGTTTACGATATCTTTTCTTTGCTTCCTTGATTTCTAATATCTATGGGATTGGAAATTAAAACCTGATGACTTATGGGAAATTCTTTACATACACAGATATGAATTGTCTGAGATAGACAGACAGACAGGCAAATAGACAGATAACTCGGCTTGTTTCTAGTTGCGATTTCCATCATTAAAAATATTTTCCTTTCGAAGTAGTAAATATGTAAAATTACTCCTCTCTTTATATTACCTTTTTTGTTAAGGATTCCATGTTTTTTTTTTCTCTCGAAACTGCTAACAATCTACAGTGTGGTCCGAAAGTCTTGTCATGACTACATAATATAATATATTTTTTTTTTATTTCAGATAGATGGCATGAGCTCCTACACGAATTGATTGTATTCCTATAGATCTTCTTGATGTATGACAGCGTCAATGAAAGGAATAAACTGAATCCAGTCCATGTGCTTTGTATTACTGTACTATTTGTTCTTTTATTGTTCTCATTAATTTTCGGTATTACTAGATTACTTGTTCTATTGGTCTTGTTGATTTTTTGGTAAGGAGTGACAATATTTTCGGACCACCCTGTAGTTCAGTTCATTAGTTCGTCAACAATGACATCCCATCGATATAACCCGAAAAAATTAGAAGTGTCTCATGGCGATTCTTAAGTCTAAGATGAAAGTAAGATTATATACGAGGTGTGGCGGGCACCTCGAGGCAGTGTAATGGTTAGCAAGAGTATCTCGCTGGAACAATTACGCCTGAGTAGTGAGTTCAATCCTCACTGGGTGCCTCTACCTTCGGCCTTATTCCACATCTAAACTACGCTTGGAAAATTGCTATACGAGGCGTGGCAATGTAATTCCCGGTAAATGCAACTTTTACATATTTGGTCATAGCTTCGCAAAATATTACACAGGACATTGTAGCGCATTATTTTGTCCCACGAAAATGTGTGACAGCGTCAATGAAAGGGAATAAACTGAATCCAGTACACGTGCTTTGTATTAGTTGTTCTTTTATTGTTCTCATTACTTTTTTGGTAAGAGGTGACAAGACTTTCGGACCACCCTGTAGTTCAGTTCATTAGTTCGTTAATAATGATACCCCTTCGATATAACCCGAAAAAGTTAGAAGTGTCTTATGGCGATTCTTAAGTCTAAGATGAAAGTAACATTATATACGAGGTGTGAGAATGTAATTCCCGGTGAAAGCAACATTTACATGTTTGGTCACATCTTATCACACAGGATATGGTGCCGCATTATTTTATGCCACGAAATGATGGTCTTCATACAAACCTTCTCAATGTGTGACAGCGTCAATGAAAGTGAATAAACTGAATCCAGTCCATGTGCTTTGTATTACTTTATTTCTCATTACTTTTTTTGGTAAGAGGGTGACAAGATTTTCGGACCACCGTGTATATCTGCTAGTTCAGTTCCGTACGCAAAAAGTTTGTTTTTCTTTAGGTACTGTGTCCCCTTATGACGTAGACGATCATGGCTTTCCACAACTTCCTATCCCTTGTAGCGTTTAATAAACTTTGACATTCTATTATTTCTCAAAAGCCCAGTTCCGCCAAACATTTGCTCAAGCCCATTAAGTATGTTATCCGTTGTTTTCCTCTGTCCATCTTGCCCTCTTTCTGTCCTGTGAGTATCAGATTTCCCAAGCCTTCCTTCCCCATTATGTACCCCAGAAATCTTACCTGTCTCTTCCTGATAATAAGTATTAGTTTGCTTTTAGCTTCTATCTTCTCTAAACCTTCGTAGTTACTCACAGGTTCCGTCCATGTTTTATTTAGTATCCTTCTGCAAAACCACATTTCTGTTGCTTCAAGTCTCCTCTTCTTCTTTGAGGAGATCGACCATCACTCACAGCCATACAGGAGGACAGATATCAGATAACAGTTTAGTACTCTTTTCCTTGTTTCTTGCGAAATTTTTCCTATTTCTTAATACTTTGCTTAGCTTTTGGGATGCAGCCTTAGATATTCCAATACGCCTTATGTAAATAACAATAATTATTTGAAAGGATTTTCTATCCGATGTTATTTCGTATTAATATAAACGTTATTTTTAAAACGTGTTTGATTGGCTGTCCCTGGTTTTGTTTTTTGTTATTTTCATAAACATTTATATATACATATTATTTATAATCATAAATAATGAGTATCGGCCTCGGAGTGCTACGAAAGTAAAATTCTGCCCTAAATTAAGCTTAATTTTTTTTACCCAAATCGTAAACAACAGATATTTTTAAAAGGATTTTTATCGGACATTATAATATGCGTAGAAATCTCAAGGATAAAATACATGCCTTCTTTAGCAGGTTATACTGACTCGTCCTGACAGTTAGGCTCCGTAGCTGAAGAGGTAGGGGAACGCTTTGGCTTAAGAAACTGGGGCTAGCCAATATAGATCC
>CAHIKZ030000110.1:72500-255000 GCA_903632075.3 Acanthosepion pharaonis
CCTGGAGAATGTTCCGAAGCTCTGCCAAAACCGTGAGAGCTGGAGTGGCAAAAGCTTTGATGGTATGAGTTTTTGGCAGTAGCAGTAGAACATCTAGCTGCTGCTAAGAAGGTTGGTTCACTGTGTCGTGCCAAAAGATTTTCTGATCATTTGCACATTTATAAATCGACCAATCTGTGCAATGAATATTGCTGCCATATTTGATCGGGTGATCTGGATATTGATGTAATGGAATAACTTGTCCCCCCCATGAGTGACTACACTATAGGTAGTAACTACTATAGGTATCTATAAGTCAACTGACTACAGAGTCCAGCCGAAATCTTTTCCGGCTAGACGGTCGAGCTCTCTGCCTCTGAGCAGAGTGAAACCCGGACGAGGCTCAGCCGAAGGGCAGAGTCTCGTTCGGGGAGGTTGGCCAACCCGATCCCGTTTAGGCGGGTTCTACGGGCGTTTTTGGCCAAGCCTACGGGCTCGGATATCCCACGTTAAACTCGGCTTTGTGCCACATACAACCCTCGGTGGGGGAGCAATTAAATATTCTAGCCGATAACTGATTCCCTGACAACTACCATCTTTAAAAATTGATATGCACCGTCAATCGCCATATTCCATTTTCCTCAATCCTGTTCTTTTATCATCCTTTCTCCTAACTAAAGTATTCTCGTTCTCTTCCACTCCCTGCAATCCTCTGAATGACATTATCCCCTTGTTTAAGAAGAAATATTTTTTAAAAATGTATATATATATATATATATATATAACACAAAAAGATAACTCCCTTAGGAGTATACTGAAATGACACACGTAAATGGCAGAGCATTATATTTTAGACAATAATTTTCGATGTTCATCTGACTAGCCACGACAGTCAGTTTCATACGCGTACGCAACTGAAACTTGTTACCGGTCAGATGAACCTCAGACTATAATATATATATATATATATATATATATATATATATATATATATGTATTAAGACATTTTTATGTTTATGCGTTCTTTTTATAGATACAAATATTTAAGTAAATGCTCTGCTTGTAATAAGCAGTACTAACGACATTTGCTGCCCTGAATGTCCGAGAAATTTTCATAGAAAATATGCCTCCTCCGACAGGAATCAAAGCTGTATCCTATACGGAACCGTCATATAGCCTGACGTGCTTTACCGATTGGGCCACAGAGGAGCTTTTCGGTTAGCACAGTCGATTTTACTGTTTTTAAACTACAATTCTCCATGATCTTCTCTCGTACATTCATATCTGCTCAATGCGTATCCAAATGTAAACAAATGATATCACTCGTTATGAAATGGAGAAAGTCCGACAATTATTTTAAGACCTTTTTTTATGTTTGTACGTTCTTTTTATAGATACAAATATTTAAGTAAATGTTCTGCTTATATATTATATATTCAAACACAACACCATAAAATAATAGAACGAGCAACTAAATGAAATTTACCATATAAATGCTCACATCATGGATGGCACAAGAAGATCTTTGTAACATTACCATTTTTGGTGACTTTTTTAAGACTATGGTGTGAACTGAAAATGTATTATTTATATCCTCGTGTGCGAAACATTCCTCGAATATTTATGGACGAGAATTTAGATTTATAAACAATGAAAAGTGAACCACTCATAAAATGTGTAGTAACTTGCAAGACCACACTTCTACCGAATTCATCCCACACACATAGTCCACCGTGATTATATTCGTGTTCAACAAATATGGCAGAACTCACTACCGGAAGTTCAGCACTCATTGGCATCAACAGCATTTCCTGTTCACCTGACTGGTTTAGTGTTGGTTCCAATATCTTAGAAATGTTTATTTAATTAATGTATATAAATTAATTGTGGCGCAAGGCGAATTAGAATTCATACAGCTAGCTAATCCGATTCGTGACAATTCACTCTAACAATTGACTCAATCACCCCAAAAATACACCCCACTCCTCATTCAATCCAACATATCCCACAATGCCACATATTTGCCGGGGATCTACTAAAACACTCATGATGTAAAAATTTTGAATATGTACATTCATATTTTTTGGTCTTTTTTCACGTAATTTTCTCATAAAAATAGATAAAAATACATCATGAAATAAAGGGGAAGATGATGAACCCAATAACGAAATAAAATCAAAACAAAATATTAAAACTGTGTGAGTAAGACCAGTCAACTCTACAAAAAATAAGATTGGCCGCTGTATTCTGCCGATAAACAAAATCAAGAAGCACGCTAAGTAGAGGCAAGAGGGAGATGGAATAAATTTTGGAGTGGGGAAATATAAAAGGCTAATGCAGTTGAGTTAAAAGGAGGATAAACACAAACAGAGGTGGCTGGGAATCTTGACAAGAACCAAAACAAAAGAATACGCCGAGACAAATCAGTGAAGAACAACCACTCACATTAACCAGGTGAACAAAAGAATTCTAGCTTAACCATGGATGGGGTCTATCAGGAATCCACCCCGTTGTGACTTAAGGAAACTAAAAAATGAAATCAAGATTAGTCAGATTTATGCGAGCCAGGTTCGCTGCTTCCCACCACTTTTCGCTAAAATCTGCCGAGAGCAAACGCTTTGTGACCCGAAAATCCTACCCAGTGGAACGTGGAGTAATCAGATCTAGATCGACACTTCTCACTAAGATTCTATCCAAAGCGCTGACCACCCGGGTACACGCCAAACGAGTAAAAAGGAGAAAATTATCATTTTAAGTGTAGTTGGATTGTTATTCTTGCTTTAATTATATACTAAAATAATAAAAATCGATATCTGATCGCTTTTTAGATTACGAAACTAAAAGAATAAGCGGAAATAAAACAAATTCTAGGAAGATACTTGATAAGGAAAGTTGGCTCCCTGTGCCGCGCCAGGAAATTTTTCTCCCCGGAATCGATCCTCCAGATCTACAAATCAACAATTCGCCCTTGCATGGAGTATTGCTGCCATATATGGTCTGGAGCCCCTTCTGTTTGCCTCGAGGTTCTTGATAGGCTCCAGAGGCGGATGTGCAATATAATTGGCCCTGTTCTGGCATCTCGTCTACAGTCACTTTCTCACAGACGCGCCGTCGCATCTCTCTGTCTTTTTTACAAATACTTTCATGGCAATTGCTCAGAGGAGCTGCATTCGCTGGTTCCCGGACTTCATGAGTTCAAACGCCCCACGAGGCTGGCATCCCACTCTCACATTTTCACTGTCGGAACTATTAAATCTAGCCGTCTCTTCTACTCCAATAGCTTCATGTCTCGCACCTCTCGCCTGTGGAACTCCCTTCCCTATTCCAGTTTCCATGAGAGCTATAATCTCCAGCTATTCAAATGTAATGTCAATCGACATCTCCAGTTGCCTTGATCTATCCACTATCCTTCTCCTCATCCTTTCCTCTTTCACTCGTATCTGATCTTGTTCCAAATTTTCTGTAACCCCTTGCGTCCTAGCGGCTTCTCGCCTTGCTTGGGGTGATACGCTTAAAAAAAATAAAAACCCATTATGGAACAGGGCAGAGGTCATTAGACGAGACTTCCATTTTTACTGGAGGTTCCTAACATATGGCCTTATACTGAAATTCAGCTGTAGTTAATAAATAGCAAGTAGAATTAGACATAAGTAAAATAATTAAAGTTAATTAAACGCTAAACTGCTTACGAAATGTACAATGTTACAATCAGACAATTTTATTCTCCACTTGATAAATCATAGAAAATATGAGAAATATTATTATGGGTGAAGTCATTCGATTTGGGACCTTTTTGGTCATCTGTATCAAAGATTTCTGTGTTATTATTATATTGGAAAACACTTATAAACAAATTAATTGATCTTCATCCATGTCCTCTGTCGTCAATTTAAACTGATACAACTTATAACACAATGGTTCCCAACGTGAGGCGCATGCTCCACAGGTGAGGCATGGTAATATTGTATTGGGGCATGCTTATTAGGCCAACGTGAGCTCAAATTTCATTTTGCATTATTATTTCATGTTTAAAATGATCAAAGTGTGACGTCCCTAAACACAACCTTCGCTCGCTCCTCGCTGCTTCGTTCGGGTGTCGCCGCTCCAAACGTGACGTCCGCCTCTTTGTGTCAGTCGTGTTGTCCCGTCCTGTGACGACCAACTGGCTTGGTATCGGTCGCAGCACCCAAATGTGACGTTCTAACCTTTTGGTGATTCGGATGGGAATCTGGTTAGATGCGATATCAGCCTCGTCGTTCCCAACTCACTTCCAACGTCTGGTTACCAAAGTAACTGCGTTGATCTCTAGTCTGCCTACCCACGTTGTGAATTGATCATAGGCAGACGAAATCAATCAGTAGTTGGGGCCGTAATGCAAATCGAGTTCAACCGAGGGTGACACCGCACAAATATGCATAAAAGAAAATCAAATGATAACTCAAAAGTTCAAGGTATCAAAGAAAAAATGGATAATAAAACTTTATGTCTATTTGCTGGATACATAGGACTGCGTCTATCTATATGGATTGTGACACGTTGTTCTTTGTTAAGCGAGTTTTAACACTTTAAGTTGTCTGTTCTTTAAGAAATTGGTTCTTGGTGTGTCTTCAGGCGAAAGTCGAAAAACCTATTTTGGTGGTATGGATTTAAGTTGCTCTTCAAAATAAATTGTTCTTGAATTGAAGATGAGTTCGGAAGCTGCGCGAATCTTAGTCAGCTGCGAGGCTGTCTCAGAGCTCACAGCTCAATTGTTTGCCTTATCTTTTTAACCCCAACTCAGCTCAACTCAACTCAACTGTACTGAACTGATTTTTGCTCGCTGCGACTTAGCTTATATGGACGCCGACCAAAACCGGGGTGGGTTTGTCGGCGCCGGAGGTTCCTCGATAATTCTAAATACCTATCCACTTCTTTTATTTTTGGTTAGGAATTTTCCACTTCTTTCCATTTTTGGGAGTCTTCTTTTACTCCCACCTTCTCACCATATTTCAGAGGGGCGTCAACTGTCCTCCCCACTTCTTCGTAGCAACCTCTCATACCCATCCTCTAGGTGGGCGGGGGCGGCTTTACTCCTTGCGTCACGTGATCACCACTCGGCCAATGATGTCCAGCAGGGCGTGTGCGATCCAGCGGGCTTTGTTTCAGGCAAAAAAAATATATCTTGCTCAAAAAAAAAATAATCTTTTTCTTTTCCTTTTCTTTCCTTAATCGCAGCTCTCATTTTCTCTGGCCGCCAACAGAACAATGCGACCAGTAGTGTCATAACCTCTATTCTTCATCTGGACTTCGTCAGTCAGATTTTCGCTAATTATCAGAATGGGTGGTCGACTAGCACAACACAGTCATTCGTCGTCTCAAAAAACAATTCCATTGTTCTAGTCATTCTTTGGTGCCAATTTCTGATAACATAGTTTTGTTATCACGACCGAAGATGTCTTGTCAAAAAAAAAAAAACGGTCAGCCGTTACTTCGTGTGCGGCTTAGCAGACGACACAGTTAATTTTTCTTATCTATCCAAAGCCCTGTATTTCACCTGTTCTTTGTCAATTATCAAAATAACATTTAGAATTAGAGTTTTCTTAGCTAGTCGGTCCGTGGTTTGCTAATTAGATGTTTTGCCAGCATTAAGCGGCTGTTATCTATCCCCGATAACACAAGTTCGTCGCCAGACATAGTCGATTCCCTTATCCACTTAGAATTTTTCTGCGATGGTAATGACACCTTTTTCGCCATTTGCTACTTATCAAAATAACATTGTCAAGGCCCCTGGTCGTGGGTGTTTTTTTTATCATCCACGCATGAGTCTCGCCTCTCTTTTCCTTTCTTTCCTTTCTCTTTTTCCTTTCTTTTCTTTCTGTGTCCTGTTAAATGGTGTCACAAAAGTATGTTACAGAATAAGCTTTCATTCAAATATTTTATATTTCTACCTTTCAGTTCTCTATTATATGTTTTAAAATTGAATTAAATGACCAATGAGTTGATATGCCGTTAAACTAATTATTCCCAAATTGGGGGGCATGCCCCACCGGTGGTGCGTGGTAATATGCGTAGGATGTGCATCCTACGGCTTACTATACCAACGTTAGCTCAAATTTCATTTTGCATTATTATTTCAAAATTAAAATAATTAAAGCATTTTATAGAATAAGCTTTCATTCAAATATTTTATATTTCTACCTTTCAGATTTCTATTATATGTTTTGAAACTATATATATTTAACTGTCTTTTTGTTTTAATTTTTCTCTTTCGTATCTTTATGTTTAAAGACCAAGTGAATGGCTTTTTAAGCCTCCTTCTCGTGAATTGCAGTAAAATTTTGAATGTGTAAGAATTAAATATTTACGGGGTACCAGAATTTTAAAAATACCAAAGTGAAGCATAGCTCAAAATCGGTTGTGAACCACTGATTTAACATATACTCTGACCATTTTCCTTAAAGTTCGTATTCCCTTGATTCCAAGGATTCGGTGCTCGCACCGAGGCCAGCGCAATCGATGGTTTCGGGGTCTTGGGTATTTTTGTTCCTAGCCCGGGTAAACGCGCTCGGGCTCCTCACATTAATTCTACCTTGTGTTACAACCTGACCTCGTGGGGAGTTGAGTAAATACAAATATAAATAAAGCTGCTCTTCTTTAATTGTCATAGAGAATCTTTCTTGTCTTGAATCAGCTTGGCTGATGACAACCACCATAAACGTGACATTTGCACCTTCTCAAAATAACCTTTTCCGTTCACATGAAGTGGAAAGATTATAGTGAATCATTTGCTCGCTCTAATGCTTAGAAATTTGGTTCAATATGTCGTGCTGGACAGTTTTCTCGCCAGAATCTATCTTAGAAATTCATACGTCAACCATTTGTCCATTCATTGAATATTGCTGTCACATGTGGTGTAATGCTTCTACGTTCTATTTAGAGATTCTTGATAAAATTCTAAAATAATTTGCAATGTTATCGGACCTAAACTATCATCTAATTTTGGGTCACTTCCTTACTGCCGTTGGTAATTGTTCTGATGAGCTTGCCTCTTCGCAGTACTAGATTGGCAGTTAGGTCTCATCATTTTACAGTTGAAATTGCTAGATGTAACCGTAAGTTCTATGTTGATGGTTTCTTCTCTCACACGTCTCGCTTGTGTAAATCTTCTTCGAGTTCTCAACTTCCAGTCAACTTTGATCTTCAAAAATTTAAATGTATTGTCAATCGTTATCTTTTCTCTTCTTAATACCTATACTTTTATTGTTCTCTCGCTTCCCGTACGATCACCACCGAAGTTAAGCAACGTCAACCCTGGTCAGTACATCGATGGATAACCTCTTGGGAATATCATGCTTGCATGTGCGGGTGCTGCAATGGACAGTGGTTCGGAATTGTTAATCGGAGAGCCGAGTTTCAATCATCGTTATTCGGTATATTCACTTACGCGCAAATACTCTGGGGTAAGGTATGAATCCAGTTCTTTCCCCCAGCTATGGGTTAATTAGTAAGATTTGTATTAGTAAACTGTTATTATCTCCAAAAGAAAAGTTTACAATCTAAAAATATTTTCTTCATTTAAATAACCACCAAAGGTTTGATAAGCCGTAGAAAATGAATCTATAAAAAAACGTTCTCACTCCATAATAATGTTTTCTTTTTTCATAATGTTTCGTATTCAACCTCTGTTACGTCTTATTGGCTTTATTGCCTTGCTTGTGTGAAAAATGTTTTTTAAAAACACTGCCCAACAAAATATGATATGGGATTGCTTTATACAAGTTGTACGTTATGCACGTGAAGTTTATAAAATAAACCTTAATATCAGTAAAATATTGGCTAATTAGGATGTTAATTAAGTTTAAAGCACTCTCTCTCCGACTTATTGTACTTGTAAAATATCCGATAACTACGTTTGTCTAATATCAGTTAATTCGTACGCTTATTGTTCATCCAAATGTCTACAGCTCATCAAAACAGCAGGTATAGACATTGCATTCCTTGTTTCTCTTTGAAAATAAAACAACTCAACAGCGACAACAATTCCGTGCTCTCCAAGGAGTCTCCATCTGGTTTCTGGTAGATTTACGCTTACTTTTTGTACCTAACAATGCCATCTATCGAGGCTTTTGTCCTAACTGCAGGGGTGAATAACGGTCTGATTACCAACTGAAAATAGATTACCTTAGTTTTGTGTACTTTTTTCATTTTCTTTTTCTCTTTTACGGGTAAGGGGGGGGTTATGATTATTATTAGCGTCACAACATTGTTCATCTCCCGCTGCAAACAAAGGAAAGCGAGATTAACGTCAGAACTCTTGCTATTTAAAGTGGGCTAATTAAGAGAGAGAGAGAGAGAAAAAACGAAAAAAAAAAAGATACGGCTGGTCGACTGACGGTGCCGACGACGAATTGAAGGAGGCAGACGGCAAGCGATCAATAATAATCAAGGGAGGTAATCTAATGATAAACCCCTCCCTACGGGCTCATTTGCACTCGGAACCTCTTCGTAAGAGAAGAGAATATGGCCTCGCAAAAGCTGCACTAAATCTCTCTATTGCGATGAACAGGATTGAGAAGTGGCCGGTACACAAGCCGCTTGCGGAAAATGCCGTAATTTTCCAATAGTAGAAAAAAAATGGCGTCAATGGATGTGTGACGTCACTTCCTCTGGAGTACTTAGTGACCTCACTGTCTGACTTGTTTCATGTTCGACGATCACATGATCGAGTGGTCCGTACACACGAAGTCACATTAACCTCGCCGTCCTTTCAAATAAAACTATTTTTTTTAATTACCCATAAATATCTAAAAGAACGGCTCACCGGTCAGAGCGTGAGACAGGCGACGCGGTAATTAGAGTTTCTTTTGCATGAGAGATACAAATGGTACTTATTTTCAAACTTTGAATTCAATCAATGCAAATTGAAGCCATATATATATATATATATATATATATGTATAAAAGGCTCAAACAAATTGATTGACCACTAATATTATCAAAATATCTATATATATATATATATATATATATATATATATATATATATATAAAGAAATGGCTCAAACATTTTATATTTATATGATCCAGTATTTATACCATTTATTGACCAAATATTAAATTATTCAAAATACTGTTTATATATATATATATATAAATATATATATATATATATATATATATATATATATATATAACCGAATATAACCGAAAAATATAGATACGTATACGAGAGGGCGATTGTATACAATACATATAAATACTCTATATAAGAGTAAGAAATATCTGTGCTCAATTTAAGTAACAGAGCTATTATATATATATATATATATATATATATATATATAAAGAAATATACATAATATCTTACATTAATTGCCCAAATCCGAGTTTCCTATTGAGGCAATTTTAAATAAAAATAAATATAATAATTCGACCACTTGAAAATTGCTTCGTTATGAAACTCGGGTTGTGCAATTAAAATAAGACATTATGTATATTTCTTAATATATATATATATATATATATATATATATATATATATATATATATGTGTGTGTGTGTGTGTGTGTGTGTGTGTGTTTGTGTGTGTGTACGTGTACTTAGGCAGCAATCCTTCTTTCATGCATATTTCATTGAATATGATAGACAAGATGCTTTTTAGTTTTTATACAATTTCTCATGCGATCTAATAACTTTTCTTTTCGGATGATAAATTAAATAAAAACTATCCGATTATTCTTTTTTTCCCAGCGCTTTCGGCTATACATTTATCCATTTTCAAGGATTAAATATTTTAACTGTTAAATAAGGAATAGTTTGTTGTATGTATGTGTTATATAATGTTTTCAATGTTTTATAGTAAACAAAATAAGCTAATGGTGAGTGAAATATAACTCAATTGATTTTATAGAAAAAGAAATCAATTATGTAATGTTAATGAAAATTCATTAAATTAAGTATGCCACATATGCAAACAAATAATGTAACGAGGATTTTTTAATGATGATTCTTTCTCTTCTAATGTCATTCTCAGCTTTTTCGTATTTTGTTTTGCTTTTGTTCTTGAAATTTTTTAAATGAAAGACACTTTTTAACTCTGCGTGCGTTATTGCAATCGTCATAGCTGAATGCTGGCTTTCTTTCCATAAAACTGACAACCTTTTCAATAGCTTTTTCAATTTCAGTCCAGGTTTCATCACAATGATGCATCTCATCGCTATCCTGTTGCAGATGTGTCTCGTTGTCATCCTTTCCTCTTATTCCCATCATCTTTTGCACCAATACAAGCCACTAGGGTGAAATAAGTATAAGCAATTATCCAAAGTAAATTTCCTGAAAAACAGAAATTTCCAATCAGTTACATATCACCAAAATAGTTCAAATATACACATCAAAATCATGTCCGGATGCGCGGAATTCTGGATGTGAGGCACTCCGGATATGAGGAATTTCGGATATGAGAGATTCTGGATATGAGGGATTTTACTGTATTATGTAAAAGTGTTTGGTAAGGCACGACACAAAGAGGTATTCAAAGTGATAGGATAGCATGAATTATTTGAAAAAAGATATTAGAATTATCCAGAAGTTATACTTGAAGCAAACAACATGCATACGGATAAAATATGAATGCATGAAATACGAGCATAAAATAGAAACGGCAGTAAGACAAAGATGCGTGGTCTCACCAGACTTATTCGAACTTTACAAAAAGAAAATCTTGGGAGAGATAGAAGTCCTATCTGGATTTATTTTTGGCGGACAAAATCTTAACAACGTAAGATATGCAGATAACACATGTTGATAGCAGACATAGAAAGGGAACTACAGGAAGATCAAAAGATGGTAGAAAAGGAAAGCGAGAATAAAGGATTTAATATCAATTGCAAGACAGAATGTATGGTTGTCAGGAAGATGCACATGGCAAGTTGCGAACGACGAAATGAAGTTGCCAAAATCAAGCCTGTGCGAAAATATAAATGGAATAGATCGTGTTTGAATAGCGGGTTGAAAATGCGACACCGAAATCCGAATAGCGAAAATGCTTTCCAAAAGCTAAGTAAAGTATTAAGAAATAATGAAAAAAAAACGCCAGGAACAAAGAAAATCGTAAGAAACTATTATGTAATTTGGACTTTCTATATGACAGTGAATGTCAATCTCCTCACAGACGAAGAAGAGACTTGAAGCAACAGAGATACTGTTCTACCGGAGGATACTAAGAATACTATGGATTAAATATGTGATTTATTATCGACGGACGTAATCTTAACAAACTAAGATACGCGTACTTGACTGGGCTGATGGCGGACAAAAAAGACAAACTAAGAATTTTTTTTTTGTTGTTCTGAATTTGATTCGTACCAGAATTTAAATGATATCATAGACGTTTAAGAAGCTGGAACTTCCTTCAAAATAGCTTATCAATCTTTTTAAAAGCTTTGTTTTAACGGTCTAATAAGAAAACTAGAGCAGGTTGATTTTTTAAACTGTTTTAGAAAAGCAACATTATACTCGGTATGAAATCTGGCGTTTAATGTGCTAAGTAATAACACCAAAAATTAGATTGAATTTTTATCAATTTTTGAGCATTTAGTTTTAAATATCGTCTGAAAAATGTACAGACGTACCTATTTTCCGCAGGTTTTTGCTTACAAACTGACTTCAAAATTTTACTATTTCAAGTATAAATCGAAATAAAGTTAATATTTTTTTGTATTCAATACATTGAATGGAAAATATATTCATAACAGAATTCTAATTATGAAAGACCACAAGCCAAATATACAATTTCTTGTAGTCTTCGATAAGTAAAAACTGTTTAAAAAATTGTAAAAGATTACAAAATGTCTTTTCAATGTATAAGAACTGTTAGATCATTTGATAGATCATAATTAATAAAAATTAAAAATCGATAAATGTGTATGTAATACGATAATACTGCTAAGGACAAATTATAGGACAAAATCTTTTAAATTTGCATTGTTTATTAAAAATTACACTAATACTACTGCGCTATAATAACATGTTATAACATAATATAGATAAATTATTCAGTATAATTTCCCTTTGAAGTAAATGAGGATCTTATGTGATGGTAAAATGATTTAATAATAATGTGCCTCTGCCTTGCATATTGTCCATTCGATCCTGGGTAAACCGATAAACTACATCTGCATTCTGGGTTAGACGATAAACTACATCCAACGGCAAAGCCTCTGATCAGGTTTTGAGGAGCGTGGAACCACTTCTTAATTGCTGGTGTTCCCAGATTCACCCTGACCCGGAGTGGTAACAGCTGTTAGGGTCCCAACTTTGGGCAAATAGTTAACACCCAAACTGGGTTCAAAACACTGTGAAAGTGTAAAAATAGATTTTAATACCAGCAATATATTTTTGAAGAAATGAATATTAATTAAATATTATTATTATTTTGAAAAAAATATTACCAGCAATAAAAATCTTGTCGGTATTAAGTAACCCATTCAGGTTGATATACCGTAAAACAAAGCAAACCAAACCTTGTCCACTTGTAAAGCTTCAGTAAATTATAAATTCTATAAAGCTTCTATAAGGCTTTCACTGATCACCGGAATAAAACTCCAACGCTATAATTTTGAACCTAAGTTTAATCTTTTAAACTCATTTCCGCAAAAAACGGTAACGATTTGGAAGAAAAAATATTGGCTGTCATTTTTTTTTTCAATTTTAAATTTGAGTTCAATGTCGCGGTTCCGAACTCGACCTACTTAATGAAACAAATGTTGATTCACCACAATATCTTACGCAATAAGATTTAAGTGATTTTTTTTACCTTTTTGTACCATATATCTACTGTAGGACTAACTGTAGTTTATTTTTAATGATTCGTATATTTCTGATCAGAATACTGTCAAAGTAAGTAAGATATATTTTTCATAGACTCCACAAAAACAAATTAGCCATTCGTCCTTGCATTGAATACTGCTGCCATATATAGTCTGATGCACCCGCTGTTTATTTTAAGGTTCTCAACAAAATCCAGAGACAGATATGCAATGGGATAGGTCATGATCTAACATCTCGTCTATAGTCACTTTCTCACAGATGTGCTGTGACTTCTCTCTGTGTATCCTACAAATATTTTCATGGCAACTGCTCTGACGGGATATTTTCACTGGTTCCAAAACTGCATGAATTTAAGCGTGCTACTAAGTTAACATCTCAGTCCCACCCTTTTTATTGTCGAAACAGTTAAATCTAACGTCTCTTCTACTCCAACAGCTTATCTCGCACTTCCCGACAGTGGAACTCCCTTCCTCTTACTTTCTTCCCTGGTTGCTATAATCTTCAAATATTCAAATGTAATGTCAAT
Source organism: Acanthosepion pharaonis (assembly GCA_903632075.3). Taxonomy (NCBI): domain Eukaryota; kingdom Metazoa; phylum Mollusca; class Cephalopoda; order Sepiida; family Sepiidae; genus Acanthosepion; species Acanthosepion pharaonis. The sequence continues at coordinate 85,813 of CAHIKZ030000110.1, forward strand.
CGACATCTTGTGATGCTTTGATCTTGATCCCCGTCCTTCTCTTTATCCTTTCCTCAAACACCCCCCTCTTTAATCTTGCTCTCGCTCTCTATAAACTTTTGCGTGCTAGTGGCACACCCACCTTGCTTGGGGTGAAATGCTTAAAAAAAAATAAAAAAAAGCATCTGTTAAAGTACGATACAAAGAATTGAAATACTAGAAAAGCTTGATTTACATGGAAAAATGTTTAGGTATTCCGTAACATTCACTAGGAGCAAAACTTCTGTATGTGGATAGAGAATAAGTTTAGGGAATTTATTTTTAATCATATTCACCCCAAGCAAAGCAGCAAAGCCACTAAGACTCGAGGTGTTACTGGGTGTTAGAGAAGATGAGAAAAATAATATTAACAAGAGAGAATAATAAAAGAACAAGAATTAAGAAGACAGATGACGATACACATTGCATTTAAATTTTTGAAGATCAAAGTCGAGTGGGAAGCAAGAAGCCAGAAGAGAGTTTTATAAGCGAGATGTGCAATAGAAGTAACTATTAGCATAGAACTTACGGTTACATCACGATATCTCAGCTGTAAAATGATGAGACCTTGCCGAGAATCTTGTAGTTCACTAACATTAATAAAGTCTAGGTACCACAGAGGAAATTATACACAAAAATAAGACAAGGAGAGTGATAAGGAAGCGTTTTCTCACCGTATCTTTAACCTATACAACGAGACGATACTAAGAGAACTAGAAGTCCTACCAGGATTTATAATCGGCGCGCATAATTTTAACAACATATGTACGGATGATACTGTGTTAATGACAGACATAGTAAGAAAACTGTCGGAAATCGTACAGATCGAACGTTTTATAAAAGAAAAAATGCTTCCCAACAGGAATCCAAATTCTATTACCTTTTTAATCTTGGAAACCACTTCCTTCTTTAATAAGACTTTCTATCTATAGGCCAGTAGACGTTAATTTCACCCTTTAAATTACAGGGATGCCTACTCAATCACATAAAACACTCGATATTGGGTTTGTAGTGAAACGTTAACAGATATGAATATATTTTATTAGGGCGCATCAAAAACATTTTCATTTGGTGGACATGTCTCTCCACAACTTCCTATCATCTAGAGCTCTAAGCAATTTTTTATTCTTGCACTCTCCGACGAAGTCCTTATTCTGCCATCCATATGCGCAGTTGCGTTAAGTAATTTGCTCGCTGATTACATCTACGCCTCTAATCTTAAATATTTCTTGTGAGGATTAAATTCTCCAAGTCGTCCTACCTCATTTTGTGTCCCAAAAAATTCAATTGTGGTTTTTGATTCTAACTACTAGTAGCCTTTTTCTTTAAAACTTCTTCTTTGCTCATAGTAGAACAGCATGCTGTTTCCAAATTTCTGGCCGAGTGAATTGCATCGTGGTGCTCCTTTTCTGACAGACAGTGTCCAAATAACCCTGCTATACTAAGCAGTCGACAAAATGAAAAGCAAACAACGCGCATGCGTGGAATTAGAAAAAATAAAATGGCGACCATTAACTCATCGCACTCAGTAGTTTTTTTTTTATCTCACTTTTCATACGTATGAATAAAGAGATTCGTAAAAAATAAGACATGGGCAGGTAGTTAGCCGTCAAAGTGTCTAAATTTTTAACGAATTATCTGATTGGACGAAATTAACTTGCTGTATTTAAATACAGTTTATAGAAAAAAAATTCTCGCTTTTTTTCTTTTTTTAATCGTGTTACTCGTTAAATGTTAGTATTGTTGTTTTTTTATTAAGTCATGTGATACTTTTGCTAAAAAATGAATCGATGTCATCTGTGAATTTTCTTTTTCTTTTCTGTAACATACTACAATATCCAATGTTAATATAGTACTTTAGCACTCATCAAATAAGCAAAACATTTCTAGCTATCCAATCAGCAAGGCCCTGTTTAAGGTCCCGTATAAGATGTTTCCCAATGAAAATATTTTTTTTTGCAATAATATTTAGTCTCTACAAAGCCCTAGAACCACTCGATGTAGAGGATTACAAAGTCAGAAGGAGGGTTTATACGGATATGTGGAGAAGATAACGGTTAATCCTAGACTTGACCAAGTCAAAATTGTAGCAATTGGAGAAGTATCTTCTTGGGAGTCGGTTGTACAAAGTAACGGTTTTACGTAAGAAGAAGTGTGGAACATACATCTTCCCAATGGAATAGGAGAGGAATGAGGGTGGTTCGATTCAATCTGCGTGGTACGGTAGGTTTTATCCGTGAAGGTTAGAATTGGTGGAACTAAGAAATGTCGTTCGTCTGACCACTTTCCATGACAATAGCGATCAAACCAACCATTCGCCCATGCATGGAGCATTGCTGCCATATATGGTCTGTTTATCAGAGACGGATATGCAATGTAATTGGCTCTGATCTAGCAGCTCGTCTGCAGTCGCTCTCTTACAGACGTGTCGTCGCCTCCCTCTGTCTTTTTTACAAATACTTCCACGGAAACTGCTCCGATGAACTGCTTTCGCTGCTTCCCAGACTTCATGAATTTAAGCGTTCTACTAAGCTGGCATCTCGCTCTCACACTTTCACTATCGAAACTGTTAAATATAGCCGTCTCTTCTAATCCAATAGCTTCACGTCTCGCACTTCTCGCCTGTGGAACTCCCTCCCCATTTCTTGTTTTCCTGAGAGCTATAATCTCCAACTATTCAAATGTAATGTTAATCGACGTCTCCAGATGTCCTGATCTATCCCCTAACCGTTTCTTCATCTTTTCCTCTATCACTTCTATTTGCTCTCGCTCCAACTCTCTGTAACCCCTTGCGTGCTAGTGGCTTCCCGCCTTGCTTGGGGTGAAACGCTTAAAAAAACAACAGCGAGGGGCTTGCGACGTTTCGTCTGCAGGGAAGATGTAGGGTGGGGAAATAGGTGAATTTTTGATGGCTGACCGCTCGTATCTATTTATGCACGAACATATTTGTGCTTGTTTAACACCATGTTTGATTTTTACGGCAACTATGCAGAGTAGACCTTAGTTACAGTTTCTGGGAAAGTGCGCATTATCTGGCGTCTTCAACAGGTTTTGAAGAAGGCCAGTACGCCTAAACCATCGACTTCAGTCTAGAACAACTATCAACGACTTGCAAATACTTCCCTCAACTCAATTTCAATCACAAGTCTTGGGTCAATCCCAGGCCGATAGCACCAAGAAGTTACCTTCCTTACAGAGATTCGAACCCGGGTCACATGGTCGGAAAAGTGAACACTCTAATCCCTCACACCCGCGTCTATTGGTGTTGTATGAACATAAGAAAAGGTAAGAAATGAATTCATCGGGTTTAGGCAGTAACGGTTAACCGAATTGAATTGAATCTTAATTGAAGAAGTCAAGATTGTATTGACTGGGAAAACATCCTGCGTAGGGATTGTTCCACGAAGCAGCAGTTCTTGTGAAAAAGCTGTCCGGATGGAACTTATTCCTTACTAATAGATGATTCATGCTTCTTTATGTGGCATAACGGGCCCCAGTTGCAAAGGTCAGGGCTAGTGGGACCAATGAAGATAGCTCGTTAGAACACATGCCATGGAAATAGAGAGAGGCACGCGATGTTTCGTTTGTAAGGAGTTTGGGGGGAAAATAATTCATCACCCACAAGGAAACGTAGATGCTTTTAAACTCTATCAAGACAGGCAAAAGAGGACTGGGAAGCTCAGATCCAGTTACAGCAGCAATACCTCATTCTTGGTCTGACCTTGCTCTTCTAAAGATTATAGAGCAGGGCTGTCCAAACTTGCTTAATGTAAGTGCCCTATACGATAAAGTTCAGATGTCTGAGAGCTGCAAAACATGGAATTAGGCTTTAAATTCTTAAATATTTTTACGAACCATGAAGATTATACTTACGTTTTAATCCAATAGGATCTCAATTCATGCCCAGTAAATAATTACAAAGCTTGAAATTTTTCTTTTTTTACTTTTATATTAACTGTAATGATAAAAGGAGCTCAGCTAACATATTTCCCCGAGCCGCATATTAAAGATCAAAGAGCCGCATATTAAAGATCAAAGAGCCGCATTTGGCTCGCGAGCCGCATTTGGCTAGCGAGCCGCATGTTGCCACCCCAGGTAGAAGGTATAGCAAGAATAAACAGATACGTACTGGAGCAGTACTATGAACCGACCATTTTGCTAGCATTTTAACAACAGATCGTATATACGAGTTCCTCTTAAGGTCTGGAGTGAGCCTGAGTTCCAGTAGACGTTCAAGGCAAGGAGACTCCTTAAGGGAACTACCACTTATCATGATAGGTGAATAGAGCTTACGAAAACTTAAAACCGGAGATACGCAAATAAAAGCCGTTACTAAACTGTGACTAACATTTAGGTATATTGTTACTGCCGACAAGTTTCGAACGCGACATGAAAGCTTCTGTTAATACTGAAAAAATGTTAAGTCAAATAAAGAAAGAATTCGTAAAAAGAAAGAATTTAAAAAAAAATCGTGTGGTCTTTCAAAGAACCACGCATCGAAAGATGAATAATCTATTTCGAAGCGATGGGACGGTGCTGATAGAGAATGGCTTGTCAAAACATATTGTGAAGTTGTCATATCAAATATCTTTAGGTTGCTTCAAAATATCGACATGTTTTTGCATCTTATCTGCGAAAGCGTAAACATCGGCCTGTAGACATTTCTCTACAAAAGTAATATCATGCCTCAAAGTGATCATTGGAAAACAAAGAAAAAAGACAGTTCATTGCTTAATCTAGCCTAGCTTGTTGACTGTAGTGAGTTCGATTCACACCGACTGTCTTACAGATCCGTATGACAAAGTTAAGATTTTTAAATAGATATTTTATGATAATTGTTCTGACGAGCTTTCTTCTGTGATATCCAGACTTTACGAATTTAAGCGCGGTATTAGATCAGCAGATCGATGTCATTATTTTATCGTGACTTCTAACAGTTTCTTCTCTCGCTTTTCTCACTCATGGAACTCTTTCCAGTCAACTTTGATCTTCAAAAATTTAAATACAATGTTTTTGTGATGTACGATGGCCGTTAATAATTAAGTATAACTCAAGACTTCGATGTTAAGAAAAAACAGTATTTAATTACAACCGCAAATAAATACTTAACAAGAACAACGAAGTAAAAGTCAACCAAAGATAATTAACCATTTCAGTGAATACCTTGTTAGTAAAGCGGCTCGGCTTAACGTCCAGTAAATCCTAAATAAAACCCAAATAATCGACGTACAATAATTCACACTAATTCGACTGGATAGTTCCACTGAATAGTCACCCAATAATCACACCAGTCAGTAGCCTGACATCACTATTTATACACCTGGCGGAAAACATATATTCATAAGTCCAAAGTGTCGAACTTCAGTGTGGGTAGTTACTCATTTCCTTCCTATATGAGAAATCTCAATCGTTGTTCTGTTAATTACTTAATACCTGTTCTTTTATTGTCCTTTCTCTTCTTAACGTTATCACGCGTTCTTTCATTGTCGTTTATCCCTTCCATAATCCATTTCTCTCAGCCACTTGCGTTTTCTTCCAGCTCCGAGTTAAATAAACCGGCAGATTGGATCCTTTAGATGATATTGGCAATCAGTATAGGAGAAAGACAACTATTAATTCAAAACATTATGTAGCTTGACCTCTTCTATTGATCATCTCCCTTCAGGATAGGGTACGATCTTCTCTCCACGGCATCCGATCCTTTGTAGCTCTTAGTAAGGTGTCTCTTTTCGTTAACTCTCCCAATCCCTGTTCTGACATCCATTTACACAAGTTTTGTTTGGTAAATTATCCACTGCTTTCCTCTGTCACTCTTATCTTCCATATGTCCTGTCAGTGTCAAATTCTCCAAGGCCTTTTTCTTGTATATCCTAAATATTTAACTGTCTCTTTTTGATGAGCGTCCTTTTCGTTTACCTTTTCCGTAAAACTTGTTCATTATTCACAGTTTCAGTCCATAGTATTCTCAGCATCCTTTTGTTGAACCATATTCCTGCTGCTTCAAGTCTCTACTTCATCTGTACGGAGATTGTCCAACAATCATGGCCATATAGGAGAACCGCGATTGCACAATAGTCTTGCAGTATTTTTTGTGATGTCAGCGAACACTCGTTGCCACTTTAAATTCCAACAAATACTCGTTATCACTTTCATAATGCTCGTGGTAGTAAAGACTTTGTAATCGCAGATGAACAATACTGATGTCAGACGCCTTCGAATAACACACGCACTAATAGTACTTGCTCGATAATACTAGCTCGAAAAGTAACCACCAAATAGTAATCCGTATAGAGAAATAGTATAGTGAATAGAGTAGAGAATAACTTTCTGTATAGTAATAGAGGATAGAGTAGAAATAAGGATCATTTAGACGTCACGCGATTTCCTATATATTCGTTTCCTTTAAGGTCACGTGATCCACTTAATTCAATAATGGGATCGTCTGTGTTTGTTCTATGTTCAACCTCAAATGTCGGCAGCGACACTTTATTCCTATATAACAATTTTCTTTGTTTCTAAGTCATACTCTTTCTTTATACTTTACTTGACTCATGCATATATCCTCTACCGGCCGAAAATGAGCTACAACTGCCATATATGGGCAGAAGCTGCCCAGTTTTCAGTTACCAGTTTCGATAAAGTCCAAAAACGTCTCCGGGTTCTTTTGAATGACAAATGTATTCCCACCCTTCGACCCTTTTCCCGCAGACAAAACGTCGCTAGCCCCTCACTGTTCTATCGCTATCTGCATGGAAAGTGTTCAAGCGAAATGCCTCCTTTAGTTCCACCAGTTATTACCTTCACGTTTAAGGCTCGCCATGCCACGCACATCGTAGGTTACCACCCTCAATCCCTTCGTATTTCTTTCGTTTCACTCTAGCTCCTTCTTTCCACGAACCACCGCTCTGTGGACCCGACTCTCAAGATGATGCTTCCCCGATCACTACAATCCTAACCCTTTCAAGTCTGTGGTTAACTGTTATCTTCCCCACTTATCCGCATAAATTTTGCCTCTTACTCTGTAACACTCTACCTAGAGTGGCTCTCGGGACTCATGCAGGGTGAATATCATATTAAAAAAGTTCCTTAGCTTTTGATTGTCCCTTTGGTTATTCCAATGCGTCTTCGCATTTCGGTGTCACATTTTACGTCGTCTGTTCAAACATTTCATGGATCTGTCTATATTTCTGAGATGAGGTATTGTAATTATTTTCACTATTTATATTGTTCGGACTGCTATACTCATTTTTCTTGCTATATTCATGAGATTTCGGCTGCTGTACGCCCCGGCCTTCGTCAGGTGATTGAACAGACCTCCCAGTGGATAAAAGCGTTGGTTGAATCCCGTAACTTAACACAAAAAGTTGTGAGTTCATTACTTGGCTACAGCAGAGGTAAGCAAAAACTTGAAGAGTAGAATTAAAGATAGATATGTGATACTGAAACATCCAGAAGAGGCATAGCACGTGGAAGTAGAAGAATGTATCCCAGTGGACGAAATAAAGGAATATGGCAACAAAGATGAGGGAAACAGTCCGAACTATATAGATAGTTTAAATTTTCGTACATGCTAGATACATCTCCAGACCGAAGTTCATATCTTGATATGGTCTTCATTGTTAGATTATAAACCACAGTTTGTGGCTGTTGTAGAAACAGAAATGAACCTGAACAAATGGGCAAACTCGGAAACTAGTAACCATGCTGGAGAAGTCACATTGATTTGCATTGACTCTTCTATTCGAAATCAGTGGCGAAGGGTGACTTGGAGTGGCGAATATTTTGTCACATGCGGCCTACCGTAATATTTCTTCACTTACTGTTTGTCTGTCAACAACTCTACAAGCTGATTGAAACTTCAACGGCTCCTTCCTCGCAAAAAAGTTGTTTCTCGCTGCTTTTTAAGAAAAATATGTAAATCATTTTGGTTTAATTTTGTACACGATTCATCAAATAAAAAAAATCAGTTTTAATGAGAAGTAAACATTTTTATTATAAATTTTTTTAAAAATATTTAAATAAACTTCTTATCGCTTGACGACAGATGTAAGAAAACTTACGGTAGGCCATATATGACAAAATATTCGCGACTGTTCGAAACAGCACCGATGATGATTCGCCTTGTCCACGAGCCGAAATCAATGTCGCAGAAAGTGAATGTTTCGATTCATAAGATCTTCTGTCTCTTCTCTGGTGCTCCTCTGTCAACATTTGGCTAATTATTGAACGATAATATGTTTTGCCTTTGACAGAGTTCCTAAATTGAGTTACCTTTGAAAGTTCAGCCATTTTCAATTTACAATTTCAATACTTTTGACTATTGGGGCTAATTTTAAAGTACGCCGGGTTAACTTGGGTCACTAATAAGCAGAATGCCCTTTCAGAATTTATCAACACCGCGTTTTAAAATATAACCTAATTTATTACTTGTAGTTTAATCCGGCAATCCTAGCCGTCCGCGACAAATGACCTGCCCGGCGTAGAGGGGTTTCGTGGAGCAGGATGTAATGAATTTGTCTTTTGCAATTATGAGGACATCGGTGGGGGTAATGAAGTCAATCTGGTGCAGAGTGTAAACACAAAATGCATTTATTTAAATTGTTCGTAAATTGCTTTGCATAACGGATGCTGTCATTTAATTAGATTAAATTGGTCTATTCAAGTTATTTAGTAATTAACCCTAATATGCGAGACTGAAATTACATCGGGAGAAACCATAATATTTTCTATTGTGTCTTATTTATAGCCACGTACATGCTGCACAACGTGCACGCATGCATAAGAGTATACACAGACATACACACATTACACCCAGGGCAACAAAGCCACTAAGACAGAAGGGGTTACTGAGTATAAAAGAATAAGAAAAAGAGAAACATTATTAAGAAGCTTGAACAATAAAAGAAGAGGAATCAAAAGGACAATAGGTAACGACTGATATTGCACTTAAGTTTTTGAAGTTCAAAGTTGGCTGGAAAGCATGAAGCCGGAACTGAGTTCCACACGCGAGAAGTGCGGAAGACGAAACACATTAATTTTAAAACGAAATACATTAATTTTAACTTTCAGATAACAAAATAATTTGAATCTGAAAATAATAAATACTACAGTATTTATTTTGTAATAAACATGAAAGTATTTATTGAAAAGACAAAAAAGACTACGTAATGGCAGTGGGAAAGTAGGTGAAAGCTGAGATGCCAGGTGAGGACCAATACCATTACAGATTCTTTGTATTTCATCAAGAATCTCAAAATATATAACGGAAACACCGGACCAGATGGGCAGCAATATTCCATTCTAATCATCTATGAATGGCAGACTTCTAAAAATATATATATATATATATATATATATATATATATATATATATATATATATATATATATGTATGTATGTATGTATGTATGTATGTATGTACATAATATCTGAATTACAGTGATTATTTGCATTATTCCAAGTGCAATAATATACGACAGAATAATATTGCAGTATCCGTTTTGTATTGCATGCATAATATATCGAAGGAACAACATAACTTCCGCTAATCTTGTTTTTCATTTCGTTTTTCCATTGATTCCTGTAAGAATATTTGAATCCACTCATTGATTTTGAAACCGCCAAGGTCTGACGAAGCGAAACCGAATTTTAACGGTATCGCGAACTATAAAATATTACCATGGCTTTCTGAAGTCGCCGATATGTTAATTAATTATTACTTGCTTTGTTTACTACATTGAGCTCTCGGGATTTATATCCTCCCTAGAATTAACTATACGGATTACCAATTAACTTTTATATATATATATATATATAATCACTTTAAATGTTATTATTATTGTTATGGATACTCGTATTTGAATAGACGCGCCGTTTATATATTAAACAGTATATTTCTTTATTTTCACCAACTGCCCTGAATGTTGGTTAATATTATTAAAGAGGAATTTGCACTCTTCAGTGGGAATCGGACCTGCGTTTCTCAGGGTAGAGAACCCACTAGTTTACTCCGGTGCATCTTACCGCTTAGACACGAAGAAGCCAATTACATGCTTTCAAGCGAAATTTCTCCTCTCATAGACCTCTCGAAGTTTTTCATATCTGCACGTAGTTTCGTGTCCAAACGGAAACAAAGAGAGTCCGTTTTAATAACATGTTATTAAATTTATATTGGTGACAATGAACACAAAAAAAATATAAAAATATGGAATACATTAAAATCTTCATTTGCCCATATACAATATTAGCAGCATTGCCCGACGTTACCCGTGCTTGATTAAAAAATCGTACGACTCATACAGCAATCTCTCTCTCTTGACTTAAAATATTTTTGCCCTTCCTTGCATTTAAAGGAGTGCCCTTTGCCGTGCTGATGTTGCTACATGCCTTACTTCTTGCCTATCTCACAATGCGAATTTTTTCTAAGCTCTATACTAAACATTAAATCTGTTACTAAAAAAGAGCTAAACAAAATGAACACAAAACGATCAGCTTTAAAAAAGTTCTCGTAACTGGAAAAAACCAGTTCTGCGGAATCAGAATCAACGTTGAGTTTAAACAAGCGAATGAGCCAATTGGAGTAAAGTGCCACGCAGATTTAAATTTTTCACATTCGTGATGAATGTAGCTGTCGATTTTTTTGCATGCTAGCATGCTAGTTAACATTCGTGTCAGTCAGCTGTTGGCTATCACGCTGACCAATAGAATCTTCCTGCCTATTCATGGCAGCCAGCTATAGGCTCTCACTCTGGCCAGTAGAAAATGGCTGCAAACTACATGAAAACTGCCGTAGAAGCATGAAAAATTTGATTATTTCCACTGTCGACGGGAGTTGGGAAATGCACAGTCAGTCTTGGCCTTCCCAATAACTTGGAGCATGTGCATGTAAATTTTGGTGCAAATCCGTCGAAAATTGCGGCCGTGCATTCGTTACACACACACACACACATCCTGTCTTTTATAGATAGAGATAAAAATCATCCTTTCGATTATAAAAACGCTAAAATGGTTAAATCTATTTATCAGGAATTACCGGATCAGCAATGGTATCACGATTCATTTCGATTGATCAAAAAGTAGGTTTTTATAACGTATCCCTCTTTTCTGTGTAAATGTTCAAATAAAATAATGTTAAAATACATACTGGTTACACATCTTAAAAAATTTAATTATAAATTTTTAAGTTTAGTTATTTTTTCTCAAAATATCTACAGCGTTTCTAAATAGCAAGGTTACCATGACAACAATTTTTTTTCCGCAGATTTTTTTCAGCTGTTCTGATGATGCTCTAACAGAGCGAAAGGTTAACAAAAGAATAAAACAATATGAAACGTTCCAAATGATATTCCCATATTCTCTCTTATATACTTTTTTCGGATATTTCATATCAGACATTTTATCATACACGCTTTCACATATACAATGTGCGATAGTTAACTTTAGCTGCCATTTTATAAAGGGAGACAACTATGTATGGCTTGGAGAGTTTTTCAGAATGATTTTAGCGGTCACGCACTGACGCAGCGTTCCTCACTTCATTTGTAAGAAATTTTAACTTTCAGATAACAAAATAATTTGTCTCTGAAAATAATAAATACTACAGTATTTATTTTGTAATAAACAATATCCTGATGATGATGACAAGGATATGTCGAAAGAACTTGGAAATAAAAGAAATATGCATCAACACGGCAATTTCTCTCGTCCTTAAAATTACACCAAAAATCTTTATCTGCGAGTATGAAAGGTTCATATCCAAAATAAGTAGACAGAACATGTCTAAGCTATACAACGAAACATCTCTTAATATGTATATATATATATATATATATATATATATGTGTGTGTGTGTGTGTGTGTGTGTGTGTGTGTGTGTGTGTGTGTGTGTGTGTAACATTAAACCTATGTTTCTTGGTGAGGACCGGACTTATTTAATTTTTGTAGACTGGCGCTACAGAATCACGAAAAAGGACTCCACCAGATAACATAAACGACATTACTACATCACTTGAGGACTTTCAACATCAGCAACAGCTGAAATAGATAGTACATGTAAATTGAAGAGAAACTAATGCTATAAACAAGATACTGACATACCACTCTTCTTCAACTAAAACGTTAGGAACGAAACCCTCATTGTCAATGAAAAGAGATATAACAGCTACTGATCTATTTTCCTGAAAAACGTTTTTTAAATAGATTTTATAACTTACAATAGACAGTAGTAAAAGCTACTGGGTCAATAAAAGCCAAAAGTTACCTCATAAGGAAACAGCTAATATTACCATTACCAATTAGTATCAAGCTCTTCCGAAATGTGCGGGAGCAGATGAAAATGTTGGTATTTACCAAAGATGCAATTGTGTTTACATGTCGACTAAATAGGAAAACATAAAAATTCTTAGAAAAAACACGTAATATGTACGTCGTCCACTTATTGAATTAGTAGTGATAACTCTAACATAAATATATGCAATTCTGCCTTATAGTAAACCAAAAAAAGCATTCCCAATTACTACTATAACTACCGCTAGAATTTATCCCTCCTACCTCTTCCATCGTATTACTATCTCCTATTCCTTTCTTTTCCCTCCAGCCATCACTCTTAGGACGCTTTTGAGATGCTGTGTCTAAACTTTTGACCGTGGCTATCGGTAAGGAATCCTCTGAGACAAGCCAGCATTCAACACCCCATCCATTCCTCACCAAACTGCTATCAACAAACACTATTGTTTCAGTCCGTTAACTTTTTGCTTTATGTATATTTTTTTCTCCAACAAATGGAAAAAAGGAAGTGACGTTTCACATACGGCTTGCTTACAAGCAAAATTGTTCATAGCCATTTTTGGTTCTCATCAGTCGAGGTGCAATTTAAATGCACCGAAGCGAAGTTGCAACTTTGTAGTGAGTAAACTGTTTTTGTCTATGGGGGTGTAGTGGGTTAGTGCATAATTATCAGGCGTTTTTTTTTTTAAATATTACTTATTATCAAATAAGAAAAACTTCAATAATAACATTTTTAAATGATTATCCCAGAGTGTATGATTATCGACACGCATTTTTATAACCTGAAAATAAAATAATATTTTTATTAAAAAAATAAACAAAACAGCAATTTTATTAACAAATAACTCGCCTGCAAGAGCGCCTGATAATTATGCACAAACCTAATATATATATATATATATATATATATATATATATATATATATATATTATAAATTAACTGACTTAAAATATGGTTTCTTCGCTACACAGTAATAACCATGTTTCAAAAACTGAAGCTAAAAACTTCAAATTTAATTATATAATTAAATTAAAAGCATTAGTTCTGTTTCAAGCGAATTTTGGAATAACTTATTTTTAAATTTACTGAATTTCAAACGCACATATAAATTTATAATTTCCTGTTTCCAAGGATACAGAGAAATCCAATCATTCAGACAGGGGTGGCAGCGTGTTCATTTTTATTAACTATTGTTTTATCATTTATGAGTTACGTTCGAAAAGCAGGTTAAGTTCAGGGAGGGTAGGGGTGTATTTTTAAATGATTTCTGGTGATGTAGAAAATTGTCATATATATATATATATATATATATATGACAATTTGCTACATCACCAGTTGTGTCCACTAAACAGAGACGGATTGCTGATTATCATGCAGTTGACTCTTCTGATGATTTAAAAAACAAAATTTTATCTATTAATCTTCATAAGTAAAACGTTTGCTTATCTGTATATACTAGACTTTTCTAATGATTTTATTTTTAAATTATTTTTATTTTGAAATTCAAAAAAAAATTGAGATTATTGCCCTATGTTCATATTTTAAATATGGTGGAGTAGAAAATTTAGAATTTCAGCTGGAATTAAATACACATTGACCCTAGCCTAGTAGATTAAAGCTTTGGTCTGTGTATTTGCCGAGGTAGTAATTGTGAGTTCAATCCTTGGGCAGGGCAATATGTACTTGGATTCAGGGGAAACGAGGCGTCCAAAACGAAAACAAAACTAAATATCCCTCCACATGTGCAGTGGAACGATAACAGTCTATACCCGTAGATTAGATAAAGTGTTTACTTCGGAATTCCCTACGTGTTACTTGGATTGATATACACCTGATGAAGCTCAGTGAGCACAACAGCCGAAACGCTGTGGCAACAACAAAGATGAGTACAATACTCAGCAGGTAAATAGTGTAATGATAAATTTTGTTTCATTAATTCTAATCATTTTCATTTATAGCTTGAGAGCTAGTCATTATTATCGTCATCATCATTATCATCCATTATCATACTTATTATAAAACCCAGGTTGTGTGTGTCTGTATGTTTATATATTGGATCGGATTTCCTACATTTTTCAACCGATTTCAACAAAACTTCACAGGACTGCGTAAAATTACCTTGCGGTTGTTTTGACAGCGCCCAAAATTGGAAAACACAATTGCTTTTGCACAAAATCAATTTGAAAACACGATTAAGAGGCATCGCGAGAACGAAAGCGGGGCAACTCATATCGTGTTATACTTATTATAAAACCCAGGTTGTTTGTGTGTGTGTGTGTGTGTGTGTGTGTGTGTGTGTGTGTGTGTGTGTGTTTATATATGGGATAGGATTTCCTACATTTTTCAACCGATTTCAACAAAATTTCACTTTTTTTTGGCAGATTGTGTTTCTTATTGTCTTGCACACTTTTTTCTTTATTTTTACATTCATAATTTACAAGACAATTGTTTATAATGAAATTCTATTCAATTGGTAGACTCATAATGATTGAAAACAATGTTTTTGTTTGAGTTTGACCAATTCGTAAAAAACAAAACAAAAAACTAATTAAGACATGCGTGTCCGCCAACCTTAAACAATAATCTTTGTCAATTTTATTTTTCAGTCTTTATGATGGTGGATACTTGATCTATCTCTTACTGTTACATCCCCAGGCAATGCCGGGTTCTACTGCTAGTCATCAATAATCCTTTGACCGGGTGAGTGCACATCTGAGCACCTGACTAGCTTCAGCTCTGTATCTGGTTTTAAAACCAAAGAGGCAATCATGCGTAGCTTGTCTTTGGCAAGTAGACCTGGTCAAAACTCGGTCAATGTCCTTCAAATTGATCGCTCGCCTTGGTCACGTACATTGATTCCATTGGGGTACCCTCCGTACTAGCCTTTGACTTCAGTTTAGGAAACCCGCCAACCTGTGACACCGTTTCATTTCTGCACCTTGCTATAGAGCCCAATCTTCTCCATTGTGCTAGACAACCGATGTCCCTACCAGGAGCCTAATCCACTCGAAAGAGATCTTCTTTCTAATCCTGGTGTGTGTCTATCCACTCTCATCACCAGAAAGCCTGGCGGAGGGACCAGTTTAATCGCTGATGATATGACCATGTAGCAAGTAGTACTGGCTTCCATGGTAACATAGAGTATAGGAAGAATAATCTGGCTTTTTTGTTTTGTTTTGTTTTGGTAGATTTTTTCTACAATAGAAAAATCTAAGAAAAATTCTCAAGTGTTAATTTATTTTCGCGTTCTTTTGTTCGAGTTTTACGATAGCAGAATGACGTGTAAGTTTCCATAACAATGTCTCATAAAACGTAAATTAAAAAAAAAAAAAAACAGACAAGCAAACGAGCACTTGTTGGGTTTTTACAAAAAGCCGCATAAAATTTTTATTTCTTCTAAAAAGAAACTAAAAAATATTCTGCTGTCATAAAAAGTTGTCAGACAATGTTTCTACTTACGGAAATGACGATTGTTTTATTGGACAGATGACCCGATTTGATTCGACGGTCTCGACACTACGTTGTAATAAGTAAGGCAACTCGTTAGAATCTTGAAAAACGATACAACAACTAAATGGTTTGTCTCATGTATTATTGGGTCACAAAATATGTTTACAGCGCTTTTAAACTGAATTTTAAAAAATAAAAACAAGCAACAGAAATATTGTTCTACCGAAAGATGCTGATAATACCATGGACTGAACACGTGAGCAACGAGGAAAAAACTTATAATTAGAATCAGACAAAAAAACAATTAAAATTTCATGGGCAAATAAAGAGGAAAGACGGCTTGGGGAATTTGGTGCTCACAGGACCTATTGAAGGACAAAGGAAAACTGTGCATAACCTACCCGACGAGCTTGTGTAAATGGTTGGCATAAAAGGGATTAGAAGTAATAGAAAACGTCAAATCTTACTAAGAGCTAAAAAGGACAGGAAATTGTGGAGAACCATGACCGCCAACGTCCTAAAGGACAAGGCACATAGAAAAAGAAGAAAATATAGATTTATTCAACTACATGTATTTAAGTTATGATGAATTGGACTGAGCATATTTAGAAGCTTCCAAAGAATTGAACTTCTTCCTAAGAAAATAATGTTGTACGAATCGAAATAACTTGTACTCGTAAATTGCAGGTTCAGGTGAGTAAGTGGCTGAGAGTAGGACATCAATTCTGATTCCGATTCTGATTCCGCGGAACTGGGTTGGGTGTGAAAAAGTATTTGTTGTTAACATTCTTTTTTCATTCGGTTTTTCCAGTTACGAGTCCTTTTTTTTTAAAGCTGATCGTTTTGTGTTCATTTTGTTTAGTTCTTTTTTTCGTAACGGATTTAATGCTTAGTATAGAGCTTAGAAAAAATTCGCAGTGTCAGATAGGCAAGAAGGAAGGCATGTAGTAACATCAGCACGGCAAAGGGCACTCCTTTAAAAGCAAGGAAGGGCAAAAATATTTTAAGTCAAGTGATAGCGATTGCTGTATGAGTCATATGATTTTTGAATCAAGCACGGGCAACACCGGGCCATACTGCTAGTGCCTTATAAGTCACTGTTAAGATGTGCGGAGTAACTCTGAGATGTCCCGTGTTGTGTGGCGTAGATTATTTTAAGTAGTGTTTTGGTCAAAATGGTCACAATGACAGACTTGCAGGCCTGCCAGAATGTTCTTGATCTTCTAGATCAAAACTTCCATTTATGTTCATAGCAAAACACTTAAGAGGGTACTCTCAGTTATAGCACCATCTGCCTTTCAACTCAAATGTAAAAATGTTTTAAATTCAGAACCCGCATACGAATTATATAAAAAGGCGTGTTGGCACCTCGAGGCGGTGTAATGGTTTACTCCTATTTTCGGCCTTGTGACACATTTAAGCTGTGCTTGGAAAATCTTTAGGGGCACCTCGAGGCGGTGTAATGGTTAGCAAGCTTGTCTTGCTAGAACTATTACGACTGAGTAGTGAGTTCGATCCTCACTGGGTGACCCCTTTTTTCGGCCTTGTACCACATCTAAGCTACGCTTGGAAAATCATTATATAAAAAGCGCGTTGAAATGTCATATTTTAGAATATGTATGTAAGTTTGGATTGTCCTTTTTGTATCGAAAGAAGTCGCAAAATAGAGGAAATCCAAAGAAGATATTAAAGGACGTTCGAAAACAAGACATGTAACATTGACATCATTTGCTGAGAATCAAGTGCAATGATCAGGAATCTCTCTAAATCCATTGTCAGAGACAGAACAACAATCTTCGAATTGATCAGCCGAAACAGAACAAAAAAAAAAAACTAATCGAAGACCTCATCCACCACGCGGAAAGACCTGTCCTCAATGACGTAGCTCCTTTTAAGCAAAAATCGGTCTTATTAGCCATCACATTGTCCACAAAGCCAACTGACCTATCTAAGTGCCAATGTTAAGTAACGTGTGAAACAAAACCACGTGTTAAACAAAACCACGTTTAAAATGCCGTCTATTAAAAATCACTACCAACGTTTGTTCTAGACTAATAAAAAATAACTTGTTTTCTGTTATCTTCATGTTGAATTCCTCTCTATGTAGGTCCAATGTCTGCAGGGTTAACAACATTGACTCATTTGTAAGATGGTCACAAAAATTATCACAAGGATTACCGTATTTGATGGTATATAAGACGCCCGGTGTATAAGACGCAATTTCAGCAAGGGAAAGCAAGAAAAAATTAGTAATTAGTAAAATTAGTAAACCCACATATGTCACGTAAGACGCAGGGGAATTTAAAAAGATATTTTTAGTAAAAAAAAAAAGGGCGCCTTATATGCCATCAAATACGGTACTTGTGACTGAAATTCGAACATCATCGGGTACTCGCACACATAGTTGGTAAGATGTAAGAGATAGTCCTGAAGAAGAATTCATGCATGACTTCGATTAGCAGCACGCTCTTGAGAAACGTATGAATCCATCTCTTCAACCCTCCATCTATGGCATGGAATTCGCTCTTTAGTCTTGGTTGCTAACCAGTCTAAGAGAAAAACTGCTTTGAATTCCAAAACTGGTTGGTGCTATATGAGCAGATATAAGCTCTTTAGCCTTGGTTGCTACTTAGCCTAGTAAAAGAACACCTCTGAATTCAAAACGGGCTGATGTGCTAAGGAGCTGATAGCTCATCAAACTTGATTGGTAACCAGTCTATGAGGACAACACTGAATTCAAAAAGTGTGTGGATCGGTAGCAGAGATGTAGTGTTTATTCGCCAAGATCAGTAAATGCCATGTAACTATCTGAACGCCCCCCCGTTTTCGCTAGACGCTTGTGTGTCTCACACTCTTAGGTAAATAAGACTCTGACGCAATGTTGAGTTTACTCCACAAGCATTTCATTCACAAAAAAGTAAAACAGAAAACGAATTGAAAATAAATGAACGAGGCAAATTTAAATGTCCACGTGTTAGGAAAAATATGTTCTTGCGTAAAATAAACTGTGCAAAAAGAAAGATATGTCAATTTCAATGAATAAATAATTTCTCTGCTTTCGGAGGAGGAAATAAATAATTCTTACCAAAGACGCTCGAGATAAAAAAGCTTGAAAAGTAGGATTGAAGAAAGGTGTCATACATGAAGGCGACAGTTCTCTTTCTGAAAAGACACGGACTATGGGAAAACTAGGATTATCGGAATGTCTCCCTAAAAAACAAAGGCTGCTAAGGGAGATAAAAGCTATAATTAACGGGTCACAAGACATACCTACCAAGCGTGTTTACCGTAAAGCGTTTATTAGCAAACATTGAGAGAACCAGAAGTCCGACCAAAATTCATTATTGGCGGCTACAATCTTAGCAAAATAAAATATGCACCTCCATAAAACGCTAAAAAAATCAGCATACTGTGAGGAAAACATGCTTCAAAAATAAAGAAAACATATTTTTATCGTCAAAATCGTTATGTAATTATTAAGAGGAAGAACCAAATTATTTTTTTTTATTGTATAATGAAATTTTTTACTCTTTTTTAGAAAATTCGAAATTTTGATTAAAAAACTTGTTTTTTTTGCGTCAACAGTTGTACTAACATTTGGCAAAGCAAATTTTAGCCTCTTTTTTTGCGGTCACAGACACATTAATTTGGAAATTCTTGTAAAAAATCAAATAACTGTCGGATTTTAATAATATTTTCAGGATTTATTCACAAATGAATTAAATTATTTTAGAAATTTTTTATCAGAACATCTCTGCAAATATTATTCTTACATATGTTTCCTCCTCTTACTTAATTTTATGAAAACTTGAGAAATTCAACGTGGTAATTTTTAGTGAATATATTATTTAAAATTAGAATTCTTTGAAGATTTTAAAACCGATTTTTTACAAAATAAAATCCGGTCTTATCGAAAATCTGTTCTAAATCGAAAAATAAAAAATGCAATAAAGCTAAGACATTATTTAATTAGAGAAGTTTTTAATAGCATTTATGAATAATATATATTAAAGACAATGTTGTCTGAAGAATTTTTTTTTTTTGAAGAAAAATCGGTCTCACAAGATTTGTTCTCATTTTTTTACAATTTTAAATTGAATAATTTATAAATATTTTAAATGTTTTAAAATTCATTTTTAATGTGATAATTCTTAAAAAATAATGTTATTAAGTAAAACTACATTTACTAATCATATATTGTAAAGGTTATTACAATCGAATATTTTTAAAAGAATTTCGATTTGTTTTTGTATGCTTGATTACGTGCAGAATTTCTGAAGTATGGATGTACAAACCGATAAATCTATCATTAAAAGGTCACGTGGTTTAAGAGTTGGCCCCGTCACACTTTATCGCCTGATCCACCATACTTAAATATGAACACGTTCGGCTGTCATTAAATCAATTAACGCCAGAAGAAGACCCCCTAGTTAAGAATTCTTTGTATAAACCATTTTATGCTATAAGTAATTAACATTTGTTTCGAATAAGATTAATTCAACTTTAAATTTGCTAATATTTCTGAATTAATATTTCAGAAGTATATATTTTATTTTTGCAAGATTTTATAACCGAGAATTAAATTTTGTTTACAAATGTGTCAAAAATTGTGGTTTTGGTCGATTTTACTGAAAGAATCGATTCCGATCAATATAATTTATGTTTGAAATACACCACAGCGTACTTTTCTTACTAGAAATAGTAAATTTTATATCGTTTAGCTTTCAATTAAAGCTAAAATGAAAGCTACAAGCTTTATCATTTTTAAAATTTCATTTTAAACATTACGTATACCGAATTATCACAAGCCCATTCTTCTGCAATCGTTTTATTCAGATATCTCCTCAAAAGTCCTGTGGCAATAGAGACGTGGTGATGTAAACAGGCCTAACGAGTCAACAATCTACACGTGGGCGGCTAAATTTTAGAAGCTTGCGAAGGTTTGTCACTATGTGAACCACAGCATATCGGTTTTATATGTGGGTTAGTATGTAAGACAGCAGGTGGTATGGTCAGGCATTCAAAAAATACATGTATTTCACCTGATGTTTTCGAAAGGTAGACTTGAAATGTCACAGCGGCAAACGATCATGCAGGACTGAAGCTGGGATGAAGAGTCATAAGCATGTAGATTGTCATGTGTGTCGTTCTTCTCTCACGATTGGTGCAATCACAATATATATATATATATATATATATATGCAAAAATATAGTTTTAAAGTGTGCTATATTTATGGGATAAAATGCTCAATATCAGAGATAGAGCGTATGTAAATAAAAATATAAAAGTGAACATCGAAGTCAACACTCACAGGTGACAGGCTGTTTTGTGCTAGACGCAATCTTAAGGCCGCGCGTGTTGGATTTTTCTCGATCATTTATATATATTGGTCACTGGTGCATTGTGGGTTATCCATTCTGGCGGTTATTTTGTTTTTTATTTCCATTTTTTATTTTATATTTATTTATTCTTGTTTTTATTAACGTATTATATATATCAACGTAGTAAAAAGATTGTGGACGGGATGTGTTTGGGTCGCTTATTTAATATTGGTCTGGGAAGATAAAGCTATTTATTTGTCCAATGTTTGGATTGATTGCCGTAGTCTATTCTGCTATTTTGACGAGGTGAGGCAGCTTTTTAATTTATTTATTATTTTTTATATATATATATATATATATATATATATATATATATATATATATATATATATATATATATACGCAGTACTTATTGGAAAGTGCTCAATATCGGTGAAAGAGCTAATCAATGATAGAGTTAACATATTCGTTTGTATAGATATATGTTTGTGACCTTGGGATTCACGCTTTTGTGATCATCAGAAAAACTGTGTTATTTTATTTATTATTTTTTTAAATTGAATCTATTTATGCTTGTTTGTATTTGATTATGTTTGGGTCATTTTTCTCTGCGTCTGTTTTGTGATGACACTCATACACGCACAAACATACATGCATACATGTGTACGCATTAAACTTCACGCAAACACACCCATATAAACAATTCGAGGCGCAGATATACATCCATGCGTTCGAGAATACATGCATACGCAATTGTAATCCCCATTTCAGTGTCGAGACTCAGTGTTAACAGGAATAGTAATTCCTGATTACAGGAATCTGCACCATGTCACACATGCAGAGAACCCAGTCATGGCTGTCAGATAATTCTGCGACCACATCACCCCCCTACATCTAAATCCTCAGACTGTAACCGCCTTGATTATTGTGTGTGGGTCGCATTTGAACGAGAGACCGATAAAACATCTTGTAACAACAAAGATGAAATGAAGGCAAGGATTATGGCAGCATACGCCAACTTAAACAAGGAGACCGTCCAGAAGTGTTGCAGGAGACTCAGAAGTCATCTGAAGCCAATGACGATTTTATTGAATGAATTTACTCTTTTGTATTTCAAGATATTTTTGTTTTAATTTTCTAAATATAAAATGAGATGCCAGTGTTATTTTCATTTTGCGGAATTTAGATGTCAATATATCCATCGCTTCCTATATATATATATGAATATGTCATTGAAGATATATATATATATATATATATATATATATATATATATATATATATATCTTCAATGACATATTCACAAAGTTTCGGTCTTCTTCAGGTGATTGAAATTTCGAAACGAATCCACTATTTCGTCCACCGGGGTAGATTGTTGTAGCTTCACGTGCCATGCCTCTTCCGAGTGTCTCAGTTATTTCCTTTTAACTCAACTCTCCGTTTCTGGGTTCACCACTCATGAAGCCTGGTATTGAACTCGCAACTTGTCTAGTCACTGGATTTAACCAACGCCTTTATCCATTGGACCAAAAAAGGATAGATCCAGATCCATAGAACCACACTGAATCTATTAAATACATGGGGCATCAAATATTAAATAATATACATGGAATATTGAATATATTGAATATTCATTCTGAATATTAAATACTGAAATTAAATTTTACCTATATCGATCCTTAATATTCACGCTGAATTATTTAATAAATTGGGTATTGATACTAAATATTGAAGATAGATTATTGGATATTCAATATATTTTGAATATATTGAATTCTGAATCTTATAAAACTATGTAAGTAAATGAATATTAAATGTTTTATTTTAGTATATATTGGAATTTGGTCTATTATCGGGGAAATTCGAAAAACAAGAATTGCTATTTTTCAGTAATTAAGATAATTGCTATCGTCATGATACACATAAACTCGCGCTCATATTTACTGTATTGTAATTAATTATTGTAGATTGTGGAGAGGCATGATCGCCCACGTCCACATAGAAGAAGAAGATGGGGAGGAGGAAGAAGAAGAAGAAGAAGAAGAAGAAGAAGAAGAAGAAGAAGAAGAAGAAGAAGAATTCTCAGTAAAAGGATGGCGGAACAGCTTTCAGGAGAAATAAGAAAAAGACAAAATTATTCAAGACCTACGAAGGAGAGAAGAAATTGTGCAGAGCCATGATCACCCACGTCCTGAATGTACACAACACATAGAAGAAGAAGAAGAAGAAGAAAAAGAAAAAGAAGAAGAAAAAGAAGATGAGGAGGAGGAGGAAGAAGAAGAAGAAGAAGAAGAAGAAGAAAATAATAATATCAAGAAGAAAAAGCATAGCAATAATAAGAAAAAGAAGATGAAGAAGAAAAAGAATAATAATAATAAGAGGAAAAAGAATAATAACAAGAAGAAAAAATAGTAATAATAATAAAAAGAATAATAAAATGAAAAATAGTAATAATAAAAAGTAAAAGATGAAGAAGAAAAAAGAACAATAATAATAATAAGAAGAAGAAGAAGAAGAAGAAATATGAAGAAAAAGAAAGAAAAAGAAAGAAAAATAATAAGAGGAAAAAAGCAAAAGAAGGAAGAAATTATAATAATAATAATAATAACAAGAATAAGAAGAATTTTATTTTCGTCTGTATTTCAAAGTAAGCATTGCTGCCAAATATATGATAGAGTTTAACGTCAACTACTCAGTCTTGTAAGAAATGAATTATTTTCAACTCTACAGGCCACAGATGCCACGTCGCAAGCCTGTTGCTACTACATCGCTTTTCCATAACAAAAGACAAGCTACATCCCTTAGTTCCATCAGTTCGATGGACAGAGTATGACTACGTCCATTGAGACGATCCACCTCCATTCTTTCCGTATTACAAAAGAAAGGAGAAAGTTCTACCGAAACAATTTTTCCCAAGAATTTCTACATTGTTTATAGACACCCACGTGGATGCTTTCTCGAATACTACAATCATACCATCTTCAAGTCAAGGGTTACTCATTACCTACACTCGTAATCTTCACTTCTTACTTCCACCTGTTACATTCATATCATCTACCTCATTCAGTAATACACTATCTGAGTGGCGCTTGAGCCTTATATTCCGTGATTTTTTTTTTAATTCTGAAAGGAATATGTCTGGTTTTGTTTTAAGTTGGAACCGAATAAAGACTTTGACTCGTGCAGAAGGAATCGAGTTATTTCTGTCAGGAAAGGGAGAGATATGAAAGAAACCAAAGAAAGAAAGAAAGAAAGAAAGAAGAAAAAAGAAAGAAAAAGACAAAGAAATAATATTTGTAGAAGAAAACGTTGTAGTTTGAAATCGAATGTGACAAAAGTTCGATGTCGGTACAGCGCTGACGCAGAACAAAGAACACGCGCGAGACGAGATCGATAAACTTCATTTATCGATGAACGTAACCAAATAAAGGTAGGACGTACTGAAACGTTAATTAATGTACGGCAAAAGAAAACGTAAACGTACTAATATGACTGATTTAGTGACTGATTTGATATTCACGTGACAATCAAAGCAATTTCGCTTTTTGATCCTCATCGACGGACAGAACCTGAGCGGAAATGTTTTTCAATCGTTTCCAGAAGACAAGCGAAGACAATTCAACATCACAATTCCGTATGTGTACGATTCGGTTATCGCAATTGTTTTGAACAAATGCTAATATTCGAAGGACATAAAAACACAATATCTTCATCATTTATGTACACTGTACCTTAAGGATGTAGACAATCATAGCTCTCCATGATTTCCTCTCATTTGTAGCATTTACAAGGGTTTACTTTTTTGACTATCCTTCACTCTCCCTGATCTAACACCCATTTATGCAAGCTTGTTTATTAGATTACTCGTTGTTTCTCCTCTGTTCCACTTGCTTTAAATATGTCTTGTGAGCGTCCAATTCTCCAAGCCATCTTTCCTCATTAAGTGTCATAGAAATTCCAACTGTTTCTGATTCTGTTATGGTCCGGTTCCTTGTACCACGGTGATAGTCCCAGGTAGAACCAATAAAGAAATACTCGAACATGTATATAGAATAACACAGATACAAACAGGAATATATACAGAGAAGTAGAAAGTGTTAGTACGAACAATCAGGTTTAGTAGTAATTGTCTGAAGGCAACTCTGTTTCGGACTGCCTCTGACTCGACTGACTAACTCGCTCGCTCTGACTGACTGACAGACTCCTGACGGACCTCACTCCAGACTTCAGACTGAACTCTAGACTTCAGACGGAACGGTATTTAGTCACCCCACCACGAGGGCATCATGTGGCACAAGGCCGGTTTAACGTGGGATCTCCGAGCCCGTGGGCTAGGCCAAAAATATGCCCATTGAAGCCGTATAAACGGGTTCAGGGTCAGTTTACCTCCCCGAAAGAGAATCCGCCTTTCGGCGTAGTATGGTTCGGGTTCCTCCCCACCCGAAGGCAGAGAGTTCAACCGATCAGCCGATCAGCCGGTCGCCCGACTTCAGACGAAACTCGCTACTTCTTCTTGAGGTGCAGTATTTATTATGTATGGAATAGTCCATTATGTTATTATGGGTAAGGTCCCATAACAGATTCTTAGTATAAGTGTCTTTATAAAAACCTCAAAACTTCCTCGTTTCTTACATGCTCTGTCTATGGAATTCTCAGCATCCTGAATTAGAACCAAATCTCCATTGCCTCAAGTCTCCGCTTCATCTGCGAGGAGATTCACTGCCATATAAGAGAAGTGATTTTATAATAATGTGTTTAGTTTTTGGAAATCCTATTTTGCAATACAAAATCACCTTCGAATTTCTGTGCCACGTTTTCGTACACTGTTAACACTTTTCAGTGATATTTAAATTTTAAGTGATATTTAAATTTTTCGGATTTTCCTAACACGAACCTTGGACTGTTCATCTTGCTGACTAACATACAGCACCTTCTCGTGCAATTGATAGTTAGTCCTTTCTTCCCGCTTTTCTTAAATATTCCCTTTAAGGGTTGACGATGCGGAGAGTGGAATTGTATATTTCTGTCAGGACAGGTAAATGGAAAAGTGGCCATAACTGAAAGTCTAACGATATTTTTAATTCTGTTCGTAAATACATCTTGCGAAATAAAATCCTTACATTTGTCTTGATAAGACTTTATCAAGGCAAATGTAATGCGTGGGTTGAGAAAAGTTTTCATTTTGTCTTTATTCATATTGTCTATTCGTGGATATATTTTATATCTTATTACATATATATATATATATATATATATTGTATAAGTAATCGATCCGTTGGTATATAATCCGGGTGGGTCCTAGTAATATTAATTATTATTAAAACTGATCCACAGAGAGATAGATGTTTTGGTTTTAACAGAGCATATGCATTTTTTACAGCATATATATATATATATATATATATATATATATATATATATATATATATATATATAGTCCACACGCAGAGGCAACAGGCTGTTTCATACTAGACGCAATCGTCAGACAATATCATAGAGCGAATAAAATGAACACTGACGTCAACACCCGGAGCTGACAGTCTGTTCCATGCTTCAATGTAATCGTCAGGCCATCGATTGCGTTCAAGGATAAAACAGGCTGTTGCTTCTGGATGTTGATTTCAATGTCCAATTATATATATATATATATATATATATATATATATATATATATATATATATATATATAAGTCCGACAATTATTTTAATATATTTTTGTTTATGCGTTATTTTTATAGATACAAATAATTAAGTAAATGCTCTGTTTTTAATAAACAGTGTTAACATTTACCGTCCTGAATGTCCGAGAAATTTCAAAGAAAATATGTTTCTACCGACGGGAATCGAGCCTGTATCTTAAACTGAACCACCATATAGCCTGACGTGCTATACCATTTAGCTACAGAGGAAGCTTCTGTTTAGCGAGTTTAAATTACTGTTTTTGAACTACAATCCTCCCATGATTTCTTTCGAACGTTCATATATGCCTATATATATATATATATATATATATATATATATATATATATATATATATATATATATATATATATATGCGTGTATGCGTGTGTGTGTGTGTGTGTGTGTGTGTGCGTGCGTGTTTGTGTGTGTGTGTCACTGACTGATAGGATAATGAAGAAATATGAGACATTTATGAATCTAAGATTTTGCGCTTTTTATTGAAGCTTTATCAAGGAATAAAATAGAAAAGAAAAAATATTCTACTATTTTTAATTTTTATTTTGTTTGTTTCGCATTGGTTAAGCAGACCTCACATACATCTATCATGTCAACCAGCGCTTGTATGTATAATTTATGTCGGTATGTGTATCACCTATATCTATAAAACAGAAGATGTCTGTCTGTATGTATGTTATTTATGCCCGTCCACATTTCTCGGCCGATTTCGATGAAATTGTGCACACATAACAAAATTTACCAAGTGAGATCAAAACCAACTTCTTAATCTCCAAGACATATAATGAAAAAACCACGAAAAACTGTTCAAAGAGCCCATTTTTCGGCCATAACTCCCTGGTTTATCATCCGATGCTTTCCAAATTTGCCACATAAATTACATGACACAAAAATTCTCTTGCGTGAATGTTTGGTTCATATTATTTAAGTTAAGTGGACGAAATCTGCGACAAACTAGATCCAAAATCGGCTTTTGCTATTTACCCAATAGTTCCTTCATATGATTCCAACCTAAATTGACATTCGAAAACCATTGATGCAAAGATTGTTTGATAAGGATTATTGAAGCATTAAAACCTCTTATTAACCCCAGCTTTACAATAAACATGCAAAGAAGGAGGGGGCGTTCATGAGTTTGCACTTGAAGTTATTACGGCCATAGGAAATTTACTGAATATCTAAAACATTGAAACAATTTAATCCCGAGCAACGAGCCCGCAAGAAGTTTTTTATCGAGGGAATTATTTTCTTGAGAACAATCAAACATTTGCGAAGAACTGCCGTAAAATCAAAGAGAGTGGGGGAGTAGTTTAGTATACCAACGGATTATGCATTCAACCAGGGACCTAGGCAAACGTTTATAGACAGGGGGTGCGGGTATAAAGGAGGGTGCGGTTATACTATTGCTGCCATGTACAACTGGGCAACGCCGGGTATCTCGGCTAGTAATACTATAGTTTTATGAGGGATACGGATGAAAATCTATGTTCATTTATTTGTGTGTGTTTGCGTATGTATCTGCGCGCGCGTGTGTGTGTGTGTGTGTGTGCGTGCGTGTGTGTATGTTTGTGTGTGTGTATTAGGCATTCTTAAAAAATTCTGGTATTTTTCATTTTTGTGTTGCTTTCATTGGTTAAGCAAACTTAACACACCTACACACACGTACAAACACACATACATATATATATATATATATATTATCGGAGTTACAAGAATATATATATATATATATATATATATATATATATATATATATATATATATATATATATATATAATCTTTTAACTCTGATAATATAATTTTCTATTTTCTATTCCAGATGGCTGGCACGAAAATAATGGTGTTCATACAGACCTTCTCGATGTGTGACAGCGTCAATGAAAGGGAATAAACTGAATCCAGTACACGTGCTTTGTATTAGTTGTTCTTTTATGGTTCTCATTACTTTTTTGGTAAGAGGTGACAAAACTTTAGGACCACACCGTACTTCAGTTCATTAGTTTGTCACTAATGACACCCCTTCATACTAGATGCAGTCGGTGCCCTGACGATTGCGCCTAGCATGAAACAGACTGTCGCCTCTGAGTGTTGACTTCAAAGTTCACTTTTACATCTATATTTACATACGCTCTATCTCTGACATTGAGCACTTTATTCCATACATATAGCACACACCTTAATACTATATTTTTATATATATATATATATATATATATATATATATATATATATATATATATATATATACAGTCTTACGGTGTGCTATATTTATAGGATAAAGTGCTCAATATCAGAGATAGACGCAATGGCCTGACCATTGCGTTTAGCATGAAACTGTCGCCTCTAAGTGTTGACTTCAATGTTCACTTATATATATATATATATATATATATATATATATATATATACTTTTGTGTGTTTGGCAATATTCAAGTGTCATTTCCTTTTCTCATGTGCGTGGAGTCGTAGGAGAATAAAGGTCATTGATTACGTGACAAATTTTAAATGTAGCATGAAATGTACATTAGATAAAATATTCATATATATATATATATGTGTGTGTGTGTGTGTGTGCGTGTGTGTGTTTCGCTTCTGTGTGTCCTTCTGTGTGTGCGCGTAAGTGTATGTGTGTGTGATATGAGAGTGAGATAAAGGACTTCCGTCTCTTTTAAATGTGAGCAAGCAATAAATATTTATTAGACCTGAATAAAAAATGAGATTTGTTGAAAGTAGCACATTCTTCTTTTGCTAGTCGAAAAAAAAACCCATGTACATTTATTCTTTATGAAATGGTTTATTCAATGCAAACATTGATAATTTATTAAATCCTAATTACAAAAAAAAACAACAAATCTCCTTTGTGAGGATATATGTATCTGTTGCTTGTTTTGATTTTTCGGCCTGTTCAAAGAGGGAGAAATTCTTAGTGACATCATTTTCAGGTTGGTCATCTGAGGAATCCGATTTTTCTGCATTCAGTACGTATGCACTGAGGGGAAAAAACATGGTGGAAAGGAGGTCAGAAGGGCTTACAATTCTTGTAGATCGGGTTGCAAGATTAAATGTGTTTATTGATTTGAATCAACATATTTCCTGACGAATTTTTATAATGCGGATCAATGGAGAGGAATAAATTTTCAGCAAAGGAAACTTTACAACGTAAATGATTAAATACAGACACATACAAAGAGAAACACACACACACACACACTTACACACGGGCATATGATTATTATAAATACACACACGTACAGACATATGAATATTATGAATACACATACACACAGGAATATGAGTAATATGAATACATGCACACATATACACATACACACACACAGGCGTATGAGTATTACGAATACATACACACATACAGGCTTATGAGCACTATGAATACACACACATGCACATACACATATACAGGCATATGCGTGTTACAAATACGCAGACATACACAGACACACAGACGTATGAGTGGGTGACTGTGGGTGGGTTTCTATGCTGGCCGTCAGACTGTCCCCGATAACTGTTGAAATTGTGTCCACTGACACAATATATATATATAACTGTTGAAATTGTGTCCACTGACACAATATATATATATATATATATATATATATATATATATATATATATATATATATCACATTATGAAATGGACAAAGTCCGACAATTATTTTTAAGACATTTTTCTCTGTTTGTATGTTCTTATTATAGATACAAATATTTAAGTAAATGCTCTGTTTATAATAAACAGTATTAACATTTACCGACCTGAAGGTCCGAGAAATTTTCATAGAAAATATGCGTCCTCCGAAAGGAATCGAGCCTGTATCCTATACGGAACCGTCATATAGCCTGACGTGCCTTTACCGATTGGGCTACAGAGAAGCGTTCGGTTAGCAAGGTCGATTTTACTGTTTTTAAACTTTTTTCTCCATGATTTTCTTCCATACATTCAAATCTGCTCAATATATATATATATATATATATATATATATATATATATATAAATATATATATATGTGTGTGTGTGTGTGTGTGTGTGTGTGTGTGTGTGTGTGTGTGTGTGTGTGTGTGTGTGTGTGTGTGAAAGTATAGAAAATAGAAAGGTACCGGTTAGGTAAATAATCCACAGTTCCTTAGTATTTTAGTTATTATTTTTAAAAAATAGTGCTCGATTCAAAAGTAGAGCGAGTTGGAATCATATTTTTAAATAAATAATTATATATATATATATATAATAATTATTTTTTAAAAATATGATTCCTTCGCTACATAAGAGTTTTCATGTTTCAAAAACGAGAGCCGAAACCCTCAATATAGTTATTAAAATTAAATTGAATTAAAGTAACAAGCCCTGTTTCATCCTCGAGCGAAAATTTAGGAATAACCAATCTTGAAATTTACGCATCTTTATAAGTATGTTTATTCATTGCTATGGAAACAGCTGGGGCGACCATTTTTGATGAGGGCCCCTAGGAGTTAATTTTTATCCATATATCAGTCACCTTCGAGAAGAGGTCAAGCTGAGGTTTGTTGGGGTGTCTATTTCAAAGCGAATGATGGCGTTCATGTCCGCATATCGTCTGGTCAGTCACAGAGAAATATAGATTTTGGTACCATGGTATGTTGTTAAGTGCCTGCAGAATTTTGTTTTATTTTATTTTATTTATTTTCCAAAGGGCTGTTTTATATATAAACGCGTCGCACTGAACTACAATTTGTTTTTGTTTTTGTTTTTTTTTTGACGACTTCATAAAGGGTTTTTCGATTTAAAGATTGGGTTAAGCTTTTAAGCCCTTTATTAAACAATGAAATTTTTACGCAGCTAACACACACACACATATACAAACACCAATAAACCATGAATGAGAAAAGCGTAAAGACACTTACGTAATAACAGCCAAATCGGTTATCCGAAAGTAGCAATTTAAAATAAGTAGACTTGAAAAGTCGTTTTGTGTGTTCACAAAGATTATAGCACTTAGGAGAGCTAGTGTTAAAATAAATTTACAATAGAGGTACAAATAGACATATAGTTTCACAATATACTTGCAAATAGATTTATATAGAGATTTACAAATAGAATAACAAAAGATTTATATCACTGACAAATCGTACAGTTAAATCATAAACAGCTGATGATTGGGTGTTTCTTATCAAGTTTGTAGATCCTCTTGACAAACAACATTTTTGGTCTTTCCGTGTGGGGTACAAAATAAACAAATGATTGGGATTGCCGACTCTTGAATATCCCACATAAATTTGGCCATAGAAGAAAACCGGTTCTGCTAGGTTAAGTCCCACCACATCCAAAGACTGCCCCTGTGCTTTGTTAATGCTGATTGAAAAACTCATTTTCACCGAGAATTGCAGCCATTGAACTGAAAAGGTATATCCGAAGGAATACGTGGAATTTTAGTAATAAATACAGCCTCAGCGCTTGCTATGCCAGTCAGAATTGTCGCCTTCAAGACGGTTGATATAAAGCTTCGATGGATCCAGGTTTCGTAGCAGCATCACTGCTACTCTAATCTTCAGTTTCAAATTATGAGGTAAGAGGCCTGCTGATGTTAGGCTATTCAAAAATTCAACTGGATAATTCACAGCTTAATCAGTGTTTAGTACAGTGTCAAAACAATTGTAGCTGCGACGCCGACCTGACAACTGGTCCAGAAGTTTGATGTTCAAATCATCATTACCACATTCTTTGGAGATGAAATGACATCCGTTCTCAGTCAGTTGTGATCTGTAAACTGATTCTTCGGGTTAGGAAACACTCTAGACATTAGTTCCTTTAAATCAGATACTCTATGTCCAAAACGCAAATTGACCCGGTCATCCTGCCCGCCAACCAAAAGGGCAATTACTAACTTCCAATAGTTACTTAGAAAAAGTACTAGCTTCCTCATCACAACTGAGCTACACTCTCGTATTGGTTGTAACTCTCGGCTTTTTCTTTCTACTCCACAGGTAGGAAGACTTTATACTGGTTTTTACTTTGTCAGCCCTTGTCCCTTTCGGAATCACCGTTTTTGTCTAAAGTCTCCCGGAGGTAACACTGCTGCACCTCCCATGAGATGTGTGTGATGTCTAAGATCCTGAAGTGCTGTTTCAAGAGTCTTGAAGGAACCCTTATGGCTCAT
The DNA here is from genome assembly GCA_903632075.3 of Acanthosepion pharaonis. Classification (NCBI taxonomy): domain Eukaryota; kingdom Metazoa; phylum Mollusca; class Cephalopoda; order Sepiida; family Sepiidae; genus Acanthosepion; species Acanthosepion pharaonis. The sequence continues at coordinate 118,733 of CAHIKZ030000110.1, forward strand.
TGTCGCTTCATCCGTAATGATCAATTTGCAATCACTGAAGAGTTTGCCTTTTATAGAACCACGACTGATGTCGTAGATTGCATGCGCATTTTTGGACAGGTCCAAAGGGAGTTTGAATCACAAATGAGCTGTGCCGTCACCACTTAGCAGGGTTGTAGCTATTCTGCTTGAAACCACTGTTAGAACAATATTTCATTTGGCACAGTTTAAACAAAAGTAGGTTGATGATAAATGTCTTGCCAGCTCCCCCTGGGGCATCGAGGAAGGATAAATTTACTCTTTAACCTTCAATGCTTGAAATAATCATGTTATAAACACCCAGTTGGTCTTTCATCAATTTTTTGTTAGTTATCAGCTATCTGTGCCGTCATTTCCTCGGTGCCATAGCTGATCTCCCGCATGAAGTCAATTGCGGGATTTTTTTTCTGCCTGCTCAGGTTGAGGTAGACCAAATATGGCAATTCCGTGGCAACTCCCATAGATTGCACTCGGGTGTCCAAATCAACTAATGCCTTCATATAAATTGCATCATTGAACGTAGCAGTTTCCGTGGATTTGCCTCTGTATCCTTCGCAAGATGCCGGTTTTCTGGGTCGGCCAAAGGTAGAGAGGTTCGCACAAGTCACATGTCACCAACATGATGGAAAATAGCTAGCGGAGTTGAATTGGTGCTCTGCTGACTGCTACCTCCTGAAATGTCTGGTGCAAGTGGGCATCGTCCACCTGTAATCCATGGTTGGCACAGGCTTCTCTGTAAGTCGTATAAACTTATCCATTATATATTCGCAGAACTGTGAATGATGCAAGTCCTCTGAGAGTGTGCAATAGCAGATGCAGAAAGAAACACTGCTGCTGTTTGGGGTGCACCCATCCGATGGTCTCGCTTCTGAAGACTGTATTTTCTTCCGAGCCCTTAATTTGTGCTTCTTCCTTGCGCCTTCTCTATTGATTGTGTACCCACGTATAAGAGAAGGGAACCTCTACATACAGCAGTGTTCAGGCAAACAGGTAACTTTGGCATAATTTGAAGCTGTCAAAGTAGTTTCTGGTGTGTTCTCAACTACACGATTCGAATTGATATCCTCTAATTAAACCGCCGCTAATTAAAAGTAAAACTTAACGAGGAAAAGTACGTAACTCATGCCGATTAAGAACGTTTTGATTTTTAAGAAGGATATCTATTTCAGCAGCTAGATTTTTTTTTACACAGACAGTATATAGCACGAAAGTGTTCGTCAAACATTTTGCTCACTATTTACATTGCTCGGAATATCATCCTGATCTTTGTTGCCATATTTATCACAAGGTTTCGGCCTTCTTCAGGTGGTTGGAATGTCGCCCTGAACCCTTTATTTTGCTCACTGGAGTAGACTGTTCTAATTCCACGTGCTATGTCTCCTGGATGTCAGTTACCAGTTATCTCCTGTTAATTCCCCTTTCCAAGTTCTCCACCGACTTAACCATGTATTGAACTCACACTCTTTGCGTCCTGTATTCCTCTTTAAGATACACGTTTTACGAAATTTGCTATTCCACAAACAACAACCACAATCACGATATGCCTTTTTATGGGTAGGTTGAAATATGAGTTTAGGTAAAGTTTCTATTCGCAACTAAGCTCAATTTAAATGCTATTTTACGTTTAAATGACCGAATAGATCGAACCAATTTCTTCGTGTTTAATAAATTCGAACCTGACGAATTTAATGCACATGTCGAAATTTGAAACGAATTAAGTTTTTTTGCAATGTAAACGAATTTTTTTTTTTTTTTTTTTTTTTTGCAATGTAAACGGATAACGGGGATTATATTCAAAGAAATATTATCCTGAGTTAATGTGTTAAATAAAGATTTTATTTAGAAAATTACCTGCGATCCGTTCAGATATTGTTCCTAATTTTTTAAAAATTGAACAAAGAACCATATCTGTCTGGAATTTTAATTTTAAAAGCTATATTATTTCGTAAAACGTGTATCTTAAAGAGGATATGTTTTGATTTGAAATCAAACTTCAGGAGGTATTTTTTATGACTACATGTGACCATTAATTCATTTGTTTTGTTTATTAGTTTAGAGTTTTTATATATTTTTTCGCACAGTCAGTTTTTCTTGAAGGCAAATATTACATCTTTCACCCTTATCATTGTCAATTTTAGCTGTAGCCATTATTTAGCAGTTAATTTTTGGTATTTTGCCACTACTTTTTATTTACTACTAATTTTTAGAGATGACTATTAATTTGTATTTATCGGTAGTTTGTAGTTGTAAAAACTATTTCCATTCTGTTTCAGAATTATGTCAATTTTTTTATAATTCATCAGATTATATTTTAGTTCTATAAACAATGTTATTGGTCAGAAACTGATCTTTTAAACGATAATTCATATTATTTCGACAGGGACCTTTCTTCTACTTTTGTTCTGTTATGGTTTTATTTGCAAGTTAAATAATTATTCAATAATATATTTTTACGATAGGATATAGTTTTACGAGATTTCTATCGCGGCTGTAGCTGATACTTATGTAAGTTTTCTTAAAAAGCTTTTTTTATAGATCTTAATTCCTTGGGGAACATAGAGCCGCAACAACACCTCTGCAACGGATGCGGTTCCGGGCGATCCTCTTCAGCTCAGCCCATTTCGTGCCGACTGCCAACACATCTTCGTCAATACTTTTGCGTCGACTCACTTTTCGCTTCCCTTGTGGATTCCAGTCAAGAGCCTGCCTACCTGCTAATGCTAGAAGCAGGCTTGCGGTGTGTGTGGCCGGTCAATTCCCATTTCTATTTCTTGATGTCAATCTTGATTGGGGTTTGTCTGGTCCTGTCCCACAGGTGATCATTGGAGACGACTTCCCTTGTGGATTTCAGTCAAGGGCAAGCCTGGTGAAACTAGAAGCAGCCTTGCGGAGTGTGTGCCGATCCATCCCCATTTCCTTTTCTTGATGTCAATCTTGATTGTGGTTTGTCTGGTCCTGTCCCACAGGTGGTCATTGGAGACGACTTCCCTTGTGAATTCCAGTCAAGGACCTGCCTGGTGACACTATAAGCAGCTTTGAGGAGTGTGTGGCCGATCCATCACCATTTCTGTTTATTGATATCTATCTTGATCGAGGTTGGTTGGTCCTATCCTACAGTTGGTCGTTTGAAATGACTTCGGGCCAACTGACCTTGACGATGTTCCTGAGACATCGGTTTTGTAAATGTCTGAAGTTTGTGTGTGTTGGTCTTGGTTACCCACCAAATTGCTGACCCGTAAAGTAGGGCCGACTTGACGTTGGTATTGAAGATCCGGATCTTGTAAATTGAGGAGGGCTCTTGATCTCCAGAGTAACCGCAGAATCTTGAAAGCGTGTCAGGCTTTGTTGATTCGGCACTTGATGTCTTCATCTGCCCCCCACCACCACCACATCTTTACTGACGACGCTTCCCAGAGAGACGAACTTATCAACTTCCTTGATGTCTTTGATGATGTTGGATTTTTTAAATGTTTAGCCATTAGCTTGCGAAAGATTCTACCGCCATTAGTTTTTACGTTGCAACTCTAACTTTTTAAACCCTAACACGTTGCAGTGTATTTTTGCAATTTACCTTTTATGTTTATTTTTCTATGTATTCTAATAATTACTTTCTTCTAGAACTTTTACATATTTAACTTTGGCATAGTTGTTAATCTGTATTTTATTGTAGTGTACAGTATTGGCGACAGTGTCCACACTTAGATTTACAAACACTCTAACCTTGATATCGAGCACTTTTATACATAAATATGGTATATCTTAAAACAATATTTTTATCATGTGGGTGTGTGTTAAAAACAATTTGGTAAATATATAAAATAGTTTGCAAAGATTCGATTTTGACATATTTCATCAATGAATTGGCACCATCAGGAAAATGGATTTGATTTGATTTTTTATTTTTCTGATAACGACGATTCATTGGCAAAACATGTCAAAATTGAAATTTCAAAAATTGTCATTCGTGTTTACCCTTCCTTTCAATTATTAACCAGGCTTTGTTCACACTTCAATACGTGTGTGCGTGTTTCTTTTGGGGTATGTGCTTGTATGTGTGTGGTTATTTTGTGTATGAGTATATGTTTTTCTATTTGAATATACTTATATGTATGTACGTTTGTGTGTGTTTATTTGGTGAGTGAATGTGCGTTTTTCTTCTTTTTACATTTATTTGTAAAAGTGTGTGTGTTTATTTTGTGTGTGCAGTTTTCCTTTCGCATGTACTTGTATGTGTAAACATGTGTGTGTTTATTTGGTGTCTTAACGTGTGTTCTTTTTGTGCGTACTTGTATATTTGTCCGTGTTTTTGTACGTGTCTTTCTTTTGTGTCTACTTGTATCGATGTACGTATGTGCGTGTGTATTTATTTTATCTGTGAATGTGTGTTTTTCTTTTTGTATATACTTGTATGTGTGTACGTGTGTGTATATGTTTATGTGCATGCGTGTGTGTATATGTTTATGTGTATGAGTGTGCGTGTGTTTGTACGTGTATATGTGTAAAAGAGAGAGAGATAGGAGAGTAAGATACAGTGAACGAATTTATTATACAGGAGATTTTCCTATGTGCACATAACGTGTGTGTCTATGATTGACTCTGCCTCCGATTTCAATGTATGGGAGCCTAACACCTCACTTTAAATCTAAACGGCCAGACAATCCGCACAGATGGTTTGTTTGCAGCAATGAATGGCTATGAAGAAACATAAACATTCTTTGAAAGAACTAATAACAGAGAAATGATGCACAATATGCTGCGAAGAATCCAAACAGACCTTCATCAAGTTCGAATTCAGAGTTTTCCTACCCGGGATTGGCTGGTGCCTGGAGCAACAGAGCTCAATCTGCCCTGCTATTTAAATCAGATTTGGCGAAGACATGGATTCGTGCAGTAACCAAACCACAAACCATTACTCATTAGTACGAGGTAAACGAAATACAATCGACTGAATCGACGACTTCTCATTCTGGGCTCATTACGATAAGTCATACCTGTGTGTATATATATATATATATATATATATATATATATATATATATATATATATATTAAGACGTTCTTACCTATATACGGAACCGTCATATAACCTGACGTTCTTTTACCGATTGAGCCACAGAGGAGCGTTTCGATTAGCAAGGTCGATGTTACCGTTTTTAAACTACAATTCTCCATGATTTTCTCTCATAAATTCATATCTGCTCGATGTGTCTCTAAATGTAAACAAATTTCTCGGACATTCAGATCGATAAATGTTGTTAATACTGTTTATTATACACAGAGCATTTACTTAAATATTTGTACCTATAAAAAGAACGTATAAACATAAAAAATGCCTTAAAATAATTGTCGGACGTTATCCATTTTATATATATATATATATATGTGTGTGTGTGTGTGTGTGTGCGTGTGTGCGTGTGTGTGTGTGTCTGTAAATATGCGTGGATAAAGCGAAGAAGTAAACGATCTTCAGTCACTGCTCTATAATTTAAATATTTTTTTATTATGACTTTTCTGTCAGATTCAAAGAAATTACAAATATTCTTTGTGAAACACCTTCAGGCAAAAATATTTCTGTTTATCTCTCTTTACAATACAACCGAATCAATTGTGTTAGTATGATAGAAAATAGGATTTGTCTACATATGAGAAGGCGTGTTTCATGTATTTACGTAGTTTTGTATATGCGTGTAATTTCCTAGCAGCTGACAACCGGCCTGCAAGGAAGTTGTATTAATACTACCACATAAGTTTGTAAACAAAGTCCATGTGTTTTTGTTTTTAGCGCTTCTTAACTCAACATCGCTAAGCTTTTTTTGTAATGTAGTATACTCGAATAAACGTGCGAAAATATGTGTAATTAATTATGGTTTGTGAATTTTGCTTGTATAACAAACAACCCTGGTCAGAGCTTGACTTAAAAATTGATCTTTGCCAACTAATACAAGCGCTTTTATAACCGAGAAATCGGGGCCCGAAAAGAATAAATGTTAGATTTTATTAAAATCGTATGTTTATTGGCTAATAGTTTTCCCAATTTTTAAATATCTAATTTTAGGAAGGAAAATATTGTTGATTATCTTCTGGTTTGAGCCTTCAGAATTTCGTAGCCCACAACAACCATTGTTGTCTGAAATTTTCATAGGTCTCCACGCGCTTACAATTAACGTCTCTGGTTAATATACGCGAATGTGGAAGTTCAAAATGGAGCCGAAAAACTGCACAAAAATAAGCTAATTTTGAGTTTAAGCAAACAGATTAAACACATTGCTTTTTTTGAAAATTCTTAACACGGTTCTATATATAGTTTTATGTGTATTTTAACACAACGTTGAAAATTTCACTGGCAGTTGTAAAAAAGAAATCGAAAGAGACTAACACGCATACAAAAACAATAACCTGTCCAGAGGCAAAGGCTGCTGGTGGCGCCCGGGGTGGCAGTACCCCATAAGCCACCGTAAATGTGTTACCTCCTTTGTTGGCGGCTGATAAGGGCAGGATATCGCAAGTGTTTTCCACACGTTGTATGAAGATAATTATACGTTAACAATATACATTAACTCTTTAAAATTTCAAAATAAATTTCTGTTATCAGTAAATTTGCCAAAATTCATATTAACTTTTATTTTGTATTATTTTCCTGCGTGTATGTTCAAAAGTTGTTCCATTCTTTGTAAAAGATTGTTCTGTGTGCAGTTACGCAACTGGGTTTTAATTCCAGGATTCTCACGATAAACGTAATCAATTTCAAGTCCCTCAAAGTGACGTGATATTAACGGTCAAACAACATATCATAAAACTATATTTTATCATATATATATATATATATATATATATATATATATATATATATATATATATTATAAAAGTCTCAAATTCTAATATTCCATGATTATAATTCATTACATTGGAATCGTAATCACGATCCAATTCATCAGACCCTACAAATTCAAAATAGAAAGTTTCTTTTTGAATTTGTACGTCTGATGAATTGGGTCGTGATTACAATTTCAATGTAATAAATTATAATCATGGAATATTAGTGTTTAAGCCTTTTTATATTATATTCTTGCTCTGTCCTGGACATTGTGCTCTACCTGGATTCTATCCTCTTGAAAAATAAATAAATATATATATATATATATATATATATATATATATATATATATATATATATATATATATATATACATGGAATCTAGAACCTTGAGGTGAAATCTAAAAAACGGTGCGTATTAAAATTAACCACACATTTCCTGCTATTTATTACATGCTCAGCAATAGCATATATATATATATATATATATATATATATATATATATATATATATATACGAGGTCATTCAATAAATAAGGTGAATTTTTCGGTATAAGGATTTCTAATACAAATAGAAGCTTACTTTAATTTTTTTGTTTTTTGTTTTACTTCTTTTTCATATGGATTTCATTTTTTTTTGCAGATTAAAAAAAAACTTTGAGAGTTTTGGCGATTAACAAAGATGGCCGACCAAGAAGCATGCCCCAGTATTGAACAGCGGTCAGTTATCAAGTTTTTGGTTGCTGAAGGGTGCAAACCAGTTGAAATTCATAGGAGAATGTCAACTGTGTATGGTGCCACATGTTTCAGCCAAAAAATGTCTACAAGTGGGCTAAATTGTTTAAAGAAGGACAGAGCAGTGTTGAGGATGAAGACAGGCCTGGGAGGCCTACAGAAGTGAGGTCTCCTGAGGTGATTGATTCAGTCAATGACCTCATTCAGTCTGACAGAAGAACTACTGTGAACTGCTGAGGCAGGTCAAGAAAGACATAAAGAACAAACGCAGGGGTCATAAGTCAGAAGGAGTCATTTTGCATCATGACAACGCAAGGCCTCACACATCAGCCCAAACGGTGTAGACCATCAACGAGCTGGGCTGGGAACTGCTCCCTCATCCCCCTTACAGCCCAGACCTTGCCCCTTCAGACTTTCACCTGTTTGGTCCCTTGAAAGTTTAAAAGTGACGATGAAGTCAAAAGTGTTGTGAGCGACTGGCTGTGACATCAGTCCAAAGATTTTTACGCTGAGGGAATACGGAAGCTTGTGCTCAGATGGGGAAAGTGTGTGACAGTGCTGGGTGTCTACGTTGAAAAATTTTAAAAAAGTAAGCTTCTATCTGTATTAGAAGTCCTTATACCGAAAAATTCACCTTATTTATTGAATGACCTTCGTATATATATATATATATATATATATATTAGTTTAAAGTATCATTTTAGTGGATATATCTGTCTGAGTAGACAACATTTTATCCTATCCAGGGTAAGACGATAAACTACATCCAACAGCAAACCTCTGATCAGGGGGTTTTGAGGAGTGTGGGATCACCTCTTAGTTACTGGTATTCCCAGTTCCACACTGACTCAGGGTGGTAGCACCTGTGTGGGTCCCAGCTATGGGTAAATAGAACTGGTGCCGAAACACAATGAAAGCGTAAAAATAGGTTTTAATACCAGAAATACTTTGTAAAAAATTATTACCAGAAATACATTTTTAAGAAAACATTACCAATAATACATTTTTGAAAAAAATATTCCCCGCTATATATTTTTGAAAAAAAAATATCAGCTATACATTTTTTTTAAAAAATATTACCAGAAATAGATTTTTGAAGGGAAAATATTACCAGAAATAGATTTTTTTTTTATTACCAGCAATAAATTTTGAAGAAAAAATAAAAATTTTGTCGGCATTGATAACTCATTGAGGTTGATATGCCGTAAAACAAACAACCATTTTATGTTTTCTTTCCTTTTTGTTTAAATGGGAATTAAATCTACCGTCCTGTGCATTCGAGAGTCTTAATAAAGAAAATCTACCCTCCGGCAACGTACAAATCTCTGTTCACTTTTGTAGGGAAACACCCCTCTCTCTATCTATCAATGACAATGTCCCTATGTGTACCTCTCTGACCACAGACAGGATGTTTCGCTGTTTCACAGCTCATCAGTGTGGCTAGATATCCGGTTGCCTCTAGCTAAGATCGAAACCCGACTGAATTGGTGTCAGTCGGAGATTCTAACCATTAAGCCGTCGGCGCACGGTAGGGATAAACGTGGATTTTTTAGCGTATTTATTTTTAGAAACACACCCAGACCGACATTGACTCAATTTGCATCTGCGAAGAGTCTCGCTATATAGCTATAATAGTCACTGTTTACCAACCCACACCTCGTCCCCAGAAATTGATATTTCAGGAGCCAATATAACGTCATCCACAGACAGACAGACTGTTTCGCAGCTCAGCAGTGTGGCTAGACATCCGGTTGCCTCTAGCTAGGATCGAAACCCGACTAAATTGGTGTCAGTCGGAGATTCTAACCATTAAGCCGTAGGGATGAAAGTGGATTTTTTAGCGTATTTATTTTTAGAAACACGCCCAGTAACCGACAGTGACTCAATTCGCATATATATATATCTGAGATGAGATATTGAAACGATTTATATTGTTCAGACTATGAGCTCTAAAATTTGATAATAAGGCATTCATAACTTTTTTTAATTTATTTGTAGGTTTATAAGTCGGCAAACTTCATACACTGGTGTCGCCAAGGAACATGGCCCCAGTGAATAAAAGCATTGGTTAAAGTAATCCAGTGACTTGACCCAAAGAGTTGGGAGTTCAGAAGTGAACAAAAACTTGGAGAGTTGAGTTACAAAAGGGAAATAACTGAAACTGAGATACACAGAAAAGGTATGGCACGTGGAACTAGATGCCCCGGTGGACGAAATAAGCGGTTCGGTTAGAAATTACAACGCATATCAATTGAAGAAGGCCGATGTGTACAACGACCGAATATGACAATAAAGATGAGGACGATAGTCCGAACAATGTAAATAGTTTATATATATATATATATATATATATATATATATATATATATGATGCAATGAGAACGAAAATTCCAACGTTCACAGCATTAATCCAAAAGAGGGCTCGATACCGATAGTAGAGCTATAATTATTTATTTATTAAAATTTTATCATATAAACATTTGTCTATGTGGTTTTGTCTGTATGATAAAATTATAATATATATATATATTTCTACATGAAAGAGATGAATACATAGAGAGTACGTATGCGACTCTATGTATGTATGGTTATATATGTTGTTACATATGCATAATATGTATATGCAGAGCGAGAGGAAGAAAGATGGAAACAGTATTACAAACTGAGACATGCTCACATGTCTTTGCTTATTTTTGATGAGAGAATTAAGAGTGTTAAATATTTTTTTATATATGTCTGTACATATATATATATATATGTTAAGAAATGGACAAGGTCCGACAATTTATTTATTAAAGACATTTTTATTTATGTTTAACGTTGTTATTTTATAGATACAAGTATTTAAGCAAATGCTCTGTTTAAGATAAACAGTATTAAATAACATTTACCGGCCTGAATGTCCGAGAAATTTTCATAGAAAATATTCGTTCATAGACAGGATTCGAACCTGCATCCTATACGGAACTGTCATATACGCTGACATGCCTTAACCACTCGGCCACCATGAACCTTATGGTAGACAAGGTCGAATGTTATTTAATACTGTTTATCTTAAACAGAGCATTTGCTTAAATACTTGTATCTATAAATAACAACGTTAAACATAAAAATGTCTTTAATAAATAAATTGTCGGACCTTGTCCATTTCTTAACATATGACGTCATTTGTTTACATTCGATACGCCAGAGCAGTTATGAATGTACGAGATTCATGGAAGATTGTAGTTTATAACAGTAAATTCGATCTTGTCTACCATAAGGTTCATGGTGGCCGAGTGGTTAAGGCATGTCAGCGTATATGACAGTTCCGTATAGGATGCAGGTTCGAATCCTGTCTATGAACGAATATTTTCTATGAAAATTTCTCGGACATTCAGGCCGGTAAATGTTATTTAATACTGTTTATCTTAAACAGAGCATTTGCTTAAATACTTGTATCTATAAAATAACAACGTTAAACATAAATAAAAATGTCTTTAATAAATATATATATATATATATATGCGTGTGTGTCCACAAGTATAATTCGCAAACACACACGCATTTCTCAAAAGTGGAATTCACAATGGCGGCGCCGTCATGACCTAATGCCCTAAATAAACAAATCAAGTCCCTTTCATACAGATACTTCTCTTAGTTTGTCTGCCAAATTTTCCCATGGGAACCCAAATTTGTGTCGAAATCAGAAATTACCATTTTCCAATAATTGGATTTCCTGATTTGCCCACCTTGCCCTTACTTTCTTGTCATTTCTGTCAATTTGTTCGATAGTAAGACACAGTTTATATCAAAAGCCGGCATCTACCATTGCTTTACTTGCTAAGCGATCATGTCTCAATGAATGCCATTCAAATAATTTGAGTGTTTTGCTAATTCTACAAAATGCGCCATAACTTTCATTCCTTTTGCCTTTCGCTTCATCGATTATTATTTTCAAGCCCGGCATATAAACGGTTTAAGCGAATAAAGATCGGATCTAATCGCTGATGCATAGCATTCTTGAGAATAGAAAAAAATTCTAAATTTCTGTATGAATATTTGAATACTTATCCAAGCATCGACCAGCAGAAAAAGCAAACAGTGCGAAGTGGGGGTACGGAAGATTGTCCACGATTCCAAATTCTGTGGACACACACACACACACACATAGACGCTGTATGTGTAATGTTATTTATTTCAAGTATGTACCACTACAGATTCGCGATACCTAAGGAGTAAAATTTATTTTTAAAAATGAAAAATCTTTCTTGAAGCTTTTATTTTAGTTTTAATTTCTAGCTAATAGATTAAATTTAATATTTCGAATAAATATTTTTTTTTCTGTATTTCAAAACAAATTTAAAATGACTGGAAGTTTTTTTTCGTTTTGAAATTACTAAAATTGCATATTTTATATTACTTTTTAGCCATCTGCCATCACAATATAATTCTCTATATTGAAAATCTTTCAAAAATAAAATGAGTTTTTTCTGAAACTTTACTTGAGGAATATTAACTGATTTAAAGTTTAATTAATTTGATTTGAAACAAATATTACTGATTTAAGTTTAAAATATCACAAAAGCATTATTTAAAATTTAAAACGATAGTACTTGTTTAAGGAGTTGACATGTTGGTAGCTGAATGACAGTCGGAAATTTATCTTATTCTTTTCTAATATTTATAAAAGAAATATGAGGAATATAACGTGAGCGCCTATTTCATAAACTTTAATTACTCAGTAATCTTTTTAAAAAATTGGCTAAATATGCTCTGTAATCATAAATTTATCGAATTTTAGATACCTTGACTTTAAATTTACTCTAGTTATTGTTCTTATTTTCTGATAAGTTCATATATATATATATATATATATATATATATATATATATATATATATATATACTACCGTGACAAAATCTACGGGATGCTAGTATGTAAAGGTAGTTGGGGCGGTACACTCACATCATTGAAATGTTCAAATTGATGTCAGTTACGTGTTCCAATATCTGGTAAATTAGTGTCAAAGTAGCTAGCTTGCTTTAGGAAAGACAACGTGGATTAAAAGAGTGCAAACGATCTAAGGCGTCACGTGTTCATTAGGAATATTTGATGGAGGCCATTAACGCCCACGCATGGACAGCGAACCGATCAACCACGGTCCTTAATGATCATGACCAGAGGCGTCTGGCAAGAGTTATCTGACAAGCGACAATGACTCAAAAGGTCAAACAAGCGACACTGGCTCAAAGGGAAGACAAACAACACTGGCTCAGATGGACAAATAAGTGACAGTGGCACAAATGAAAAGGTAATCAACACTGGTTTAAACGGACAAACAAGCGACACTGGCTCAAATGGACAAGCAGGGGACACTGGCACAACTGAACAAACAAGCGACACTGGCTCAAATGGACAAGCAGGGGACACTGGCACAACTGAACAAACAAGCGACACTGGCTCAAATGGACAAGCAGGGGGCACTGGCTCAAATGGGCAGACAAGTGACACTGGCTCAAATGGACAAAGAAACGACATTAGCTCAAATGGAAAACAACTCTGGCTCAAATCACATCCGCATTCTATTCGGAATGAACCACCGTTTGTCGTAACACGTTTTTGGTGTTGTATTATTTGGTTAGTTGAGGTTATGGACAGCATTTGTCAAGAAGACACTGTGCATTGTCGTGTTGGTCATACATATGTGTCATGTTTTGGGTCCAGTGGTCGGCCTAAATACATCACTGACCGGTGAGCAGTGATGTATTTATTTTATGTATGTCATTGCAGTGAACCAAGACTATGACACCCATTCTTTGATTCCATGAAGTCCAACAACGATGCGTTATTTCAGCAGAATAATGCCAGCACGTTTTTTGCGACATGATCGAGTATATATAAAAGGTGGTGACAAGATCGATTTACACGATTGGTCATATGCCTATGAATAACAGAGAGTCGCAGACAGCTTTCAAGACGGCATGATTCAAAATTTCCTTAGAGTAGCATCGATTCCAAAGGTGGACACCTTTGGAATCGATGCCACCTCGTGTTGTTGCACTTCAACGGGCCAGAGGGGATATTACACGATAAATATCTTTTGGCACGTCAGTGTATAGTTTGTGTGCGTGTGTAGGTGGGGAGGGAGATTATTTCCAACATCCAGTAAGAAGTCTTTATAACATGTGTATATGTCTACGCTGTTTGAAGCGATAGTAGCATGTCACTGTAAAAAGCTACAATGTGCGGGTTATGGCGGGTCTTATACTTGAAGGTTATTACTGGTGGATCTGAGGAGTGTAGTTTATCTGGACATTCTCCATGGAACTGGCGATAAAGGCTTGCGAAATCTCGTCTGTGAGAAAGGGCTTTCGGAGTGGAAAATAATTCGTCTCATACAAGGGCGAGGATAGACTTTTGAACTCTATCCAGTGGAAAGTGAAGACAGGGCAGATTTCGCCTATATAGGGCATCAGTACTCCATTCAATGTAGGAACCTCCACTTTTTCGCTGAAAAGAAAACAAACAGTATAGAAGGGTAAAAAAGGCGCCAAACTCAATAAAAACAAAGTTTTATTGACAAAATATTTATGTTATTAATAAGAAGAAAGATCAATGTATTTTTATATATTCTTATAATTTTTTAATCCTTTTTAGCACGTTCGAAATTTTAGTTTTGTTTTTTGCGTCAAGGGTCAACATAAAATTTGTGATTATTGTTTTAGAGTTTTTTTTCCGGTAAAATCACACTGATTTGGAATTTTTTGCAAAAATACAAATACTTGTGGGATTTTAATAAAAGTTTCAGGACTTATTCACAAATGAATGAAATTATTTTTGTAATTTTGCTTTTTAGAAAATCTTGGTAAAAATATTTTTTTACAATTTATCTTCAAGTACTTAATTTCATGAAATTTCGAGAAATTTAATTTTTCATTTTCATTTTAGTTCAAATTTTCATTGGAGAATGTAAATTATCAATTTTTTTTTCAGACTCATTTCTCGAAAATGTACTCCGAATCGTAAACTAAAATATGAAATAAATCTATGGCATTATTTAATTAGAAACGTTTTTAATTGGTTTTATAAATAAGATCTATTAAGGACACTATTATCTTAAGAAAATAATATTCGAAGAATAATGAATTTTTATAAGATGTTTTACATTATTTTTTAATTTTAATAATTTACAACGTTGGCAACACTGACCTGCGCAATCACTGAAATTTTCGTTCTGATCTGCATAATGTAAACAAACTGGCGTCATATTTGTTATCAGCCAAATTATTAGAAAAGTGTAAGAATTTAGTGAAAAGATGGGCCGTAAAAGCAGTTTAAGTGATGCTGAAAAGAAAACTATCACCTCAGAACTCTCAAAAGGTAAATCTACGCTAGAAATTTCTAAAATGATAGGGAGGTGTCATCAAACAGTGAAAAAGTTCACCGACGACCCTACATAAGTATGCAAAAGGGCAGATAAAGGCAAGCCGATGGTTATTTCACGTCGTCTCATGTCACAACTTAAACGAGAGGCCACGAAGAGCCCTGGATTTACCAGCCAAGAGCTTTTCAGTCGCAATGGGGATCCTAGTGTGTCTAAAAGTACTCGATGTCGGTATCTGAGGGAAATATCAACAACAGTCAAACCTGTATCGAAGCCTTCGTTGACGAGAAATCACATTCAAAATCGATTGAAATGGGCCGAGGACAATATGAAGATTGACTTCTCTAAAGTTTTGTTCACAGACGAAACTCGAGCAACACTTGATGGGCCAGATAGATGGTGCAAAGGCTGGGTAATGAACGGACAGAATAGCCATCAGCGTTTGAGACGCCAACAAGGCGGTGGAGGCATAATGATCTGGGGTGGTATTATTGGAAAAGCATTAGTTGGCCCATGGAGAGTAACAGATAGTGTCAAAATGACTGCTGATGCATACATAGCATTTATGAAGGAGCATCTTGAACAGTGGATGAAAAAGCAAAGAGTTGCCTTCAGAAGGGCCATTGTTTTTATGCAAGATAATGCTCCCTCACATGCTGCTCACAAGACTACTGAATATTTGAAACAGTTAGGCTTAAATGGACCTCGAAAAATGAAGTGGCCAGCAAATTCTTCGGATTTGAACCCAATCGAAAAACTTTGAAGCATCATGAAGCGAAGACTGTACGCCAATTCAGGAGCAACGCTAAGTTGTGGGAAGCAATTCTTAACATATCTCACGGCATTACAGCAGATGACATTCTACAATTAACAAATTCTATGGATCGTCGACTTCTTTAAGTAATTTCAAAACAGGGAAAGCACATTCCCTATTAATTTGTTTAAAACTGTGCCTTTGTTTGTATCTGTTATTATTTGTTTGATTATCTTATTTATTAGTTTCTTTTGATCATAAACTTTCACGTGCAACATTAATAAACGTTTTGTTTGCTCAATTCTGGGAATTTGACTAAACCTTTCTAATATTTTGGCACGCTTAAATCACCGTGTTGATAACAAATATGGCGCCAGTTTGTTTACATTATGCAGACCAGTACGAAAATTTCAGTTATTGCGCAGGTCAGTGTTGCCAAGGTTGTGTGAACATTTTGTGAGAATTGATTGGACGGTTTTTGAAATATTAGAAAAAAAATTATCTCGATAATAATTTGGCACGCAGTATATAATATATAAATCTTTTAAAATTCTGCCTTACTTTCATCTGCTTAGGTAATATTAATATTAAGTGAAAACTCTGAAAAGCTTAATAGAAATCATTTTGCACCAAGATTTTCAAATTATTCACACACACATATACATATATTATGAAATAGACAAAGTCTGACAATTATTTTAAGAGATTTTTATGTTTATACATTCTTTTTTTTATAGAAACCAATATTTAAGTAAATGCTCTGTTTATAATAAACATTATTAACGACATTTCTCGGACATTAAGGCCGGAAAATGTTGTCAATACTGTTTATTATAAAACAGAGCATTTAAATATTTGTATCTCTAAAAAAGAATGTATAAATATAAAAATGTCTTAATATATATATATATATATATATGTGTGTGTGTGTGTTAAACTGGGGAACCATTTTGAAAATAGTTTCTGTTGAGTTCGTTTTTTCACTTGATTTAAACTAAAATTATCTTGTTGATTTAAAAACTACAATCAGTTTTTTTTTCTATCGAACAAGCTTTTTCCCTACAGCCCCCTCCCGGAATAAGAACAGTTGTGAACTGATTTGCTAATAGCGCCTCTTTTATGAGTTGCCATCAAAGTGTTAAAAAAAATAATTAATAAAATAATATTTAGTATTTTCTTTCAATAATTAAAAATTAATATTTAATTAATAATATTATTATTTTATTAATGTTGAATGTCATATATATATTAACGGTCGGAAGGAGGAGGTGAAAACTGATACATTTTCAGTTACACGTGAGACAGTGCGGAGAGAGGTTGAGTGTGCTCGATATAAATGTGTTGTATTCTGCAAACAAAACACAAAATTCTGTATACAAGGTTCTAGCAGATGTTACTTTGTTTTTGTTGTTGTTTTTCTAAGCTTGTGACTGATCTACTTATTGTTTACCCTAATACTTATTTCCATTCTTTCAGATCGTGTCTGCCTCAGCAACTTCTCATCACAAGTGCCTAAACAGCCCCGATTCCTTTTGTTATATCTGTGGCAGTTTTGCTTTTCCCATTTAAAGGACAAACATCACCACATTCGTCAAGCAAGCCTATTTTGCATGTTTTAAAGTAAAGCTTAGTGATCAAGTCAGGTCTTGGACCCCATCACAAGGTTTGCAAGCACTGTGTCGGGAGTTTACCAATGTGGACCACGGGAACACGAGATGAATTGGTATTTGTCATACCTATGATTTGGCAAGAGCCAAGGGATCATTGCACGCACTGTTAATTTTGCTTAGTGAAAACTTTGCTGCCATATTGTTATGGTGGAACACACCTATTCTATAGTTAATAGATTATCCCACCTATAATAAGTAGGAGTAGTAAGAGTAAAGAGGCAGTCAGTCAGTGAGTCGGTGTCGGACGACAGTTAGTCGAATACGAAAGTATCAACGACCGCCACCAGATTACTCTGCGTAATACCAAGTTCCTAACGTTTTGTACGTCGAACCTATTTTAGGACCGACTTAGTACAAATACAAGCCTCCACTGCGAAATAACTTCACAACATATCTGTGCTCTGGTGCCCCCGCTGTTCGCCTTAAAGTCCTCGACAAAATCCAGAACGGAATATGCAATTTGGTTGCCCCTGATCTGGCATATCGTCTACAGTCGATATCACAGACGTGCCGTTACCTCCCTCTGTCTTTTCTACAAATACTTTCACGGTAACAGCTACTTTCGCTAGTTCCCAGACTTCATAAATTTAAACGTGCTAATAGGCTGACATCAGGGTCCCACTCTTTCACTTTCGAAACAGTCAAATATAGCCGTCTCTTCTACTCCAATAGCTTTATGTCTTGCACCTCCTTTCTGTGAAATTCCCTTCCTATTACTTGTTTCTCTGATAGCTATAATATCCAAATATTCAAATGTAATGTCAATCGAGATCTCCAAATGCCTTGATCTATTACCTATCCTTCTCTTCATCCGTTCTTCTATCACGCCTCTTTACTTTCGCTTCCACTCTCTGTAACCCCTTGCGTGCTAGTGGCATCCCATTTTTTCTTGGGGTGAAATGCTTAAAAAAAATAACAAGAAAAACAAATGCAAAATCGAGTATCCAAGTCTACCATCAGCTATAGGACCGGTACCTCATCCAGCTGAAATCTTAATACCAGTTTTCGCTCAACTACCCACTCCTGATCACCTAGATCCTGATGAATAACTCAGTGACAGCCATGATGCAGATTTTGAAACTAAAGATAGCTCAGCCCGTAAGGGATTCGATCTGAATGAGTTGAATGATTCGGCACTGGATCTGGGACTGTTAAAAAGGCTTTAAAACTCATAGCATCAAGACTGAAGGAGAAGAACTTGTTCGAAAAAGAATCAAAGGTATCCTACTTATGCTATTAGGAAAATTCATTTCTGCAGTATTTTCGAAATTACAGTAGCTTTGTATATTGCCATAACATACAGGGTTTACTGCAGAAATTGGAAATTCTGGTGTACAACTCAAATTCCCTGACGACTGTTCATCGAGAGATCAAAGCGTAGCTTAAGGTGTTTATTTGTCCACAATGGCAATTTATATTGTGCTGTTCCAATTGGTCATTCAGTTTGTCGTCATGAAGAACATGGAGACATAAAGAGAGTCATTGAGTTTCAATATCACAAACACAATTGGGTCATCTGTGTTGACCTTAAAATGGTATGCTTCCTTCTTGTTCTGCAACGCGTTTACACGAAGTATGCCGGCATTCTGTGTATGTAGTTTAGCAGAGCTCGAGAGAAGCATTGGGTGGAAAGGAATTGACCTTCAAGAATTGACCTCAAAGCTGTCGATCCCAAAATTCAACATGAGTCACTCGTTGACAGAAAGAAAATTGTATTCCCACCTCTGCACATTAAACTGGGTTTAATGAATCGATTCATTACAACATTTAAAACTGAAGGAGATTGTTTCAAGTACGTACGTTATTTTGGCATTTCCTGGCCTGTGAATTGAAGGAATCAAGGCTGGTGTGTTTGATGGTCCACAGATTCGGCAGCTCATTAAAGATGATCATTTTTTCGGAACAATGTCTGAACTTGAAAAGAATATTTAGTCATCATTCAAAGATCTTGTCAAGAACTTTCTTGGAAATAAATTAGTACTGAATTACAAAACCCTCGGAGACAACACAAGCAGCAAGTTGCATTTTCTGGAAGGCCATCTTACAAATTTCCCGGAAAACTTTGGTGAAATCATCGATGAGCAATGTGAACGATTCCACGTCAGGGTAGATGGGATGTAAATAAGATGGCTGACTATTGTTGGAGTATAAAACGAAATTCTTCACAAATTGTGCCCTCCAGGAAAAGGTATAGGCGTAAATTTTTACCTTAAGTAATTGTACGCAATATGACTTACAGTAACAATATCCTTTGTATGAACACAATATTTTTGTACAAACAATACAGCCAAGCAATGCTTTATTATTTTCCATCATATGTAAATTTTAAAACATACAATGGGCCCAAATATACAAGATACGGTATTTTATGTTTATTTATACAAATTGAGGTTACCCATTACCATGCAAACCTGACGTGATACAGAAAAACCCTTTTTGGATTCAGAAGCCAAAAGTTAGTCAAAATCGACTGATCAGCCTAACTCAATGGAAACTGTGTCCCACAATGTTATATATCATGTCCATTTTTAAAAGTGCGATGAATATGGTAAATTTAAAGTCAACATTTTTAAAATTAGGTGACGGAGAATATTTTCCAACATTTTTAAGTTTATTGAATACTTAAAAATCATATAAAAAAAAAAGCTCTCACGTCATTTTCTTAAATTATATTTTACAGATGAAGTCTCTGTAAACAACAATCTGTCAATGCTTCATCAATTACGTAAAACATGGAGATGTCGGTTAAAATCACAGCTACTGTTTTGTTTTAAAAATACATTTCTGTATTATTTTAAACTTAATTTTTTTTTAAATCAGATTAATTATACTTTAAATTATCTAATATTACACAATAAAATTTCAGAAAAGTATATCTTTTTTTTTGGAAGACATTTTAATACTGAGAATTACATTGCTATGAAAGATGACTAAAAAGGGGGCTAATCAACTATTTTAGAAATGTTTTTTTAATAAGTCGATTCCAGAAAACTACAGGAAATTCTAAACTGAACCCTTTATTTAATCTACTGGGATAGACTGTTCTCGTTCCACTACACATGTCTAGAGATATTGTTTTCTTTCTTATTTATATTTACTATTGTTCATTTATTATTAAATAAGTTCAGTTATTGCTCGCCCGTTTCCACTGAGTAGATTAAACTCGCATCTATTATGTCACAAAATTCATAAACCAACGTTTTATCCACCAGGCCAGATCAAATATACCTGAGGGTTCAACCGCTGAATTATTGTGATAACAGCAAAGATGAGGACAATAGTTCGAATATAAATAGTGTAAATATTTTTTGTTTGGCCTGAGTGTTTCCTGCGTTTATATTGATGGCCCGTGCGTGTCGACGTCTCACACTGGTCCCAGATGATATTTTGTTTCAAACCAAACATTTATATATACTGTGCGTAACAGCACAATTGTCCAAACAATTGTTGTAACTTAGAAATGATTAAAGATATCTTACTGGAATCCTTCGAGGTTTTTATAACACTATTGGACTCTACTTTGAACAATAAGAATGTATTTAGCTCTAAGTTGAAATAATGATCGCTATTCCTATTGTGACCTCCTGATCCAATATTCCTCTCTGCAGTTCCCTCTTTTTTAAGTTTATTCACGTTGGAAAGACAGTAGGTCTGACATAAAACGATTTTAACATGGACCCCTTCTTGCTGAATAACTCATAGGGGTTTTCAGTGATTCTTATGACAAAGGCTGTCAAGGTGGTTAAATTTCGATTAGTTTAGTGTTTATTTTTTTTAAATATTAAGTATTTTTGTGGGATGGATAATTAACCCATGCTGTTACACTATTTGGACAATTTTGCTGTTACCTCCAGTATAATATCAATCAATGATTAAAGATATCTTACTAAAAATTCTCCGAGGTTTTTATAACACTGTTAGACTTTATTTTGTGCAATAAGACTATTTAGCGCTAAGTTGAAATGATGGCCCCTCTTGCTGTTGTGACCTAATTCAGTTTTCCTCTCTACTTTCCGTCTTTTTAAAACTTATTCACCATTCTCTTGATGAAAGCCAGAGTATGAATATTGGTACCATTACTAAAGATCTGAATGATCTTTTTCATCTCACCATTGCGCAGTTGAAAAACTTAGAGCGGCTGATACAAAAACTATTTTAACTTGTTCTCTTTTAAGCTGAATAAAGGTTTTTTTTTCCAGTGATTCTTATGAAAAATGGTGTCAAGATGGCTAAATGTCTTATCTGAAAACCTGGAAAAAAAGAAACTCAATTAGTTTAGTGGTTTTCTAGATATTAAACATTTTTGTGTGATGGATATTAATCCCAGGCTGTTACACGATTTGGACAATTTTGCTGTTACCCGCGGTACATTGAGCCATCTTTTTTTCAATAAATCTTTCGTAATGTTTTTCTTTCTCAACTTAATTTAATATGGCTCTATTCATCTTTTTTTTACTATATGTTCAAAAAGCCCAAGAGCCACTCAAGGTAGAGGATTACTGTAGAATGTTGTCAGTATTTGGGGGTGGAAAGAAGTGCAGATTATGAGGATAAGTACGATAGTTAAAGGCTGATCCTATACATGAATAGGTTAAGATTGTAGCATTCGGGAAAGTATCCCCTCAGCTCGTCAGAAGAAGATTCCCGAATGAAATCCTTTCTTACAAATGGAACTTTATTCTGACAAATACTAAGGGAATGGTAGTTCCACCCTGAGTATATCGCATAGCATGTCTTAACTGTTTCAAATCGTGGAACTCGAGAATGTCGCTCGCCAGAAATGTGCTACTAGATTGCCATTTAGGTCCCACTCATTTAGGGTTTAAATAGCAACCGCCACTTCCACTCTAACAGATTTTCCCACTTGTGGAACTTCCTTCCGTTTGTGGAACTTTGCTTCCCTGATAACTACAATCTTCAAAAGTTTAAATGCAACGTCAATCGCCATCTTCTGTCTTCTTCAAGCATGTTCATCTTTTGTCTTTTTTTCAATCCTCCATATCCTCAGTTTTCTCTTTCACCTCATGTAACCCACTGCGTACTAGTGACATTACCGCCTTGCTTGGGGAGAAATTATTAATAAAAAGAAAAAAAAGATTATTTTCCAGGACTATTGAGAGGTTTGTAACATTGCTGTCAAAGCTGCTCATATCTTTTTTTATGATTTCCTTCTGTTTTTATAATGAATTAAAAATGTTTGTTTTAGGCTTTACGATGTTTTTGCAGTTTTACCTTTAAGGTAAGACTACAAGAAAACTGTAAAGCCTTAACACGAGTGGAAATAGAAAATCAGGCGTAGCTGACCATATATGAAGGGAAAAGGGAGACCACCGCCTGCTGTGGATGAGGCTGAAATAACAGACAGAGAACATCACTGGAAAATACGAAAACTTAAGGAATATGCTAGTCCACAAAAATCTTCTAAGCCGACCAAGTATATAAATTAATACAATATGGAAACCAGTGATACGGAATGCTAGAGAAAAGCAATAATAACAAAATAATTGCAATATGAGCTCAGGTAATAAATAATTACTGAAGCATTAAGTTCATAAGTCCAAAAAAGTTCATACACGGATGTACTCAAGGGAACATGGCCCTCTGAATATAAGCGTTGGTTGATTCCAGTGACTTGACCCCAAATGTTGTGAGTACAATACCTGACATTGAGAGTTTAATTAAAGGGAGATAACTGAGACATCCTAAAGAGGCATGGTACGTTGAACTAGACCAATCTACACCGGTGGGCGAAATAAAGAGTTCAGTTCGAAAATCCAATCACCTGAAGAAGGCCGGAGCATACAACGGCTGAAACGTAGTGAACAGGACAATAAAGATGAGGACAACAGTCCGAACAATGTAAATAATGTAAATAATTACAAAACCACATCTCAGAAATATCAACAGATAGAAATGTGGTTCTACAGAAGGATGCTAAGAATAACCTGGACTGAACAACGACGAAGTTTTGTCGACTATAGAAACAAAAAGGAGAATTAACATCACTTAACTTAATATCAAAAAGAGACTGTTAAAATTACTAGGGCTGATAAAGAGAAATTGGAAAGTTTTATTCTCATAGGACAGATTGAAGGCATTAATTATTTTAATTTTAATTAGAAAAAATATTAAGTTTTAAATGTTTTAAAATCAACCTTTTAGATGATATTATTAATAAGTGAAAACTATATTTATTAATCATAAATGAAATAGTTTAATACAAATCATTAAATTTTTTCGTATGTGTATAAACGTACCTACTTTTGTTAGTACGGATGACCATCCACGGCGGTATCAGAAAATAAAAGCGATAACTATAGTAAATTTAAAGTCACCATTTCTAAAATTCAATAAAGCATTAAATTACGGAGAATATTTTCCTATATTTTTAAGATTACTGATTACTTAAAAATTATATAAAATAGGCGCTCACGTCAATTTCTTAAATTATGGTTTAACAGATAATGTCTCCGTAGAACAAAATTAGATCTGTCATCAGGCTGTCAACACGTGAAAACAGCTACTGTCGGGGTAAAAACACACCTACTGTCGGGGTAAAAACACACCTACTGTCGGGGTAAAAACACACCTACTGTCGGGGTAAAAACACACCTACTGTCAGGGTAAAAATGCATTTCTGCGATATTTTAAACAAAGTAAATAATATTTGTTTCAAATCGGATTAAGTTTCTTTAAATCAGCTAATATTCCTCAAATAAAGATTCAGAAAAGTATATTTTATTTTTGGAAGATCTTTTAATAAAAAGAATTACATTACTATGAAAAATGACTAAAAAAATGTTGCTAATTAGCTATTTTAGCAAACAAAATAAAAAGCCTTTCAGTTAATTTAAATTAGTTTTTGAAAGTATTTTGATTATTGGAATATTGTCGAAAATTCCTAAGCGCCGCTAGAAGCCGGTCCAGTATAGAAAGCGAAACAAAATCGTGACCCAAATTTAAATAGGGTACAGTTAAATATATGAGAAGAGAGCTCGCGGAATGACTGTGTTCTCATAATTGCCTCTCACAAAGGAAAAAGTGGAAAAGAGAGAGAAGGTAGGGCTTAAGTAACAAAATGGCTGACCTGCGCATCTCACCGGTAAAACCACCATGACAGACACTCCGCTTCTTACGTCGGAACACAACACACACACACACGCAGGTAATTTCACTTATTTTTCCACAATATTAAATTTAATCTGTTAGCTAGAAATTAAAACTAAAATAAAAGCGTCAAGAAAGGATTATCATCTTAAAAATTCATTTTACAACTTAGGTATAAATTTTTTTGAGGTATCCCTAATATATATATATATATATATATATATATATATACATATATGTGTGTGTGTGTGTGTGTGTGTGTGTGTGCGTGTGTGTGTACATATCTACACATACACATGTATATATTTATTCATATATATATATATATGTGTGTGTGTGTGTGTGTGTGTGTGTGTGTGAAAATATATAGAAATTAGGAAAGAACTCGTTAGGTAAATAATCCAAATTTCTTTAGTATTTTTGCTATGATTTTTAAAAACAGTGCTCGATACAAAAGTAGGCCCTAAATATAATTATTTGTTTAAAAATATGTAGCGATGGAATCATATATTTAAATAAATATATTATATATATATATATATATATATATATATATATATATATATATATATATATATATATATATATATATATATATATATATATATATATATATATATATATATAAATAAAGGTAGTTTCAAAATATATAAAACTTTTTTCGTACGTAAACAGTAACTGTGATCTGGAATGAAAGCAATGATGGCGAACAATGTAAATAATTATAGAGCTGTCGTTTTTCTAGACCTGTTGCAACCCAAGCCTACAGGAAGCAGTTTATCCTACTATTTACTCATAACCGGGGCTTGTAGACGAGATGGATTCATATTCTTTGATTACCTTTGCACGTAAGTGAATCTAACGAACGAGATTAGAATTCGAACTCGGCTATCCGATTCATCAATCCGATCCGCTATCCATTACTCCACCGTACGTCCATTTATGCTACGGAAATGTCTCATAAGGCGGACCTGGATGTCGGTTACTATAGAAAAAAATAGTTTTTTTTTTTTACCTCTTTTTGGCAATGTGCTAGAATCTCTAATCGACTTCAGATTGGTTAAGCATCTAACTTCACACGGTCTTCCTTCGGAGAAACAATATGGCTTTCGTTTCTTTAGTTCTATCGCCGATGTGTTAACTGTTATTTACCATCATAAATATTCAGCATATAGAATTAGTAAACAGTAAACACTCTAAATACATTTGAATATGTACTATTTTTAAAAAAAACTAGTATAGGAGATAAGGAAACAAAACAAAGAATAGGTTGTACTAAAGATAGTTTCGCTTAATACCATAAATTGGTACGAAACTAAAAGATTAACCTGAAATTATGAGTTATGTTCTTAAATAGCATAGTCAAATCGAGACTATCATATGGATGTCATGCATGGTGCCAAATACATCCTGAAATATTTTGGTGGGGCATGCATACAATGTGCATGATTCTGTTTACTATAGCAACAGAATAAGGGGACAATTCGTAAATGAGAGTACAGTGAATTGTTTTCTAGTCAGTCTGAGTGAGAGTGTTAATGTTTTTGCATCTTAATACATGCAATGCATATACAGCATGCATACAAAAAATATTTTGTGTATAGGTACGTACATGCGTAATTGGAATACATGTAAGAATTAAATATTACAGAGTGGGGGGGGCATCAGGATTTTAGAAATACCAAAGTGGAGCATGGCCCAAAATCGGGTGGGATCCATTGATCTAAACGATCAGCAGCAAACAACCGCTTTCAAGTGATCAATGGTTGAAAAATGGCTTTGAGCGAGTGAAGCCCGTGGATCTTGACGAAGACTTAATTCCTTCGAAACTGTGGACTAGTGCTACAGGTTCATAAACAAAGAACTGTAGCAGATAACAACAATCACATCACTTGAAGAATTTCAACAGCAAAAGCAACTAAAATGTAAAACTAACATGTAACGCGAAGAGAAAAAAAAATAACATAATCAAGATGTTGGCGTTCCCCACTACTTAAAAATAAAGGTTAGTAAGGAAATCCCCATCAATAGTGAAAAGAGCGATAACAACTATTGGACTTATGCAGCCTATTTATCTAAAATATTGTTTTAAGAGAAAGATTTTCAAAATTTCAATCGGCTGTAGCTGAATCTTTTAGGTCAGTGAGCACCAAACATTTACTTAAAAAGGAATGTCTAATATTACAATTACAATTCGTTCTTGCAACAATAAATGTTGCACCAGTATCTTCGATCTTGTAACAGATGAAATAATCGATAAATGGCACACGCTGGTCATTGATGGATGTACCATCAAGTCTAATCAATGATTATGTTCAATAATGCTCATGCTTTAATCCGTGTATTCGTTTCCTGCTCTCTCATTCCCAGGAAAACTAACCGATAGGCACTTCGATGTGGTGTTATGGATAGCTAACTAGAATAACGAATCGTGTAATTAGTTCGATCCTCACAGTGTCCTATACTTGTGGTCATATATTATACCTTCGATACACTTACTAATGAACGAAGAAATCAAACCAAGCGATCTTGGAGTAACAATTTCCTTTATGACCACTAGTTTTTTTTCTATAATAACCGACATCCAGGTCCGCCTTATGAGACATTTCCGTAGCATAAATGGACGTACGGTGGAGTAATGGTTAGCGGATCGAATTGAAGAATCGAATAGCCGAGTTCGAATTCTAATCTCGTTCGTTAGATTCACTTACGTGCAAAGGTAATCAAAGAATATGAATCCATCTCGTCTACAAGCCCCGGTTATGAGTAAATAGCAGAAAAGACTGGTTCCTGTAGACTTGGATGGCAACAGGTCTAGGAGAAGGACAGCTCTGTTCAAAACCTCCAACTCTGGGTTAAATAGCCTCGCTAACCCGCATTTGACCAAGCGTGGTGTGTACAGATATACCCCCTAGTTAATCAGTGAGAGGTTGCTTCAAGGAGTGTGAAGGCCCTGAACCAGGATCGATAATCCGAGGTACCCTTATAAATGCTGTATTCGAAGAAGTAACCCTTAAAATTCTGTATTCGAAGAAAAAAACCTTCCTAAGTCTTACTGGAGGACAGGGATTTGGGTTTTAACGAGCTTTTATTGGAGCTTCGAGTCTTGTTATATTCAAGTTAACAAAATAATATATTTTCTTGTGTCAAAATGGCATTAATGGATAGCGGCTCGGATTGAGGAATCGGAGAGCCGAGTTCGAATTCCAGTCGAATCCATTATATTCACTTATGTTCTAATACCCTTCGGAAAGGTATGAATCCTTTTCTTCCTCTCCCGCTATGGGTAAATAGCAAGACAGACCGGGTTCTATAGTCTTGGATGGCAACTGATCTACCGTATAAAGAGATGGCAACCTACTGCGATAAAAAATCTGCCTCGTCAGTCATGTATAGAAAGATACATGATCGCCTAAGTGTTTATCACGCATGGCACACAACTGACTGGATTCTTTAAAATAAAGGCGTCCGACGTGTATTGATGTACACCTCAGCTGATATTGTTCGGTTTAACAACGTTTTTTTTTTGTTTTTTTTTTTTGGGGGGGTCTGTTGTTTTTTCTATTTTCCTCCCACCGCTTATTATATAATTCCAAGAATAAATGCCTCCCTGGACACTTACAGGGTCATATTGAAGTTAAGAATGGTAAAAGAAAACAACTAAACCCACAAACAAGATTGTATAAATGAATAACAGAATATAAACTGGGAGTGTTGGTGAGGAGACAAACGTTGCTTAAAGTTACGAAGGACAGGAAGTCGCGAAGAGTCATAACCGCCTACACCCTGAAGGGGAATGGAATTTCGAGGAAGAACCTTGTAAGCGGATTGTAAGCTTGTTAGTCTCTCCAGTAATGGAATAAGGATAACCACTAATTAATCTATTTTAATTACAATTCAGTAAAATTAATTTCCATTGAATTAAATATAAAACCAATTTGCCCTCCACAATCTGACGTGCACATAAAATGCAAATCCTTTTCCGCTGTAAAGAAGTACAGATAAAATCTAGCGATTCAGCTTATGAACTAACATATCAGCTCTAACTCAAAATGTAGAAACCTGATAATCCTCTTTGTAATTAATTATTCTCGTAATTAGTGTAAGCTGGCCCTCAGTTAGACATAGTCGCAATTTGCTGATAGAATTAGACACCGTATAGCCTTGCACAACTTTGGTTCTAGAGATTAGTAGTAGCTCTAGTGTAAATCCTCAATCCCTCCTTCGGTTTCAAGTAGTGTCATCGATTGCTGATAAGGCAAAGTGCTTGGCTCGGAAATTCTCTTCCACCTCCACTCTTGGCTCTTCAGAAGTATCTTTGCCTGAACAAATTAATGAAGTGCACATAACTCCGTCCATGGTTTCTGCTATCATCTCCAAACTAGATCCCCAAAAGGCTTGACGGTATACCTGTAATTGACTTAAGGGAATCTACTCCCGAACTTGCTACAGTTCTCACCTAAACTCTACAATAAATGCTTTTCTGCTTCTTGCTTTCCAATTTGTTGGAAATTATTCTCTTTGGTTCCTGTCTTTAAGCACTATGATGAAACATTTGATTCCTCCAATTATTACCTAATTAGTTTTTTACCACTTTTTGGCAAAGTATTAGGAGCTTTACTCAACTTCAGATTGGTTAAGCATCTAACTTCACAGAGACTTCCGTCGGAGAAACAATATAGCTTTCATTTCTCAAGCTCTGTCGCCGAAGTGTTAACTGCTATTTGCGAATTTGTCTATCAGAATTTAAATAAGAACGGTACGGCTTGTGTAGGGGCTTTACATATCTCGAAAGCTTTTGACAATGTTTGGCTATATTGGCTTCCTTTTGTAAAGTTCATTATTCTAAGGAAGTACTTGTGTTTTCGTCAAAATGATATTATCTGATCATTTTTCATGTCTGATACTAATTAGTTGGTAACCACAAACATTATTTTATCCCGACACCTCTGTTTTGGCTATCCTCTACTTCATTATCTCCCTTTGGTGGAGATGACGTCACGTGATAGTGATGAAAGTGGCAGTTAGTCCTAATTCTAGTCAGCTACCAGGAGTCAAACCGAGCAGTTGCTTATTTTGGGGCCGTTGACACGGGCTGAGGCGAAATGTCTCTTCCAGCACGCGGTGCCGCTTACAAGCCTATGACGCCGTTTTTCTATGGAAATATATCTTCACCAGATATAGAAAATATATTCCTGCTCGCAGTCCCCAGGTTGGGAAAAAACCCAGATGTCCCGGTTTACCGTTTATTTTCGGCTGATTATTTTCTCGGTTAGTCCAATGATAACGTCATAAACATAAGATGAATATTTTTAGATTTGATACCTCCCCGAGATAGTGAGTGTTTCTAAAATATCACCCTCATTGTGTCTGTTCAACGTCTGAACGTTATCGCTAAACATTACGACAGAACGATACACCAGCGTATCACCGATACGATTCACATGTGAAAAGAAAAGTCATAAATTCACATGTGGCAAGAGAAGTCATAAATTAACAAGTGGGAACATAAGTCATAAATTCACATGTAGAAAAAGTCATAAATTCACATGTGGAAAGTTGAGTCTTAAATTCACATGTGGAAGGATAAGTCATAAATTCACATGTGGAAAGATAAGTCATAAATTAACATATGAAAAAATGAGTCCTAAATTCACATGTGGAAAGATAAGTCATAAATTAACATGTAGGAAGATAAGTCATGAATTCACGTATGGAAAAAGTCATAAATTCACATGTGGAAACATGAGTCGTAAATTCACATGTGGAAAGATAAGTCATAAATTTTCAGTAATGAAGAAAACAATTTCGCAATTGGTTTCCACGGCAAATCTGGGCTGAACCTTATTAAGATTTCATGTAATAAATTATATTTGAATGAGATGGATTGGCATTCTTCTCAATTTAATTTCGTCTTCGTAGACGTTTAAATCGACGTTTCATTGATCGAAGCTTGCGCCATCATTTTGTCTAATTTTAATTAATTAACGAGAAACCGGATCAATGGGTTGGGCTTCACCAATTTATCTGCGTTTCACCGGGCACTTTTGTAATGCATGTGTGTTTGCACGTGCATTTGCGAGTGAGTGTGTTTGATACCAAGAAGAGCATTTAATACAGACATAACGAAAATCAAGAAGCCAATATGCTTAAAGCCTCAAATGTCTAATAAATCTATGGTGTCAATTGTGATGTACGAGATCGGAATTTGGAAATTAACGAAATCGCTTGGAAACCAACGAAGAAAAGTAGAAAAATCAATGGAAAGATCCATGCGAGGAAGGAAGTCAGTATGTATCATGAAAAAGACAACGGTAAGGGATATTTCAGATGATTAAACCACAGAAACGGAGGTGAGCGGAACACACCAAGATAAAAGGTTATCAGATGGAGCAAAAGGCTGGTTGACTTGTGGCCGGTGAATATTAAACGCAGTATCAAGAGAACAAACAGAATATTCAGTGATGAGATGTGTTTGCTAGTAAAACAAGGCTGAGAACAGCATAATCGCAGTCGTCATGGAAGAATTTAAGAGATCATTATATATATATATGAAGAAAAATTTGGAAAAAAACAAACAAAAATCCTTAAATGCAATTATGTTGTTTAAAATGAATGAAATGTCGACGTCTGACGTTTCGGTTTAATAAACCTTCTTCAGGACAATATTCATTAAAATACAATTCAATTCAATTTGACAAAGACGATGGACATAAAAACAAGTCTTATCCAAAACAGATAACTGAAAATTTTTAAAATGATCAGCTTTCCGTTTAGCATGGTCACGTTGTCGTCACATGGGCGACGCTTTCAAAACGTATTCCTAAAAAATTTTGGATTATTTTGAATGAAAAAGAAAATGAAAAGAATTCTATTAGGATCAAAAGATTTTTATGTGTATGCTTGTCGAGCATTAATCTCGCTAAAAAAGGGGAAATTCTAAAGAAACCAGGTCTAGTATTCACCGTGCATGAGATGGATATTATACCTGCTTCATAAATCCTCCTGAGATTTTTATTATGAAAATATTTTAATACCTTCACGCAATCGAAATCGAAATTATGATCTGCTTTAGTTGTGTGTACAACTAAAGCATTGTTAAAATTTCCGAGGCGAATATCTCGTTTATGTTCGAAAACAAAGCGTCGCCCATGTGACGACAACGTGACCATGCGAAACGGAAAGCTGATCATTTCAAAAATTTTCAGTTATCTGTTTTGGATAAGACTTGTTTTTATGTCCATCGTCTTTGTCAAATTGAATTGAATTGTATTTTAATGAATATTGTCCTGAAGAAGGTTTATTAAACCGAAACGTCAGACGTCGACATTTCATTCATTTTAAACAACATAATTGCATTTTAAGATTTTTGTTTGTTTTTTCCAAATTTTTCTTCATTCTGTCGGATCTATATCCATTTACATTTGCTTACATATATATATATATATATATATATATATATATATATATATATATATATATCTGTGTGTGTGTGTGTATTATTTTTTGAAATCGATTAAATACGACGTCCGGCTTCCCACAGAATGCCAGGATGTACACAAAGAAATTCTAACTAACACACAGCACATAGCGTCTTCATAATGACTGCGAAAGTTGAAAATACTTGAAGAAAAATAACACGACGAGTTGCTTTCTCTGGTTTCCAGACTGCATGAATTTAAGTGAGCTGCTAGGTTTGCATCTCCGTCATAATGTGTCCAAGTAATTTAAGCTGTCTTTTCTTGATTTTAAGTAATGTCCTTTCTGTTGCCATTTTCTTTAAGACTTCCTTATTGCTTACTTGCTCCGTCCATAGAATTTTCAGTATCTTTCTGTAGAACCAAATTTCTGTTGCCTCTCACCTCGGCTGTCAAGAAATTGTCCAATATCCGCCGCCATATTTGAGGATGTAAACCAAATTGCAATCTCGTGCTCTTTTCTTTGTTTCTAACGAAATTTAAAAGAGTTTTAGGGACAACTACCTAATGACTTCGTAGATGATATGAAAAAATAGCAATTCATTACAAGTGTTGCTATTGAATTGGTTCTATAAAGCATTTAATACGAATTCGTCTTAGACAAATAAAAATTAAAATGAATGAATCGCGGTTGGCTTTTAATAATTTTCCTGTTTCAGTCAGTTAAGCGTAAATAAGATTGAATATTTTTATACATTTTTTAAATCATTGGTACTCTTTTCCGTTTCTTTTTCGAGGTTTGCTCTCTCTCTCTCTCTCTCTCTCTCTCTCTTCTCTCTCGCATCGAGTTGTCCCTTGGGTTGCGTTTCTAATTACTTGTCGCTTCTCAGTAGTCATCCTGTTATTTTCTTTCCTTCTTTAACTTTGCGTGTCTATCGCTAACGAAACAAGGAACAAAAGAAAGGAGAAAATACGCAGTCATTAATATTTATTCTTTTGCCTTCTTCTACGTTCATCATTTCTATAAACACTCTAGCAATATCAAATTCAGATAAATCAATACTAATGAATGATGATAAATGCTTGCTCATTCATGACTACAAAATAACTTTCTTCCTTATTTTTTCTTTCCTTATCTCTCTCTCTCTCTCTCTCTCTCTCTATATATATATATATAATCTATCCATGCGTTCCAATTCGATTTTCTTTTATACAGACTGCATTCCCCTTCGCTTAGCTTTTATTATTGTCAACAGGAGGCCGACAGTTGAATTGTGCACTCAATGGCTAAGCTACGTGGTTAGAGCATAGAAATGTATGCATAAAAGTTTCAGGTTGCGATGAAATTTTTTTTTATTTCTGAAATTAATCGACATCCATATACATAAAATGCAGTGTGTACGTAGAGAAACAATCATTCATATATATATATATATATATATATATATATATATATATATATATATATATATATATATATATATATCTATCAAACACGGTGGATAGGCAAATTTTACAAAGAAAGTTATTGTAAATTTTGCTTCCGCACTCCGTGTGTATATGTATGGTAGAAATTAAGGAGGATTTGAAATAATTAAGTAATTCATCGAGTCTAGAAGAAACCTCAAAAGCAAACGTTTCGTCCTATATTTGGGACTCATCAACAATGTACCTCCACTACCGAGAATTGAAACCTGTACTAACGGGCCTCAGTGATGGTGAGGTAGCGAACTAGACTCGATATTGCGCCGCTCGTTCACATATTCCGTGGTAGAACTCATCCAAGTTTCCTTTACCCAGAGGACTGTGCCTCCGAGAGCCACGACTACCATCACCAAGCCGCTCCATTCAGAGCATTAGAAGCCTGTTCAAGCAAGGATATACAAATGGTAGAAATTAAGGAGGCTTTGAGATCATTAAGTAATTCCTGAATATATATATATATATATATATATATATATATATATATATATATATATACGCGGGGGGGTACCTCGAGGCGGTGTAATG
The DNA here is from genome assembly GCA_903632075.3 of Acanthosepion pharaonis. NCBI lineage: Eukaryota > Metazoa > Mollusca > Cephalopoda > Sepiida > Sepiidae > Acanthosepion > Acanthosepion pharaonis. The sequence continues at coordinate 152,625 of CAHIKZ030000110.1, forward strand.
ATTGACAAGATTGTCTTGTCGCAATTACGACTGAGTAGTGAGTTCGTTCAGCCTTGTGCCACATCTGAGCTACGCTTGGAAAATCACTATATGTGTGTGTGTAAGTATAAAAATTTCAGATAGAGTATATCTGTAAAAGGACAATTCGTTACCAAGCTCAATTTAAATGTTATTTTACGTTCAAATGACCGAATGAATCGAGACAATTTCTTCGTATTTCATAATGTCGAACCTGGCGAATATAATGAGGCACATGGCGAAATTTGGAACATACTATTATTTTTTTTTTTTTAGTAATGTAAACGGACCACGGAGATTGGATTCAAAGAAAGATTATCTTGAATTACTGTGGTAAATAAAGATTTTATTCACAAAATAACCTGCGATTCGTTCAGATGTTGTTCCTTATATTTTTTTTAAAACTTGAACAAAGATCCATATCTGTCTGGAATTCTAAGCTTTATAAGAGCTACATCATTTCGTAAAATTATCTCCCTCCCTTAAACACAGTAAACAGCGTTTCGAGTAAGACCCGGCGAGCTACGATCTAGGGGCCTTAGCGAGACCATTATAGATTTTTATTAAAAAAAAACAAAACAATTTGCCTTGTAACAGAGTCGATATTAGTTTAACATGTATGCAAAGTTTCATCAATATTGGTTCACGGGTTTAGGCAGCAAATATATTCAGACAAATATACAGAAATTTCCATATATATATATATATATATATATATATATATATATATATATATATATATATATATATATATATATATATAATAATCGACTCTCCTGTCGAGATTCGACGTATGAGGGTCAAAGCAGATCAGTTTCCAGGAAACCGACAGCCCGACACCGGCACATGGGATTTGATTATAGTGGTGAAGGCCTCGTGCAGGACCATCCACACTTTTTGAAGGGACGAATACAGAGACCTGGTGCACCGAATGCCACAAGGTTCCCAAACGACCCTCCGCAGGTTTTGAATTCAGCTTTACATATATAAATATATAATATAGAGAGAGAGAGAGAGAGAGAGAGAGAGAGAGAGAGAGAGAGAGAGAGATTTGTAGTAGGATATAGAATCCAAACTCCAAACAAAAGTTTGATAAATTCGACAAAGCAGAAAACAAAGACACCACCCTAGCGGAAAAATAATAACGATTTAATATTAAAGCGCGCGCGCACACACACACACACATACATACATAGACACACATTTCTATAGTTCTGACCCAAGGAAGCCTCTCTAGTGTGTGCAAAATGTTAGTCAAGTCAAAAAGAAAACTGTTTTCCACTTTCTTCTACTGCAGAGAAAGATTCCTCGGGGGCGAATACGTTTTGTATTTTGCAGCGTTCTGCCCGAAAAACGAAGATAGCGCTGCCTCCCACCCAAATGACGAGAAGACGACGCTGCCTTCCAACCCAAGATTAAATCACGACGACAATGTCTCCTACCCGAAGACGAAAACGCAAAGTTGCACCCCGCACGAAGACTAGAACGCTGCGATGCCTGACTCGATGACGAGTTGAATGCAATGACTCCCAACCGAAGATCAGAACAGAGTGCTGACTCCCAGCCGAAAAAGAAAATACAGCTTTGACTACCTCACTTAGACCCGAACATGGCGAAGCCTCACACCCGAACACGAGAATGCTGTGCTGACTCGCATTTGAAAACTAGAACGCGGCGTTGTATCCCACCCAAAGAGGAGAACACGGCTGAGAAGGAAATTGATACTACATTAATTCCAGCCTGATGAATGGGAAACGTGACGTGGACCGGAGGTAGAAGTGACGAACCATGCATAAATAATCCCATTATTTTTGTCACGTATATTGCTCGTTTTACATTAAAGACACAAAAACATACACTGAAAATATTTTCTTCTATATTTTCTATGTAATTACACAGGCGTCTAGAGAAATAATCATATAAACGCAATATTTATTGACTAAAATATCCGTGATATCATTAACTTTATTCGATGAACATTTGGGATAATATTCTAATCTTTCGATCAATACATTGTAGAATTAATTAAACATTGAATGAGTAGCTCGACTTCAGTCTCTTTCCCAACGTTATGACGTGCGTTCCCTCCATCTTGGCTATATTTTCTTGGTAGTTTTTTTTTTTTTATGAGCTTTCTTTCTTGGTAGCTACAACGCATGAGTTTAAGAGTACTACTAGATTAACAAATAGGTATCATCGTTTTACTTTTGAAATAGCTAGGTGTAACCGTAAGTTCTATCCTAATAGTGTCTTCTTACACTTCTCTTTTTACACATTTTTCCTATAGAACATTCTTCTGTTTTTTTCCTTCCATGTCACAATTCAATCTTCAAAAAATGCAACGTCCATCACCATCACTTCCTGAATTACCTTCTTTATTGTCCTTTCTCCTCACAAAAGTCTTCGCTTTCTCTTTCACTCCCAGTAACCCCTTGCGTCTTAGTTGCATTATTGCCTTGCTTGGGGTGAAATGATTAAAAAAAAAAAAAATAAACAGAGTGACCAAAATTATCGTGTTCGCTTTGACAAAAATACTCTTGAGGAATGGAAGACTATTTCTCTTGTCTCCCTTGCAGGTCAGACTGTGTTCTCTAGCTTCTGGATGGCAACCAGTTTTGGAGAAGGATAACTCTAAATTTAAAACTGATTGAGCGAGAGGGTAGCAACTCCACTCTCTGAGAAACCTACTTGCTACGGACACCACTAACGTAGTGAGTCTATGGCCTTATACAATGGTGGCTACTACGTTAACAAAACAGTAACATAAGAATATTCGTCAAAGGAATCTTTTTATTTAACCCTGTGTGGCTTGTATGATTCAAAATTAAATTATTTTAAACAAATAACTTGTTATATCCCAGGTTGTTGAGATGAACAAAAAGAATGAAAATAAAAGACAAGTGTATTTTAACGCATAATAAAATAACTTTTATTCATTTACTGTCTGAGAACATCAAGGATTTTTTTGATTTGAAACCATGAATTTAACGTGAGTGTTACCATGTTTCATTCAGAAGTGCTACACTATGTACCGGGAAAGTGAAGGAACTCAATTCTATTCTGAGTTATCGTCCTTTATAGGGGGAAGAAATTAGCTTCCCTTAAGAGAATCATTTCTTATTTATAAAGCTTAGTTCAGCTGAGTCGCGCAAATATTAAACCTCGTATCGATACAAGCCTTTAACACAAACGACAATTACCCACAGAAAATATGAATATCTTGTGTTAGAAAAAGTTATTAATGTTTTCAAGAGGTTGTGTTTTATCATGGGATTTCGTTTCACACGTGACTGACTTATATATACATATTCTGAAAGGTAATGTTTCAACGTGATTTTTTATACAATTCGTGTGTGGATTTTCAATATTAAATGGTTTTTATGCTAAAAGGGGGGAAAAGAAACACGTGTGCATATAAATGACATGACGCACATAAATGCACAACACTATTTCTTCACATTGAATTTTACACAGCAATTGTCAACTGTTATATCCAAGGCTGTTGGGATGAAGAACAATGAATGAAAATAAAAGACAAGTGTATTTTAACACAGAATATTATAACTTTTATTCATTTACTGTCTCAGAGTGCCAAGGATTTGTTTGGATTGTAGACATGAGTTCCACGTGCATGTCAGCTTATCACCATGTTGGGTTCAGAAGGGCTGCAGTCCAACTAGCAGACAAGGGACGTAATTCCATTGTATTTTGAGTTATTGACCTTTATGGGAGGAAGTAAATAAGCCTCCACCAACACAAATGCATTTTGTATTTTATACCTCTTCAGAAAAAGTGGGGAAAAATCTGTATTTAAATTTATGACCAGTTTCTTTACTTTTCGTCTATTTGTTAATTTTTATCTCAACATTTTCGGTTAATAGAGTATCGACTGTAGTCGGGATTATCAATTGAATGCGAATAATCTTTTCCTTTGTGTGTACATTGTAGAGGTACATACAATTTTTTTTTAAATTCAGAGTTGTTCTTCACCTAGACCGGTTGCCACGCAAGGCTATAGAACCCTGTCTGTTCTGCTACTTTACCCATATCAGCGGGGAGAAAAGATGAATTCATACCTTTCCAAGAGTAAGTGAATGTAATAAACTCGACGGGAATTCGATTTTTATTAGTGGTTTTCCAACTAATTATTGTTATACTCTATTAATATAGCAACTAGAGAGAAATTGAAATAAATGTTTGCAACATGATCTGCGTGTATCTCTTTCCAGGCAGATGGACCAAATTATACAGTGTAGAAACCAGCCGTCGTCTAAAACTAAAGGTGAAGGAAAATCGAAAATAATATAGTCAATTTATAGAGGGAAAAAATGGTCATCAACCCACGTGGAGTTTAAAGTTAACAAACAGAAAACAATAGTGGATGATAGAATGACGATGGGAGATCACGTTTTCTTGTTGAAAAAAACCATTAGCACTGGAAAATATGGCGAGCGTACCAATGTACAACTGGTCTGCTGAAAAAATTGTGTCCATGTCACATTTGACAGAATCCCGTTTTAATAGTGTTGATTCCCAACTCCCGCAGAACATATTTCACGCCACTACAACGCCGACACTACCTTAGACAACGCCCTAGTCTCACAAGGCTCCCTCCTATACGGACCTGACTGTTGGCTTTAAAGAGCTCGAAATGTGACTCGACCTAACTCGACAACCGGCACCAGTCTTAAGCGATCCAATGTCAATTGTTCTTTGAAATTGGTAAGCAATGTTGCGTTGTGCTGTAATTGTAAGCCTTTTTGGTCTACGACTAAGAAACAAAATGAAATCAGTGTATTGTGTGTAACATCAAAATTGTCCAAATGGTGTAACATCAAAATTGTCCAGTTGTTTGATTAAGCTCTGAACCGTTGTATCTTACAAATGATTAAATATATCTTACTGGAATTCTCCGAGGTTTTTTTTTTTATAAAACTATTGGACTCTGAGCAATAAGAATGTATAATTTCTCTGCAAGCTTAACAGAAGTGTCGTGATGAACTCAATCAGAAAAGTAAATGGTGCCTCACACGTACGATTTCATTTTCAAGTTTTTTTTTTTTTACTGCTTTTTGGACGATCATAGCTGAAAATCCTCCATCACATGCCAAATGTCTTATGAATTAAGCAATGCTTTTAAAACTATCTGATGTGGCTTAGCGGCAGTTGTTTTTCCCAATATTTGAGACATCGGCAAGCTAAACTATTCACTCCAGTTGAGATGTTGGGAAGCATTTTTTTACCCCCCACAATCCTTTTTGAGATATGTTCTATTTCAAGGTCATTTAGAGACTATCTGTACTAAACGATGGATATGATGTCTTATTCATTCACAGGACAGTCATCATTGATGCAACAAATCTTCCCAGTTTTCCAAGGAATGGTACCATATTTGTGCCATATCATTAGATAATAATGATTGAAAAAAATATTATTTAAACATTTGCAGTATTCTTCATTTATACCAGAAAAATATAATGAATAGAATAAAAAAAATATTTATTGATTTTATATATTCATTAAAATGGCCTTTTGTTATTCCTAGATGTGGTTGCCATATCATCAGATGGTGTTGTCATATATATTTCAGTTCACTGTTTTGTTCATTATATCATATTTGTTAGTTGTATAACAATTACTTTTAACCTGAGTTAGTAATTTAAATATGACACCATCACAAATGTAAAACTAAAATGAAAAAAAAAGAGAGAGTCAGATATCCTGATATATGTGGCGTCGAATGGGACTACTGTTTCTTTGTTTCCTGGAAACACTCTGGGTACCAGTAAACGATGACTTGCAAACTGGTGTCGGTACACATACCACACTTTGAGTATAACCAGTCTAAAATACACCCGGCCTAAAGGTGATGTCCCAAATAAAAGGAGGACTATTAGAACCAGTCTAAAATACACGAGACCTGAAGAGGGTGTCCCAAATATAAGGAAGACTAGTAGAACCAGTCTAAAATACACCTGGCCTCAAGGTGGTGTCCCAAATAAAAGGAGGACTAGTAGAACCAGTCTAAAATACACCAGACCTGAAGAGGATGTCCCAAATATAAGGAAGACTAGTAGAACCAGTCTAAAATACACCTGGCCTCAAGGTGGTGTCAAAATAAAAGGAGGACTAGTAGAACCAGTGTAAAATACACCAGACCTGAAGAGGGTGTCCCAAATATAAGGAGGACTAGTAGAACCAGTTTAAAATACACCCGGCCTCAAGGTGGTGTCCCAAATAAAAAGGAGGACTAGTAGAACCAGTGTAAAATGCACCAGACATGAAGAGGGTGTCCCAAATAATAGGAAGCCTAGTAGAACCAGTCTAAAATACACCAGACATGAAGAGGGTGTCCCAAATAATAGGAAGTCTAGTAGAACCAGTCTAAAATACACCTGGCCTCAAGGTGGTGTCCCAAATAAAAGGAGGACTAGTAGAACCAGTTTAAAATACACCAGACCTGAAGAGGGTGTCCCAAATATAAGGAGGACTAGTAGAACCAGTTTAAAATACACCCGGCCTCAAGGTGCTGTCCCAAATAAAAGGAGGACTAGTAGAACCAGTTTAAAATACACCAGACCTGAAGAAGGTGTCCCAAATATAAGGAAGACGAGTAGAACCAGTCTGAAATACACCTGGTCTGAAGGTGGCGTCCCAAATATAAGGAAGACTTATAGAACCAGTCTAAAATACACCTGGTCTGAAGAGGGTGTTCCAAATATGAGGATACGGGTTTGAACTCTGCTGAAATGGACATTTTCTTTATTAAGAGTCTTGAATGTCCAGGTCGCGAGATACTGAATTGCATTATTTAAAATACAAGTGAAACTTGACAATCTATATGCTGTGCCTCATCCCATTTTTTGTTTTAGATATGTTCTATTTCAGGGTCATTTAGAGACTATCTGTACTAAACGTGAAGACATGATGTCTTATTCCTTCTCAGGCGAGTCATCATTGACGTAACAAGTTTTCCCAGTTTGCCAATGACCGGTACCATATTTGTTCCAGGGTCGTGTACCATATTTGTGCCATACAGTTATGCAATAACGATCCGAGAAAATGTTATTTGAATATTCGTAGTATTATTCATTTATACCAAAAAATTATAATGTATAGAATAAAAGCCACATTTTTATATATATATATATATATATATATATATATATATATATATATATATATATATATATATATATTTGTTTGAATAAAAGACAGACCACGTTAAGATTCCATGTAATAAGCTATTTCACTATAACCCTTTAACAGGTTTCTGGATCATCAGACTTTACTTCCAAAAGCTGAAATGAAAAATGAAAAGAGATTCACACGTTTTTGACGGACCTCATCAAGTATACGTAAAATTAACGGAGTGAGGAAGTGAGGTGGGAGAGAGGATATGAGTGTGTCATATGTATCATTTCAGTTTCCTATTTTTAACCCCAGTGTGTCGGCTAGATGTTGCTCAAATTTAACGCGTCTCGTCTCTAGATATAGATGGCTAAGGGGTGAATGATAAGAACGACATTAAAGGAAGAAGTTACAACAACCCCAATCAATTACACGACAGGTTTCATTCAAATTCTTAGACGCTGTTAATTCGCGTTACTTTGACGTGCATATTTGGGAGGTTAAGGTTTGATAAATATCTAAATGTTAAAACAATCTACGAAGAAATTAATTTGAAATTCGGTGGAGTTTTGGGTATTTTCTATGAAACAGTCGATTGGAAAAATTCATAGACAGAACATTGAAAGAGTAATCCATTTTATATTTAGTTATTTTTTTTATTCCACTAAAACTTTTATCTTATTGCTTGTTAGGTTGACATCTATTCGTTTGATTTTTGTTCATTAAGTAAACTCGTGATTGTTTTTGATTTTTGTTCATTAAGTAAACTCGTGATTGTTTTTATGTACCCAATTATCAACGGTTATTCCCATTTAAATAATTTTATTATCAACACTATGTCAATATTTCAATCCCAATTAAAATACCAATCTAAACTTTACCTTCGTACTAAACTAACTATGTATATATATATATATATATATATATATATATATATATATATATATATATATATATATATATATATATATATATTGTAGATATATGTGTTCATGAAAATGGCCTTTTAGCATTCACACACAGTCACACGCCACATCCTCAGGATGGTGTTTGCATACGTATTTTACTTCACTGTTTTACTGTTCATCGTTTCGTATTCGTTATTTGTATAGCAATGACTTTTAACAGGAGTGAGCAATTGGCAATTGGAAAATGTAACCATAATAAATATAAGACTAAAATGAAAATGTTAAAAAAAAAAGTCAGATATCCCAGCAGTTTCCTCTGTTTCCTACTATCTCTTTGTTGCCTGGAAACTCTCCGCGTATCGTGCCGGTACGCGTGCCACACTTTGAGTAAAACTGCTGTAGAGTTCGTTGATGATTTGATACAAACCAGCATTGAACTGGAATGAGTTTTTATACAATATTTTCACTTCTTGGGTCGATTGCTATCAATGTCAGTCGCGGGTATTTATGTTCGTGCATCAAGTTAATCATTGGCGGCCAATAAACATTTCTCAACGTTTACAACTCAATTGGAATTTATCAGGACCTCACTCCACACATTAGTCCCAATTTACCTTTATGTATATTGTATCATAGGCAAGATTCTATTGAAATATTTTCAATTTTATTACATTTTAATTAATGACATCAAATGATATATACGTTTAGTCTTATCTTCTTTCTGAGTCTCATGATTGATCGAAAAACTTGTTTTTAAAATTTTTCCAACCACCCCATTTATTGACTCCCTTCCGTTTAATGAGATTTTTCTCATTTATTCTACAAATCCCCGTTTATTCTAACTTCTGATTTTTCCACCACCACCGCTATTTAGTACGATTAACCCTCGAGGAATCGGAGATTCGAGTTCGAATTCCAGTGAAATCCATTACATTCACTTACGTGCTAATACCCTTGCGAAAGGTACGAATCCTCTTCTTTTTCCCCCAGCTATGGGTAAATAGGACAGACCGGGTTCTGTAGCCTTGGATGGCAACTGTTCTACCGCAGAAAGAAATCTGCCTCCTCAGTCAGTGATGTATCGAAAGATACATGATTGCCTAAATGTGTATCACGCATGACACATAACTGACTGACGTGCAAATACCCTTGGGAAAGGTATGAATCCTCTTCTGCCTCCCCACCCCAGCTATGAGTAAATAGCAGGATAAACCGTGTTCTATAGCCTTGGATTGTAACTAGTCTACTGCAGAAAAAATGGTAACCTACTGCGGAAAAAAATCTACCTAGTCAGTCATGTATCGAAAGATGCATGATCGTATAAGCGTGTCTCACACATGGCACATAACTGACTGACCCATGCTTTTATTTGTCATCCGCGTTAAACACTTGATAGCCTACATTCTTTGACAGAAATATTTTCCTAGACAGCTTTTTAGTAAATGTTTTTGTCTGTCTTAATGCGATACCCAGTGTAGATCGAACTCAAATACGACCCAATCGGTGTGTCTGCGAGACGAACCGGTTAAACGTTATTCTATTGTACTTGCCGAAATTTCTGAATATGAGTGACAGTAAACAAAATCAAAATCAGATAAAAAGAAGAAAAAGTTCAAGAAAAAGAAGCGCGCGAAAGTGAAAGTGAAAGTGAAACTAAATCCAAAATGAAATAAAACGTCTCCATGTACGACAAATCTCAGTACATTAACTTTCTGCTTGTTTCTGACGTCAGCAGCTATGCAAAATGAGAACAAAAATCAATGTGGCTTTACGACGTCTTACAGTTCTTGTAAAGGTCCGACCGAAGAAAATGGCGCCTGTCAGTGTCTCGCAAGCTGTAAGCGAAGGAGAGGAAGTACGGAAGGCAATACGAATAAAATGCAATTTATTTCGATGCTACAGAGAAATAAACGAGTTGGCATATAGACAACAAACTACGTTCGTTTCGTGCGAAAGAAAAAAAAACATCAAAAGGTATAATTATTCTTTATTCATTTGTTTTTAAATCTTTTTTTTTTATCTGAGCTACATTCAATCCAAAAATTAGTTAATCGTATTTCTTGGAAATAATGAATAACAGTACGTAAGAAAAGAGAAGCAATAAATCGCTTCTTTACTGCGCAGCGGCAAATCCTTTGTTCCGAACCTTTTCTTTGAGAGAGTCGAAAATCAATAACAAGTAATCGATTTTGTAGTGGAAAGATATGTCCGTTTTAATCGGCGTTACTATTTATTCCAGTCACAGAGGCAACCACCTTGAAAACATGAAAGTAATACTTGCATTAATTCGTAACCATAAAATTCCCTTATTTTCGGATTTTTAATATATTTTTTTATTACATGAATTATTAGAAATAATATTGTGTTATGCATAAAATTTTTTTTGTCCGTTGCGCTCGCATTAATTCCTAATCATCGGCAATATCTTTCTTTATGATTTTCTAAAGTAAAATCCTTTTAGTAAAATAATAGCAATGCATTTACATTATAAAAACGAATACGTGCTGAAAAGTTTCAGATCCTTACATAATCTGACCAAATTATCAAACACCGTTAGGCTGTGTTCGTTGATCTATACGCTCCCGTAATAACTATATTCCGTCAGTGACGCATGTGTTAATTAATGTTTTTCAATGAATTTTTATTGTAAAATAATTAGCAATGAATTTACATTATATACATTATAACCAGTTTCTGTTTGTGAGGCTTGCATTAATTGCCGACTACCGATACACATTTACGTTCTAACTTTTAGCGTATTTTTCTTTTTTGAAAAAAAATACATCAGCAACATTATATATTACAGTGTTCAAAAAGTAATTACTATGAATCAACCAACCAAGGTTGAATGGTAGAAAACTGCATCTGGAATTAGTTTATTATCTCTACCATTGGGGTGTTTTGAAAGTAATTTGCGTATATCATCGCTAGGAATCATGAGTCAACCAACCAAGGTACCATCGAGGTCGAATAGTAGGAAAATGCGTCTCAGATTAGTTTATAATCTCTTCTTTTAATGAATTTGTCTGGAAAGTGTCTTAATCGCTAGTTCAGACACGGTAAATTCGCATCCAGGCTCATACCATATACCACCATTATTGGCAGCTTTTCTGTTATAATGTAGGATAGTCAGGGAGAAAAAGAATATAGATGAATTTGGATAGATTGAAAAAATATTCTTTCAAAAAAATATCTTATTTAAAAAAAAATGTTGAAACTACCAGCGTTTCTCGTTTCGTGCACACGTGTAGAAGTTGCAACATCAACAAAACCCAGTCCGATTAAATGCTAAGTGATGAAACGAATCACAAAAACTATAATTTCTCATAGATACACACACACCTATATATATATATATATATATATATATATATATATATATATATATATATATATATATATGTGTGTGTTTTGTGTATTGGGGCAGCAGATCATTATTTAAACATATATTTTTAAATATAACAGACAATGAATGTCTATTATGTCTGATCAATGAGTCGTTTATAGAGTATCTCGGAAGCCTGCAAAGAAGGAATATAATTTCCACATGAGCATTTGTCTTAGAACTGAATGCAACTTTCTACCATTTACAACAATCTTTTAACCAAAAATGCCGACATTTCATTTTTGTATCACGATGTTACAAGTGATGAAAAATGAGTTTTGCATGTCAGCAGAAATAAAAAAAAAACAAATAAGAAACAAGTGACAAAACTGAAACCAGAGCTCCTTTCGCAAAAGTCTTTGCCTTGTGTCTAGTGAAATATGATATGCGTACGTTTTATTGGCATTAATACCCTTGAGAAAGTTAGGAAGCCATTTTTAAGCTCCGTTCTATTTCTATACAGGCTGATAAAATGTCTCGTCACTGATATATCAAGATGGCTGACGGATAAAAGTGAGAAAGCAAAAATCTGTTACGCTCATTGTCATCTATGAGAGAATCCAGTCTTAAAAACCAATGTATAGATTAAACTGGGGTCGCACTTTGAGAAGCTCTCAGTCCGGTCAGCTATTCAATATACGTATTCGGGTTATTGAAATGTTGATCTTAAGAATTAGGTCGGTTCGACAACTTTTCAGCATTCCTTGTACCATGCAAAACCCTCCTGAGCGATCGTGTGTGAACAGATGTTGAAATCATCTTTCTATTTCTTTCTTTCTTATTTTATATATATATATATATATATATATATATATATATATATATATATATATATATATATATATATATTCGTGATGGGGTTTCTAATAATATATTTAGACGCGCTACACGAGACGCGTTCTGATTATAAATGACGGTATATATAAATACTTATTCCCGCCAAAAAGCCCATATTTTCCCGCTTCCTTTACCTTTGCAAATGCAAAATTCTCTTCAGCTGCTAACGCTTTGATGTCTACCTTCACCGTCCATTATATTATTTTGAATTCACGCCTCGTCTGATGATGTGTGTTTGATCTTCGACTTCTCCCGGGGATCTGGTGAGCATCCTGTCTCAATGTTTTCATTCGTTGTTTAACTGCGGCTTTCTTTCCAAGACTAAAGCAAATTACTAAGGAATTTGTAAATCTTTTGTGTCTTTTATTTGCCTGCCTCTAATTTTACATTTTTTAATTTTCTTTGTTCATCGTTCTCTTTTTTGACACTGTTTCCTGGTACTTTTTTCTCTTCCTCCATTTCTAGTTTTCCTTACACATTCATTCACACAGTAATTCTTTTTTTTCTTCTTCTGTTCATTAAGAATAGGTTTTCTCTTCTACAGTTTAGCCGTCTATTAAGACGATGTTACCTCTATTCATTGAATTATTTTTCACTGTTTCATCTTACACCTATTCTTGGCATTAACAATATATTTCTTCTGTTTTCTTCTTCTTCTTCCTCTTCTTCTTTAGATGCTGCTTAGGTATTTTCTGATTTTCAGGAATGGTTAGCCTTGCAAAGCAGCCAGTCTAAGTGAAGGAGAAATTCGTACTTAAGGCAAAGAGAAACTGTCGCTATATTCTTCTGAAAACAATCATGGCTCCGTAGAGTTTAGAGACGTGTCTAAACGTGATACTTAAAAAAACAACTGTCATGACACCCACCAACACATGAAGATGTAACACACGAAAACTGCCAAATAAAATACATACACATATACACAAGACAAAAATCAAACACAATTTACATTATTCGAATTATTGTCCTCATCTTTGTCGTTATATTTATTACAACGTTTCGTCCGTTGTACGCTCCGGCCTTCTTCAGGACACATGACACAGCGGATAAAGGTGTTGACAGAATCCAAAGAGTTGGGAGTTCAATACCCGGTTAACGCAGTGGAGAACTTGGAGAGGGGAATTAACAGGAGATAACTGACAACTGATATCCATTAAACATGGCACGTGGAACTAGAACAGTCTACCCTAGTGAGCGAAATAAAGGGTTCAGTTCGACATTCCAACCACCTAAAGAAGTCCGGATAGATAGATAGATAGATAGATAGATAGATAGATAGATAGATAGATTGATAGATAGATAGATAGATAGATAGATAGATAGATAGATAGATGAACAGGTTTATATACATTGAATGATAGATAAATAGAAGGCTATCAACATACTGAGATAGATAGATAGATAGATAGATAGATAGATAGATAGATAGATAGATAGATAGATAGATAGATAGATAAACAGGTTTATATACATTGAATGATAAATAAATTGGTGTCTATGAACATAGATAGATAGATAGATAGATAGATAGATAGACGCTACATTTTTTTAGTATGCGTGTATTATTGGTTATTTCACTACAGATATATATTCTTGGTAATTCGTAAATTTGGGTTTCAAAGAACAATTATCACGAAATTATATATATATGAAAGTTTCACTGAAGCTACGTTATGTCGGTAGGAATGTGACCGAAGCCGATTATTTTAGCGATTGAAATCGAGTTCTCTGTTGAATCAATTCAGACATCATACTGCATCCCATGTATTCTTGCGAATATCTATGTATAAGTATCTTGATAACCCCGATTTATTATAAATTAAATTCGCTTATTGGCGTCGAGTAATGCTTCAGTTTTTTTTCTACCATCAGAATATTCCATTAGTAAGAAAAACATATTTAGCTGCGCGAATAATAAATATATAGGGTCACCTTCTTTTTTATATTGTGTAATGAAGATAATTTTACTCAGAGGGTAGATTAATTGATTTTGACTTGTCTGTTTAGCGACATATCAACTCTTTATGGATCCTTTAATGCCGAAATTTAATCTCTTGGGAGCTTAGAAGTAATAAAAATGTTATTTTGCTTTCACAATTGAATCCATGGTAGATGATACTCAGGTTTTGGGCATGTGCATGTTTGTGGGGGGGGCATGATTACTAGAGGGGGTGATATGTGTATTTTATGATGTCGTTTATTGAAGTTATATCTAGGAATATAGTTTGATCTAAGAAATTGTAGGATATTATATGGATTAATGTCATAAAAGAATCCCTTCATTAATGTATTGTTGGTCATTTTACTATAAATAGGTATTGTTGGTAATTTTATTATATATAAAAATATATTGCTGGTATGTTTACTATAGAAATATATTTTTATATTTCTGTAGGGTTAATATCTGGTCGTTTATTTCGATGCTCATTATTTGTCCATAGATGGGACCCTAACAGGTACTACCACCCTGGGTCAGGGTGGACCTGGGAACAACAGCAATGAAGAGGTGTTTCCATGCTCCTCAAAACCTCCAATCTTTTGATCAGAAGCATTGCTGCTGGATGTAGTTTGTAGTCATACCCAGGCCTATGTTATATGATTAATTAAGGAGCAAGCGTAAATAAAACTACTGACCATCCTACCATAAATAAGCAATTATTGATACGATTTATTATTCTTATTTCTTTTGGATCTTAATTTTCCCCGAAAACAAAGACTGAAAGATCAGACTGACCGCAGACAATGTGAATGTTAAAGATTTAACCCGAATAGAGATCTAGGCATCAAGTATTGATTTCCGAATCAGGTTACACAAGAGTCGATGTTTTCATCAATGCAGCCTCGACCTGTTCCCTCAATTGATTTTTTTTTCTGTTAGATCCGACATAACCTAATTTCAAAGCAGTCAGTCCATTTTACGAAAACCTGGAAGCAAAGTGAGATAAATGAATATACCGTAAATCAAGGAATAAATTTTTTGTTCTGACCTGAAATTTAAGACTTTCTTTTCTTTTACCCCCCGGAATTCAGTTGATAATCTTAGAATTTCATTCCTTTTTCGGTCACATAGAAAATTACTTCACCTTAAACAAATAATCGGGAACTTCATTATTCCGAAACAAAGAACACAGGAAATAAATCAACCAGCATCAAATAAAATTAATTAAGAAGCTAAAAGCAGGATCATATTTACCAACTTTCAGAGTAAATACATGATATACTAATTCTGTTTTATAGTTGTCCCATTTTCGTGTTTTCATTTGCTTATTGGCAACACATCAATGATTATGTTTATATATAGGATGTAATGGTTAAAATATCACCATTTTTTTATATTTAATTTCGCGCATGCGCGTTGTTTGTTTTTGATTTAGTCACGTGCACAGTATAGTAGGGTCGGTGGGCACCGTCTGTGAGAAAAAGAGCACCATGACGCAATTCACTCTGCCAGAAATTTGGAAATGGCATGTTATACTGCCTGGCAATCTCAACGGAAGCTCCAATACAATCATTTCAGAGTGTTTGATGTCAATCTGAGAACAGTGCATAGGATTCGGAAAGAGTTGGATGAGTCTAATGCTGATTACGAAGGTGTTTGGAGTAATCACTGGTGATGGCGATGTTATGCCTCTGTTCATCTTCCAACAAGCAACAGGACTTCACACTCAACAAGGAGGTCTACATCAAGTGCCTTGATGAGGAAGTCCTGTCCTGGGAAAGGATGGCGGCTGCTGGAAGACATTATGTCTGGGAACAGTACTTTGCACCATGCCACATAAGCTGTTAGACAATTTCTGCGACCACATCACCCCTTACATCTGGCCACCTAACTCCCCAGATTGCAACCTTCTTTATTATGTGTGGGATGCAGTTGAGTCAAAGACCAACAAAACTCTTTGTAACACCAAAGATGAACTGAAGGTAAGAATCATGGCAGCATTCATCAACTTAAACAAGGAGACCGTCCAGAAGAGTTGCAGGAGATTCCGAAGTCGTCTGGATGCCGAGGTTGAAGCCAGTGGCGATTTTATTGAATAAATTTACTTTTTTAGTATTTCAAGATATTTTTGTGTAATTTTGGTAAATATATCTGTTAAAATGAGATGTCAGTATTATTTTGCTTTTTGCGTCATTTAGACGACAATTTATTCATCGCACTCTATATTCTTGCAGGTTAGGCTGTGCTGGGAATAGTTTCGTCCAACGCTGAGAACCAAAAAATTCAGCTATAAACTCGGGACATGTTTTTAAACAGCCTAGGCTTTTATATGGATGTCATGCAAGACACCATATTCTTTCAGAAATATCTAAACTATACGACAGCTTCTTTAGATCAGTGGTTACAAAATACAACTTGTAGGTTTTAGCGAGCCTCGTGCTTCCACGAACTGCGGGGATAGATGCGATAAAATTATAAACAAAGGAGCGTACCAGATGACAGAAGCTGTATCACTTGAGGATTTTCAACAACAGAAACACCTGAAATGGATATCCCATCGAAAAGAAAATAAGGACATAATCAAAATATTGAATTTCAACACTGCTTCTAACAAAAGGTTAGAAAGGAAACCTCCGTCAGTACTAGAAAGGGCAGTAACAGTTGCAGGAATTAAGAAGATTATTTCCCTTTTACACTATGTACATTATTCGGACCATTGTCCTCATCTTTGTTGCAACATTTATCACCGGCCTTCTTCAGGTGGTTGGAATGTCGAACTGAACCCTTTATTTCGCTTGCTGGGGTAGACTGTTCTAGTTCCACGTGCCATCTCTAATGAATGTCGGTTATCAGTTATCTTCTGTTAATTCACCTTACCACCGGTTAATTCAAACAGTGGATAAAGACCTTAGTCAGTGACAGGACCCAAAGAGTTGTGAGTTCAATACCTGGTTAAGGCAGTGGAGAACTTGGAGAGGGGAATTAACATGGCAACTGACATGCATTAGCTATGGCACGTGGAACTAGGACAGTCTAACCCAGCGAGCGAAATAAAGGGTTCAGTTCGACATTCCAACCACCCTTGAAGAAGGCCGGAACGTACAACGGCCGAAACGTTGTGATAAATACGGCGACAAAGATGAGGACAATAGTCCGAATAATGTAAATAGTGTACATAATACCTCGTCTCCGAAGTACAGACAAATACAGATGTGACACCATTTAACAGGACAAAAAAGAAAAGAAAGGAAAAAGAGAAAAGAAAGAAAGGAAAAGAGAGGCGAGACTTAAGCGTAGATGATAAAAGAAACCACCCACGACCGGGGATATTGACAATGTTATTTGATAAGTAGCAAATGGCGAAAAGGTGTCATTACCATTGCAGAAAAATTCTAAGTGGATAAGAAGATCGACTATGTTCTGGTAGCGAACTGGTGTTATCGGGGATAGATAACAGCCACTTAACACTGGCTAGCAGAAAACTCGGAGACCTTCCTTGACAATGTTAATTGGATAATGGAAAAAATAGTAAAAATTCGGCCGCCGGTGTCGTAGAGTTGTCTGACAGAAAGCAGGTGAATATAAAGTTTTGAATAGATAAGAAACATTTAGCTGTGTCACGGACTGCTGACCACCCGCAAACTAAGGAAACAAAAGGAAATATGTTAAGTCTGGGTTTTGTTAGAATTCGGGTTGTGATAACAAAACTATGTTATCAGAAATTGGCACCAAGAATGACTAGAACAATGGAACTGTTTTTTCGAGACGACGGTCGACTGTGTTTTCGCTGGACGACTGCCTCACTTGATAATTGGCATTGAGGGATCCCAGGTGACATTGGGGGATGAGTGCTGCGATTAAGGAAAGAAAAGGAAAAGAAAAAGATAATTTTTTTTTTTTTTGAGCAAGATATATTTTTTCTTCCTAAAACAAAGCCAGCTCGATCCCACACGCCCGGCTGGACACCATTGGCGGAGTGGTGGCGAGGGCCGGGCGGAGGTGATCATGTGACGCAAGGAGGGAAGCCGCCGCCGCCCATTTAGAGGATAGGTATGAGAAGTTGCTACGAAGAAGTGGGGAGAACCGTTGACGCCCCTCTGAAGTATGGTGAGGTGGGAGTACGAGAAGACTTCCAAAAACGGAAAGAAGTGGAAAATTCCTAATCAAAAATAAAAGAAGTGGATATGTATTTAGAATTATCGAGGAACCTCCAGCCCCAACCAACCCACCCCGGTTTTGGTCGGCGTCCATATAAGCAAGGTCGCAGCGAGCGAAAATCAGAGTTCGGCAAAGTTTCGAGTAGAGTTTCCCGGAGAGTTTCCCGGAGAGTTCGGCAGAGTTTCGAGTAGAGTTTCCCGGAGAGTTTCCCGAAGAGTTTCCCGGAGAGTTCAGCAGAGAAGAGTGTTCAGTTGAAGCAGGCCTCGTAGCTGACTAAGATTCGCGCAACTTCCGAACTCATCTTCAATCCAAGAACAATTATTTTGAAGAGCGACTTAGATCCATACCACCAAAATAAGTTTTTCGACTTTCGCCTGAAGACACACCAAGAACCAATTCCTTAAAGAACAGACAACTTAAGATGTTGGAACTCGCCTAGCAAAGAACAACGTGTCACAGTCCATATAGCGGGTCGGGAGATAGAAGCATTACTATGTATTCAGCAACCAGATATAAAGTATTGCTATCCTTTTTTCTTTGATACCTTGAAATTTTGAGTTATCATTTTATTTTCTTTTATGCATATTTGTGCGATATCACCCTCGTTTGAATTCAATTTGCATTACGGCCCCAACTACTGATTGATTTCGTCTGCCTAAGATCAATTCACAACGTGGGTAGGCGGAATGGAGATCAACGCAGTTACTTTGGTAACCAGACGTTGGAAGCGAGTTGGGAACGACGAGGCTGGTATCGAATCTAACCAGATTCCCATCCGAATCACCAAAAGTTTAGAATGTCACATTTGGGTGCTGCGACCGATACCAAGCCAGTTGGTCGTCACAGGACGGGACAACACGACTGACGCAAACAGGCGGACGTCACGTTTGGAGCGGCGACACCCGAACGGAGCAGCGAGGAGCGAGCGAAGGCTGTGTTTAGGGACGTCACACAGAAAGATTTTATAAATTTCAAACGGAAGTAGCACTGGCTCCTCGGTCAATAAATTCCGTATATTTCCTTATAAGGAAACGGCTAATATCGCCATTACTGTTATTGCCTAATAGAAGAATGTTTCTTTAACTAATCCGAGGTATCTTAAAGAGAATAGCTCAATCATTTTCAAAATTATATTTATTGTTTAGAACTTTTGACATTGAAATTCTTGGAATAATTTCTGGGTTTCACTGAACTGATGTGTTTTACCTGTATTAATGCCACAAATTCCTCTTTCTTGAAACGCATAGAATTTGACTCATTTGACGAGTAATAGAGGAAGTTTTATGTGTTCATGTTATACTGCCACCAGGAAATGAGTAAAAGGAATCTGGAGCTGTGTATTAGCATCAAGCTTTTTGCGATAATTTGTAAGTGTAGGTGAAATCTTAGCCCACTTATCCCTCAAATTATCGCCGCATTAGTCTCTTACTTTTTTTCAGTGCTCGAGGACCTAATGTATACGGAAGGGGTTAAGCATCTTTCGCGCGACCTCCTTTCCGACAAACAATATGGCTTCCGTTTCGGTAGGTCTTCCGCCGATATGTTAACGGCCATCACTGAATTTTCTATGAAGCTTTAAATAAGAATGGTGAAGCTCGGCTCTAGATATTTCGAAACATTCGACAGGTTTTGGCATGCTAGTCTTCTACTCAAGCTCAAGGGCTATGGTTTCACGGGACTAATACTTGACTTAATTCAATCGTTCGTAACAAATCATATAATGAAGGTCGTATTGAATGGTCATGCTTCCAGATCATTTCATCCAAACACAGGAGTTCCCAAGGGCTCTATCTATCCTTGGACTTACACTGTTTCTGATCTTCATAAATGATCTTCCTGATGTCATCAGTGCACAAATAGGTATTTATGCAGATGACACAGCCATTTAATGATATCTTAGTTGCAAATCCGACAGGCCTGATTAAGTAAATCTGGCAATTGTTCTTCGTAAAAAAAGTTTTCTTAGCCTCATATTTTGCACTGACATGAAGTGGAGTGACTATATTGCATCAATTGCTACATCTACTGCAAGGAAAGTTGGTTCATCGTGTCGTCTAGAAAATTTTTCTCATCAGAAACCATCTTACATGTGTATAAATCTACCATCCATCTGTGCATTGAATACTTAACTGGTCTACTTCTGCTATACATCTCAAGATACTTCACAAAATTAAAAGAAGGATCTGTAATGTAATCAATTCTGACCAGGCATATCGATTTCAGTCACTTTCTCACCGACATGACGTGGCTTCCCTCTGACTTTTATACAAATATTTTCATGAAGAATTTCTGATGGGCTTTTTTAAATTTAAGCGTGTTACAAGACTGGCAGTTAGGTCTCAACGTTTTACTATTGAACTAGCGAGATGCAACCACCTCTTCTATTCGAACAGTTTCTTTTCTCGCACTTCTCACCTGTTTGGTTTGTTTTATTTTACGGCATATCAACCTCAATAAGTTATTTAATACCGACAAGATTTTTATTGCTGGTAATATTTTTTTCAAAATTGTATTGTTGGTAATATTTTTTTTTTCAAAAATGCATTGCTGATAAAAAATTTTTCAAAACGTATTGCTAGTATTAAAACCTATTTTTATACTTCCATACTGTTTTGACGCCTTTTTGAGTGGGGAGGGGACTATTTGCCCATAGCTGGGATCCTAGCAGTGTCATGGGGGCCTGGGAACACCAGCAAATAAGAGGCGGTTCCACGCTCTTCAAAACCTTCTGATCAAAAGACTTGCTGTGGTATATGGTTTATCGTATTACCCTGGACACGAATGTAGTTTATCGTCATACACAGGACGGTTTCTCAATTGTGGAAGTGATGATTTCTTGCTTCACTGAAAAGTACGATATTCAGAAATTTAAATGTAATGTCAATCGCCATTTTCTGTCTTCTTGAACCCAGTTCCTTTATTACCTATATTCAATCCCCTGCACTTAGAAATTAAAAAATATCTAATGGTGGGTATGCTAAGAAGATATCGTGTGGTTTTGAGCCGTACTGGTCTTTCAAGTTAGGTTTCGAAATGTGTACGGCCAGACAAGATGCTGACAGTCCAAATCACAGAGAACAGATACGAAATAGGGAAGGATACGAACCTTGCTACTCAGATCGAAGATTAAATGACCGGCTGACAGCGGAAGAATTTAATATTGATAGAGAAACAGCACGACAGATTTTAAAACATGATTTGGAAATAATAATAATAATATTAGTAATAATAATAATAAATATTCCTCAAAGATGGTTCCTTGAACCTTCACTGAGGAGCAAACGTGGCGTCGGCTTCACAATTCTGAATAATGCAGAGATATTTCAAATGTTCATTATCGGTTGTGAAATGTAGTGTTTTCAAGACATACCCGGAAAACAAAATGCCGACATGCAGTGACAAACAAAGAATTCACATCGGCCGAATAAAGCACGCATGTCTCACCTGAAGTTCAACATCAGCGATTTTTGCCTATTCAAAAATCTCCTGAAATGGCAAAGATTTGCTGACATCCCTGACACCGAAACTATCAGTCAATTAATCGCTTGGGCGATCATGTATCTTTCGATACATGACTGACGAGGCAGATTTTTTTTTCCCGCTGTCGGTTGCCATTTCTTTCTGGTTGCCAGCCAGAGCTAATGAACTCAATCTATTCTGATATTCAACCTATAGCTGGTGTGAGGAGAAGAGATGGATTCATACCTTTCTGAAGGGTTTTTGTGCGCAAGTGAATCTAATGAACTTGACTGGAATTCGAACACGGCTCTCCGAGTTTTCACTTCGATAGCCATTACACCACAACGCACATCCAGCAATACGTTATTATATTATTGAAAATGATACCGGAAAAGTAGTTTCATGAATGTTTGAAAATGCATAGCTTCACAAGAGGTGAAGATGACAACAGCCAATAATAACCAGGTAAGCTAATTCCTGAAATGATCGTTGGTAAACGTTATTTTTATTTTGTTATTGTTTTTCAAACGTTCTGGAAAACGACTAATATTAACATTACTAATATTACATGAATGTAATTTATCCCGTCGCCTCTTGGCACACTGAAAAAGTGTTGTTACGCGAGATCATTTAGTTTGAAGAACTTTGATCTACACTTTTATTAGACGTATTTATTCACCTTTCCACATTAATAATACATGTCATAAAGTTGTTATATTGATGTAGAGAAATCGTAATAAGCCGTTTGGTTAAAACAGACATTTCAGAAAAGAAAATTTCTTTAGTCTTTTATTGCAGACAGATATCAAGACAAATCCCTGAAAGCACACGTTTTCAGATAACAGTAGACAGGTTGTTTTGCAGAGAGCCAGTCACCTAAAAATATTTCCTAACTTCAGCATAGTCTTGCAGACGACTGCAATTGTTACATTATTTATTGTATGCTCCCTTGCATTATTTCATTATTTATTGTATGCTCCCTTACATTATTTCATTATTTATTGTATGCTCCCTTACATTATTTCATTATTTATTGTATGCTCCCTTGCATCATAGTTTACTATATGCACCCTACTCAACGTTATGAAACTTGATTCTCGCCCCATTTATGTATCTTTTCTCTCTCCCTTGCTCTCCCTACCATTTCTCTCTCTCCCTCCTCTCCCTCTCCCCCCTCTCTCTCTCTCTCTCTCTCTCTCTTATTCTTCTTTTCCTTCGATCGCAGGCAAGATTTCTCTCTCTTCATATTTGTGTTTATCCTGTTCTTTCAATGACTTTAACATCGTGAAATTCGAAACGAGAGTTGAACTATCAACAAGAGCGAACATCACTGACTTGTCTCTTACTCCTAGAGTTTCTCTTTGTGCAATGAGAAGTTACTCTTTAGGGTACAATTAACCCTGTTACCATGAAATAAATACACAGGACAAATTTCGTCAGTTGCAGTTGTATAGTACGAGGCTCGGCTGGCAAGTTCATAAGCAAACCAAGATATAAATGTAAGGCAATACACCAGTTGGTCGACTAAAAGACATGCAAGTATACTAGAATGCAACAGCTAGTCGGACAGCTATTGTATTCTAGTACACTAACATGCCTTGTAGTTTACCAACTGATGTGTCCCCGTTACATTTATATCTTGGTCGGCCTATGTACTTTCCAGCCGATCCTCGTAGGTAGCGTGGTGAATAACAGTTGTTAATTAACATCAAATGCAGTCATCTAAATACGAGATATTTTTTTAAACATTTCACCCCAAGCAAGGCGGGAAGCCACTAGCACGCAAGGGGTTACAGAGAGTTGGAGTTAGAGCAAATAGAAACGATAGAGGAAAGGATGAAGAGAAGCTTAGGGGATAGATCAAATCATCTGGAGACGTCAATTGACATTATATTTGAATAGTTGGAGATCACAGGCATCAGTGAAAAGGGGAGGGAGCCCCACAGGCGAGAAGCGCGAGACATGAAGCCACTGGAGCAGAAGAGACGGCCACATTCAACAGCTTCGAGAGAACCCTGCAGATGAGGTGCCAGACCAGAGCCAATCACACTACATCCGTCTCTAGATTACACCAAGGACCATGAGACAAACAGAAAGAGCACCAGACCATATATGGCAACAAAACATCACGGAAGGGCGAAAGGCCGACCTGTTGAACGTTCTTTGCATAAGTTCGTAAAAGATGTTTGAGAAGATTCCTAATAGAGAGGAGAAAGATTGTACAGCTCTAGTTTTCACAGTTTGTACGGTCTTTCTGCTTGTCAACAACGTAATGTTCACCCACTCTCGAAAATGGACTAAAAGAATAGGTAGCAGTTTTTGTTAAGGAATAAAGACAGAAGAAAATAATTCTTTCTTTGTAAAAACTCACGCAAATTATTGAGAAGCTGTCGAATATTAATTGGAATCTTTGCAAGTGCAGAAATGTTCATCGAGTAGTTACAGTGGCCGCTGGCAACGCCATCTAGCGGCTAAACACACCAATCGATTTGTAGACCTGCCGACAGATCGATTGTTCTAATGGAGCAAGATTTGTTTTGATGTAGTTGTTATTAATACGCTGTGGATCGATACACATTATCTCGCTCCGTCGGACATATCCGATGATACACAATATAGGTTTGCTAATTTCTGCTGAGTGCACTTTTCACACACATACACACGTTTAGATGCTTTTCAGGCAATTGCAAATCGCAATCCATCGCAAACCCCCAAACTTGAAAGCTCAGTGCCAGAAGACAATTCACTTGGCTATATTATTAACACAAGAGACGTTCAATGTTTTGTTCTAATTTTTTTCATCATCATATATATATATATATATATATATATATATATATATATATATATATGTGTGTGTGTGTGTATATATATATAAATATATATATATATATATATATATATATATATATATATATATATATATATGTATATATATATATATGTATGTATATATATATATATATATATATATATATATATATATATATATATATATATATATATATATATATATATATATATATATATATATATATATATATATATATATATATATATATATATATATATATATATATATGCATATATATATATATATATATATGCATATATATATATATATGTATATATATATATATGTATATATATATATATATATATATATATTTATATATATATATATATATATATATATATATATATGTATATATATATATATATATATATATATATGTATATATATATATATATATATATATATATATATATATATATATATATATGTATATAGGTAAGTCAGAGAAGATACGATAAACAACAATAAACTACAGAAAAACTCAAAATTGTTCGCTGCATTTAAATATTGCATCAATATTTAAGCTTAATCATTGAAAATTTCAACAATAATTCTTCTGTTTCCAATTAATTTAAAGACAATTTGATGTACGTAGGCCCTTACTTTCCAGACAATCAATTCTTTTAGGTTTATTTTTTATGTGTGATTTTTGCTACATTTTGCAATTAATTTCGATTATTACCAAATTTATTTTCAAGTTATAAAAATTGTTATCGTACAAAAAATTCCGTTGCAGGAAAATCACGTAAAAAACTCACTAGATACAATCGCAGTTTGAAAATGTGGGAATCTAAAATTTCAGGATTGCGGGTTCGAATCCAGCCAGGAATTTTTTCTGTCGGCCTGATTCCAAAACGGTATGATATGTTGATCTACGGCCTCTATGAGTAAAGTTGAAAACACAGACAATTTTATTTTGAAACAGTGTAATTTGAAAACAGTATATTTTTTTTTTTCATTCGAAATCAGCTATTGCAAATTAGAGAGTTAGAGTTGTGTCCCTTTAAGGGTGACACAGTGACACATTACAATCGCATATATATATATATATATATATGGAGAAATATAGTTTTAAGGGGTGGTATATTTATGGGATAAAATGCTCAATATCAGAGACAGGGAGAGAGTATGTGAATATAAATATAAAAGTGAACATTGACGTTAAAACTCAGAGGGGACAGGCTGTTTCATGGTGGACGAAGTCGTCAGACGGCCTGATGATTGCGTCTAGCATGAAACAGCCTGTCGGCTCTGAGTGTTGACTTCAATGTTGACTTTATTTATATATATATATATATATATATATATATATATGTGTGTGTGTGTGTGTGTGTGTGTGTGTGTGTGTGTGTGTGTGTGTGTGTGTGTGTGTGTGTGTGACCAAAATGGGAAAAACATTCATATGACGCGGAGCGCTTCACAAGATTATTTTAGAATTTTATCGGCATTAAAATGATATTTCCGTTGTGTGATTGCACATGCGCACTAAAAAGGTTGTGGGGCAGAAATTTTCATTTTTTTTTTCTTATTAAATACGTGTTAATTGGGTATGCGGCTGATTGCATTTAATTTCTTTTTTTTATGTTTTTATCACTTTTGTTATTAAATATCCCACGTTTTGATAATGGAAGAACTGGCCAGAAAGGTGAGACATTGCGAGAACAAGGACGTAAATTTACCGTGGATGATCTAACGATTAAATAAAGACACACACACCCACACATTGATGGGTAATGTAAGTTTTTGTAATTTAACAGAGAGTGTAAAAGGGCTAGTTAAAGAGACATGGTAGAGTATAGGGAGGGATTAATTTCATATCTCTCTCAAGTATACTTTATATTGGGGAGGAGGAGTGATCAGACCATGACCTATTTAGACGGTTAACTTAACGGAAGTGATATATAGAAATGGGAGGAGAATTAGGGAGAAAAGAAAAAGGAAAAAGAAAGAAGAGGGAGAGGGAAGTAAAGAGAAAGAGGCTGTAATTGGGTTTTAGCAATTTATGTAAAGAATAGATTTTAATGCTTGATAGAAATTTAGATGTCTAAAAAAATTTGATGTTTGCTATCAATTTAAATATTTAATTTTTTTAAACAAATATTTTAGGGATTTAATATAAGTTAAATACTATATTTATTAACACATTTATGTTTTATATATATATATATATATGTGTGTGTGTGTGTGTGTGTGTGTGGCTTTAGTCATTGTTTGTGTAGAGAACAACAACGCCTTTCATAAGACCTTCCATGAATACAATGGTGGTCCCTATTCTCTGCTGTGCTGCAAATCGTCATTTTTTCTCTCATTGTTTGTTTCTTCTTTTCCCTGATACGTTTACTGTCCAGCGGGCACCATTCAAATAACCTTTTACACAATCTTTTCTATTTTTCTTCTTTCTGACCCGCCCACGTCCTTTTTTCCTGCTTAATCGCCCTTTTCATATAACCTTATTTTCTTCTGTTCTCTGATCCATACTGACCTTTTGAAATCCCTTTGATTTCCGCTGGCATTAAGCTTTGCATTTCTGCATTTTTAGCAATATATACATATAGAGAGAGAGGAGGCATGGTGGAGTAATGGATAGCGGCTTGGATTGAGGAATCGCAGAGCCGAGTTCGAATTCCAGTCGAATCCATTACATTCACTTGGGGAAGCTATGAATCCTCTTCTTCTCCTTCCAGCTATGGGTAAAATAGCAGGACCGACTGGGTTCTATAGCCTTGGATGGCAACTGGTCTAGGAGAAGGACTATTTTCTATGCGCGTACTTATTAGAAAGCGCTCAATATCAGCGATAGTGCTAACATATGTTTGTCTAACGATCGCAAAGGCGTGAATCCCTGTGTCACAAACTCGCATCAATCCAACTATATATATATTAAATTAACTGATTTGAAATATGTTTTTCCGCTACACAGTAATAACCATGTTTCAAAAATGGAAGCTAAAAAATTAAAATTTAATTTTGTAATTAAATTAAAAGCAGTAGTTCCATTTTTTTTTTATATATATATATATATATATATATATATATATATATATATATATATATATATATATATATATGTATGTGTGTGTCTGTGTCTGTGTGCATGCAAAATCTATACGAATATTGACGTCAGTGTAGCTTTTTTCTATGTTAATTACCTTAGTCTGACACAAGGTCATCAGAGCATGGTTCCAATCAAATAAAGGATAACGATTTCAACATATGCACAATGGTCTTAAACTAATCCTTGCGAAAACAGGAAGGAATACTTTTATATCTGTAGGAGATGGTGCTGAAATATTCTCAGCCTGACTAAGTAGAGATTATAAAAATAAGCATCTGATATTTGCTCTTTGGACAGATTTTGAGTATTAAAAAAAATGCTTTTAAATTTTGGAACGAATTATGGGAGAAAATATCTAAGTAACTGGAAATTTTCATAAGCTACAAATTAAAGTGCTTATATATAAATGTAATATCAATCCTCTTATGTGACAGTGAAGGTTGGACAATCACCTCACAGATGAAGAGAAAACTGGACTCAAAAGAGCGTTGGTTCTCCAGAATGATGCTGAGAATACCTTGAACGGATCGCGCAAGCAACGAAGTCTAGGAAAACAGAAATTAAAAGGACATCTACGCTCAGAATCAGAAATAGACGTGAAATTTCTAGGACAAAAAAGGAGGAAATAGGGCTTGGAGAATTTGACACTCACAGAACATATCGATGAGAGTAAGGCATCTACCTGATGAATTTGTGATAATGGATAGCCGAACGGAGTTGTGGGGGGTGTAGCAAAAAGTTAAACGTTACTAAGATCTACAATGGATAGTTTGTTGTGGGCAGCCATGATTGCACTCATCCTTGAAGGAACACGTCAAGTAAAAAACGTTCCTTGTTGTTTTTCATTAACCCACTAAACTCAAATTCTGTTTCTGTATGTGGGAAATCATTTTGTTGAATGACGGTACGGCATTCCCGATTTGCTACGTATGTTTCCGAATTTATTGATGCTATTTGAAGTCTTAATAAATTTCTGTGACAATGCACTCTCAGAATACTGATTAAAAAATATCTTGTATAGTTGTAGGGCCAAAAGTGTTTACTTCTCCTAAGCACATGAATGTATTAGAGTAATAACAAATAATTTTCTACAGAATTAGTATATTAATTGCGTTTTTATACAGGGTGTCCATATAGTTTGTGTGCACTTTAAAAAATTTATAAATTTATTTGTATTTGCTATAGAAATAATCTGTACAAAATGTTATAAAGTTTAATGTACATAGTTAATTGAATCAAGGAACCTATTTTTCTGAACAATTGTTTGAACAGAAATTTTTTTTTTATAAATTTTACCCGCACTGGCGGTTAAAAAAAATGAATGTCATGTTCACAGTTGATGCTGTTAAGTGTCAATTTTTGTTTTCTTATGAACACTTAACATCATCAACTATGAACATCGCTACAATATAATGACTGTATTTAGGAGTTAAGTATATGTCCACCTTTCAACAAATAGTTATCCCCAATTTTTGTCCCAGTGTACAATATACAATTCGAAATAATCTGTAAAAAAAACGTTATAAAGTTTAATGTACCTTGTTTTAAGTAGAGCTAAAATAACTAATGTGATTTCAGACATTACTGTAAATCAGTTGGCAAATGTTTTCCGTGAACTGCAAAATCGTATTACCCTTTGTATTGATAATGATGGAGAACATGTGGAAACTTAAGTAAAATTTACTTCTTTCTAATCCTTTTTACAAATTATTTCTATCGCAAATAAATTTATAAATTTTAAGTGCACACGAACTTTATGGACACCCTGTATATCTTATGCTAAATAAGCGTTGGAATTCTACTGCTCCTGTTTGACTTTTTTATTTTTGTAAAATTGCATCAATTAAATAGCATCCAAAATAGCACAAAAGCGACTGTATTATTTTTATCTGAATAAAGACGCAATGAAGATTGATTGCTTCTCGTTGACCAATAATTATTGCTCGAATTCCAATGAATTTGTCGACACATAAAACCCCCACCCAAATCCTAAAACTAGAAAATCATATTATAAACCTGCTTGTTCTTTGACTCTTCAATTAGCTTAGCGCATACGTTACGTCCTGTTATTAGCTTTAATAAACAATTGAGCATTCCTATTTGTCGACGACGATAGAAAGAAGAAAAAAATATATCAAAGGCGCTTCTTGAAAAGAAAGAAAAACAGACAAGTTTTCACCACCATCGAAACAATAATCTCTTCTAAAAAAACAAAAAACAACACTATGAGTTTATATATTTATCGGTAACCCAGCCTGAGCACACACCCACTACTTAATAATGTGATATTGCGTTGTTCTAGTTAAAGGTAACATTATTCTGCACCTGCAATTTCCAAAGTGGGATGTATGATCCTTTGAGAGTGGCGAGGAAGAGGGGGGGGCGTTAGAGGGTCAGTTATAAAAAAAAAAGCAAGGTGGCATTATAACAAAGTAATAATTTTTTTTTATTTTTTAATCTATATGAAAAAATCTTCACTTGAGCCGGTTTGATTTCGACAGACTTAGCAGTTTGTTCATAAAAAATAAACCAATCATATGGTTGTATTTATTTTTCAAAATCCTAATACTCGAGAGGCGATTCCAAAAGTGGTCACTACCAACACCCCTCACCAAAACAGTAAGGCGGCTATCAGAATTTTAAGTATCGGCCTATTAGCCTTCTATCACATGGCCTTTTTCTCAGACTAGCAATAGGGCTTTCGTTTCTCCAGGTAAACTACATATCTTTGATCTGTTCTTTTCGTTCCTGTCAGATCGTGAAATGAAAGTTGTTCTGAACGGCCACTCGTCTAGATCCTTGCTCCTACGCTGTTTTAAACTTCATTAATGAACTTCCCGATGACATCAGCTCTGAATTTGGCATCTACACTGACGACATTACCATTTACTTCTGCCTCAATCAAAATGGCAGCTGATGTACAAAACGACCCGAAAACCGCCGTAAACTGGGACAAAAGATGGATTGTCAAGTTTAAAGCCTCCAAAACTAAAATTCTCTCCTTTAATCATCCGAGAGATCCCTCTCTGCCTTCCATCAGCACGGCTGATGCTAACCTCCAGAAAAGTGTCTTCTCGGGCTGACATAAAGTGGAAAGGCTATATCGAATCCATTGCTAGGTCATCTGCTAAAAATTTGGTTCACTTTGTCGAAGGAAAGATAATTTTTCTCTCCGGAATCTATCTTGCGATAAGTCTATCATTCGTCCATACTTAGAATATTGATGTTATATATGGCCCGGTACACCTGCTATTTACTTTGAGCTCCTTGATAAGATCCAAAGAAGAATCAGCAATATTATTGGTCCTGATCTGGCGGCTCGGCTTCAGTCACTTACCCAACGCCGTAAACTTGCCTCTCTGTTACTTTTTGATAAATACTTTTATTGTTATTGTACAGATGAGCTCTTCGCTATGAATTTAAGATCAGAACTAGACTGGCGGCGAAATTTGATTAATTCTCATTTGCCAGGCTAGATGTAGCCGTAAGTTTTATGTTAAAAGTTTCTTTTCTCACATTTTTTGCTTGTGGAACTCCTTTCTGGTTCCATGCTTTTCAGCCACCTTTAATTTACAAAAATTGGAATGCAATTTCAATCGCCGTCTACTGTCCTACTGATTACTCTTTTCTCTTTTTACTCATTACTAATGTTTCTGTCCCTAATTCCCCCATACCCCGTAAACCCTTGCGTCTTAGTGACTGTACAACCTTGCTTGGGGTGATACCGATTTAAAAAAAAAAAAAAAGAAGAAAAGGTGTGAAAGGGAGCTCTAGTGATATGGCCTAGGGTCCAAGTGGAGCAGCAGGTAATTAGATTTGGGTAAACAATCTTCTACACAAATAGCAAACTTTCCACCTGTTACCATAACACCGGAATATTTCATTAGTGAATAAGAACAGATTGCTAATAAAATAATTTTTTTTTTTTTGTTCCGTGCTTACTGATTCTTTATGTTTTATTTTTATTTCTTATTTTACAGTAAGGTTCATCCAGTACAAAACCCGGAGATTCTCGTGGTAGAGCGTTACGTTAAAAGGCGATTTATACTAATAGGAGGGGAGAAGGTGGGTAACCCTGGACTTGAACAGGTTAAGATTGTAGTGACAAGGGAAACATCCTCCACGGAGTCAGTTCCATAAAGCAGAGCTTCGTGGGAAGAAGGCGTTCAAATGAAACTTACCAGCGATGGAATATGGAGGGAATGTGGAAGGTTTGTTACAATATAAATGTTATGGCGTGTCCGAGCCGTAAGGGTTACAACTGGCAGAAGCAAGGAATGTATATGAATCATTTTCTATGGAAATAGCGATAGAGCAGGGATGGGATCGCTACATCCCGCCTGTAAGAGAGAGATTGGAGGGTGGAAAGTAATTGGTCACCCACAGGGATTCGAAGGCGGATCTGAACTCTGTCAATACTGAAAAGTCAGGGGGTGGCTAGCTTCTGCCCCAGTATGACAACAGAGCTCCATTTTTCGGCCTGATCTAGCTCTTGTATACTTTTAATATTTAATTATTGTTGGAAAATGGAAACGAGAACTCAGAAAGAGCTGAAAAGAGGAAATCACCTTGTGCTGGTTATGTATCAGACATGCAAAAATCAAAACTTCTTTTATACTCAACCAAGAGGAATTAACGAAATGGGTATCACTCTATCAAGTGAAGAATTTCTTTATCGAGTTTGGTGATCTGGGTCTCGCTAGACAATTTTCTAGCGCGAACAACATGAAGTACCTATATATTCGATGATGTTGATGTGGCTGCACTTCTTGGTGTTGCATCTCTTCAGGATATGGGCGATCATGACACTCCAAAGCTTTCTATCCCTTGTGGTCCTTAGCAAATATTTCTCCATTTGCTAATATCCCCAGTCTAGTTCCGCCACCCATTCACTTATAAGATTTGTGCATCCCCATTTTTTTCTCTTGCCATCAATATGCCCTTTGAGGATTAGGTTTTCCAAGCCCTC
Source organism: Acanthosepion pharaonis (assembly GCA_903632075.3). NCBI lineage: Eukaryota > Metazoa > Mollusca > Cephalopoda > Sepiida > Sepiidae > Acanthosepion > Acanthosepion pharaonis. The sequence continues at coordinate 185,341 of CAHIKZ030000110.1, forward strand.
CTTCCTCGTTATGTGTCCAAGGAAGCTCAGCTATGGCTTTCTAACTCTGAGCACAAGTTTTCCATTTGTTACCATTTTTAAGACATCCACGTTGCTTACTCTCTCTGTTCATAGAATTCTCAGAATCCCCCTCTAGAGATACATTCCTGTTGCCTCCAGTTTTCTCTTCATCTGTGTGGAGATTGTCTATTAATAATAATAATAATAATAATAATAATGTTGATGTGGATGCAATTCTTCTATTTGTTGTGTCCCCTTAGGACATGGGCGTTCATGGCTCTCCAAAACTTCCTATCCCTTGTTGTTCTTAGCAGTTATTTCTCCATTTGCTAAGATTCCCAGCCCCGTTCCGCCACCCATTCACACACGCTCATCAGATTTGTGCCTCACTTTTTTTTTCTAGCCATCAATATGCCCTGTGAGGGTTAGGTTTTCCAAGCCCTCCTTCCTCGTTATGTGTCCAAGGAAGTTCAGCTATCGCTTTCTAATTCTGAGCACAAGTGTTCCATTTACTAAGGCTCTCATCCATTCATACAAGCTCATCAGATAGGTATCTCACGGCCTTCCTTTATTTTTCTACTCTCGATATGCCCTGTGAGCATTAAGTTTTCCAAGCCCTCCTTCCGAATTATGTGTTCCAATTCTGTTCCCTCCAGTTTTCTATTCATCTGTGGAGTAATTGTCCAACATTAATGTATATGATATGGCAATCCAACACCCTTATCTTTGTTTCTCACGATTTTTCGGTTTCTGTTGCTTAGCATTTGAAAGACATCTTTCTCTATTCTAATGTTTGTTTGGATTTCGGTGTCAAATTTTCCATCTTCTGTTAAAAGACTTCCCTGATATTTCTTTTGCACATGCAAGATTTTAACATCTCCAATTCCTAACTTGCATTTTGGGCTTTTTCTCTTGCTGACCAACCTACTGTCATCTTGCAATTGATAGACCCTTTTTCACGCTTCCATTTAACACCCTGTCTCGGAATTCCTCTACTTATCTTGACTTGTCAGCCGTGAACACAGTGTTATCTACGTATCTTATATTAAGATTACTATAAAAAAAATACTGTTAAGGCGTCCATATTCCTTAGAATAGCCTCACTTTAGAGTTCAAATAGATCTGGGGAGAAGACATATCCTTGTCTTAAGCCCGTTTTGGGGTTTTTTTTTGTTTTTGTTTTTTATCATAGCTACTCAATTCATTTTCTATTCGTACACAGGCGATTTGCTCCCAATATAAGTTCTGCATTATTTTAACATTTTTTCTAAATAGAACTAGTTTCCCAATAAGTTCAAACTCTCGTTGATGGTGTGTTTGAGCGGCCCCAGGCCCACAAACGTACGTGAACCTTACATTGCCGTTTGCGATATCTGCATGAAATCTCAGCCACTCTCTAGGGTGGTGCTTTATACATTCATCTGCCTAAAGTTTTTTTCTCGCCAGCTCAAAAATGTTTCCTGTTTAGGATTGGGCTTCCGGTTTCTTTGAAGTCTTATACTTCTAAAGTCTCCGCCTAAATTCTGAAATTTTATTTATTATTTTTATTTTCACAATAGTATCTCGGTTCGCCTATCGTCCGGTTTATACTCCTCCTCGATAGTTTAAACAGGAGTAAAGGTTTATCCCTTCTTTCCTGTTTAGGATTGGGTTTCGGACTACTTCTAAAAAGATTTTCATTCATTCTTCTTCACTCACAGTAGCTCCTTGCATCTTAGTGACCTTATTGCCTTGTTGAATTGATAGTATATATATATATATATATATATATATATATATATATATATATATATATGTGTGTGTGTGTGTGTGTGTGTGTGTGTGTGTGTGTGTGTGTGTGTGTGTGTGTATGTGTATGTGTGTGTACGTGTGTGTTTATATATATATATGTGTCAGGCGTAAATAATCCCACAGGTGTTCACCTCTGGGGTTTATCGTTAATCTCCACCCCCGGCAATGAGGATATATCAGATCAACCCCGCAACCGACTTCCTTTACTTGGTGAGAAATTGAGTGCAAACCTATTTTGGCATAATACTATACTGCCATGCTTTATAAAAGTGCGTCTATGAGGAAACATGTGAGGATCTGATTTGAGAATTAATCTTGGGTATATATATATAAAACATTAACAATCATAGAAATGTTCATGATGATAATTAATGTAAAAGATCTAACATTAAAAATATTTATTCATAATGCATTTATATACTGAGTTCTAGATGAAAATTAAATTAAATAAAATAAGTAGAAAATAGGAATTGAATTCGACATTTTATGACACAGCATGGATTGAAATGTCATTACATTCATTAACCTTACATAATTTAATTAATGAGAGAAGCAGAATTCTTTCTGACATGGGATGAAATTAAGAATTTTTGAGATGGTGAATTGTAGGTTCTTATTATACCTTTTCTTTATTATGCCTTTTCCTTCTCATGCCTTTTCCTTCTCATGCCTTTTCCTTATTATGCCTTTTCTTTATTATGCCTTTTCTTTCTTATGCATTTTCCTTATTGTGACTTTTTCTTATTATACCTTTCCCTTATTAGGCGTTTTTCTTTATTATTCCTTTTCCTTGCTATATCTTCCACTTATGCCTTTTCCTTATTATACTTTTTACTTATTATGCATTTTCTTTATTAGGCCTTTTCCTTTATTATGCCTTTTTTCTTATTATACCTTTCCCTTATGATGCCTTTTCCTTATTATGCCTTTTCCTTTATTATAACTTTTCTTTATTATACCTTTGCCTTATGATGTCTTTTCCTTATTATGCCTTTTCCTTTATTATGCCTTTTCCTTTATTATACCCTTTCTTTCTGATACCTTTCCATTATGATGTCTTTTCCTTATTATGCCTTTCCATTATTATGCCTTTTCCTTATTATGCTTTTTCCTTTATTATGCCTTTTCCTTATTTATGCCTTTTCCTTATTTATACCTTTCCACATTATGCCTTTTCCTTCCATTTTCCGTAACGCTAACCGTGACACTTCTACACACTACAGTCTGATGATGTGTTGAGTTGGCATATTCAGCGATATGTCAAAATCTGTTAAAATATTAAACGGCAAAATACATTGTTTATTATACGTCATTTTAATGGAAAATATTAGTCGTATCTATACTTGAGTTTACAAGTAAACATTGAGCAACGTTATACTTATGTCTTTAGGTAAACATTGCTTTGGCTTGCGTGACATGATGTAATCAATTTCTGTTTTTTTCCTCAGAGTAGGTCATTTGCAGTGGTATGCAGTAATAAGAATCTATTTTCGGGGTGTATGATGAAATTTGTTTGGTCTTGAAAAATATTGCATGATCCGTGATTGCATCAAACTTTCAACACGCCCAAACACTATTGTCTAGACTGTCGATTATTTGTCCTACGGCTATTGTCTGCGATGGATGTTACACAAAGGAAGCGTACGAAAATGGTAACAATGCACGAACACAGTTTCAAGCCTTACCAGTGAGCAAATCTGGCCCGGAAACTCTCCTGATTTAAATCCAATCGAGAATCTGTGGTCAATCTTAAAAAGTAATAATATGTGCACTAGGTTATGTCTCATTGGAAAAATACGAAAAAAGTGAATAATAACGGAATTATTCGTTTTGTTTCAATTAATTTACACAAGGGTGTAGTTGAGTCTATTGGTAAATAATATACGTTATTATATTTGTGTCCGTAGGTAAATATTTCTTGGTTTTATACTGTTAAGGGTACGAAATAACTGTTAAAAACTGTTATATGCGACAAAATAGTGTTATCTAACTTTCATAGGCACAGAATAATTAATATATAACTGTTAAAACTGATCCTGCTTCTGTTATAGCAATATAACCTTTAACAATGTCATTAATCCTCAGGCCTGTCATCATACCGTAATATGTCTCGTCACTAACATACTACAATGTTTTATGGATAATGAAACAATTGAGAGGAAAGTACTTTCCCGTAACTATAGCCCAGAGAGGAATAATTGTAAAAATGTGACTACACTTATTGTCAACCTTGACGGAGGAACTTATTTGGAAGTCAGCGATCCCTCAGAAGAATCGCTTCATTCTTTCTTTCTTTTTGAAAAAAAAAAAACAAACAAACAAACAATTTTGTCGAATGTGGGTGACTTGCCAAGAAAAGTTCACCCCAAGGACATCAAAGCTGTCAAACACCAAAGTAGGTAATTCTGTATTCACGAATGTAATAATACTACACAGGTAAGAAATAACACTTATTGGGCGTGTAATTACATACGCACATAAGTTAATGAGATGGAAAGCCAATCACGACCAAGCCTTTGAAGTAACACCGACACGATATTTCGTAGATTACAAAAATACATATAAATAGATGGAAATATACGGATTGACAATAATATATGTGAACATAATCATACATATATATATATATATATATATAGATATATATATATACAAAATGAGTCCACTTCTCACCTTATAGCATCAGACGTGTGAGTAAATAAATTACGAAATAATTATGAAATAAGGAAATGTGTTGCAACGCGTTTCTTTCAGAAAAAGAAACTAATCACAAAAATAACAATTCCATTGTTATGATTGATTCAATCATATGAAAAAAAAAAGAAAAGAAAAATACAATAAACAATATGCATCAAAACGTTAAAAATTCAAAGACGATCATCAGATTTTGACGATTTTTAAAAGTTTTTTAAGAGTATTTTTTAAAGTTTTAAGAGTTTTTTTCAGCCATCTCTCAGATTGAGTTTCCTTATTTCCTTTTATAGTAGATCTAGGTCTGATTCATCTCATTTGAATAATCATGGTATCTTCCGTTACTCTCATCCCCAGATTGTTCACTACGACTGCATACACTCATTCTCTCCCCCCTCTCCTGTTCTTCACTTTCATATCTCTGCTGGTCTTCCTGATCACTCTCAATACTGGATTCATTTAATTTTCTTGCGTTATCTGTTCTTCTGCTTCCTCCACTTTTTCCCTAACTTCATGCTCTCTTGTGGTTATAATTTAGTCTTAGTGAGTCAGTATGTCTTATTCCTTTTTACGTTAACACCGCTCTGTTAAATCCCTTTTGCACCACAGAAATCGCCTTTTCAAGACTTGAATCCTTGTCCTTTCTGTACCACACACTTACATTCGTTGCAAATGACATGGTAATTGGAGGCTTTATTTGTCTTCACATCAATGCGGATGGGTTTTGTCTTCTGTCTGTATGTACAATAACTCTATAATTTAGGAGTAGTCTGCTATATATCCCAATCCGGTGGCTAGAATGGTTTTAATGTCATTTTTGCCGTTTGAACTATTCACTTTCCAATTCCATTGAAATGTAGGCGGTAAGGGGCTGTTTTGTATGGAATGTAGCCAATACGTTTTAACCATGCACATAAACTTTCTTCCCAAACTCAGGTGCATTGTCAGAGACCAAGGTTTTTGGAACTCAATTTCTCGAAAACACTATCCTCAACACCCGCTTCACAGTAGTCGTTTTTCTATCTGCGACTTTAACAACTTCAGGTCACTCTGAATACGAGTCGACTAATATCAGAAATAGTTCTATACCTTTTATGTAGGCATGATTTATATGTGCTCGTGTCCACGGACCGATTTTTTTGGGCCATCAGAAATAGACCTATACCTGTTATATAGGCATGATCTATATGTGTTCGTGTCCATGGACCGATTTTTGGGGCCATCAGAAATAGTCCTATACTTTTTATATAGGCATCATCTATATGTGTGTTCGTGTCCACGGACCGATTTTTTTTTAGTCCATCAGCATCATTTATATGTGTTCGTGTCAGACCGATTTTTATACAGAAATAGTCCTATACCTTTTATATAGGCATCATCTATATGTGTTCGTGTCCACGGACCGATTTTTTGGGCCATCAAAAATAGTCCTATACCTTTTATATAGGCATCATCCATATGTGTTCGTGTCCATGGATCGATTTTTTTGACCAAGAGTGAATTTCATTTTGCCTAAATTTCTTTATTTCTGCGCACTTTGGGCATTTTTAACATACGCTTTCACCTCTCTCGAATAGCCCTGGCCACCATACTTGCAATATTAACCTCATTTGAGCAGCCAATTTACCGTCATGTGTATCATCGTGAAGGGCTTTAATTTTTTCTCAAACACCGTGGAGGTACTATGATGTCTTCATTATATATAATTCCTTTTTCTATTGTTGATTTGTATCTTGACTCTATGTATGGCCTCTCAGCCATAGAAAAATTACTCCATGTATTTCTCTTTATTCTATCCATAATCCTATTCAACACTGGATCCTGCCTAGTTCCCAACCTAAACCAATTTCTATCCTGTGCAAAATCCTCTCCTCACAATTTTCACTTGCTTCAACATTTTTGCTCTCAAAATTTAACCGAGACAATGCATTTACATGAGGAATAGTACTTCCTTTGAAATATAAGATGTCAAATCCGAACGCCATAAGCTTAATCGTCCATATTAATATCCTAGCTGATGTGACGCTTGGAAACTTTATTCTGGGGTTGAATATAAATTCCTTGTACCACCATTTTGTTAAGCTTAGCAACCACAAATGATAGCATGTGAACATAAACGTTTCGAGATTAAAAATACAAGAGTTGACTGCTTCCGTTAAGCTGAATGCTCACCTCGTATCTCCTAAACCCATTAACTTTTAATGCGTATTTTTGGCCCAGACAGGTGTCTTAGGAGTTTATTTATTCCTCATGTTTAATTTCAGTAGTTACCATTGTCATTTTTATAGAAATTAGAACAACAAATATGTATAAATCATCAAAAAATAATATTGATTAGAAATAATAAAGACATAATTTTCAAAATAGTCATTATTTTTCTACTCGTGAAATGTAAAATTACGAGAGAAAGTTTTTCTTACGGCTAATAATAAAAACTTTAAAGGCTAAGTTTTGTAAAATATATCTCTGAAAATGCAATGTATGTAAGCAATTCAATGTAAATACAAGGAATAACAGATAGTGAGTTTAATTTTAACGGATTCTCAAATGAGGCTCATGGTTAATATTCCAACATTCGGTTCTACAGACTTCATGCAATTAATCATTTTCGATGTATCCACTCTTAGGACGTCAATTCCTAAAAGACTGTGGCTTTTGATGTTTTCCACCACTATGATGGGTAGTAACTCGATGATAAGTAACTTAATGATTGACCCTTCGAACTGTTTCAACTGGAGATATTCTGGAGATCTTTCAACTAGACTTTTCTTTAACCTTGGTCTACCCATTCTTTCCCAAAAACTCTTCGGTATAAATGTAACAGCATTTCTAGTATAGACCTTGAGTAAAGTTTCTCCATTCATCATTTTCTTAATTTTATCCGTATTTTCAATTGGAGGATTTATATTTTCTACTCGCTTTTCATATGGGCTTACCGGCTGGAAATGATTACTTAAAACACCATTTCCCAAAGGCCGGACATTTTTTTTCTCTTTCCTTTTTTTTTTTTTTTTTTAAACCATTCAACCCCAAGCAAGGCGGGAAGCCACTAGCACGCAAAGGGTTTCAGAGTAGGAGCGAGAGCAACGAGAAGTGATAGAGGAAAGGATGAAGAGAAGGTTAGGGAAAGATCAGGGCATCTGGAGACGTCGATTAACATTACATTTGAATAGTTGGAGATTATAGCTATCAGGAAAACAAGAAATGGGGAGGGAGTTCCACAGGCGAGAAGTGCGAGACGTGAAGCTATTGGATTAGAAGAGACGGCTATATTTAACAGTTTAGATAGTGAAAGTGTGAGAGCGAGATGCTAGCTTAGTAGAACGCTTAAATTCATGAAGTCTGGGAACCAGCGAAAGCAGTTCATCGGAGCAGTTACCGTGAAAGTATTTGTAAAAAAGACAGAGGGAGGCGACGGCACGTCTGTGAGTTTCGGGTTCTTTATTGCAATACCTGTAAACAAGTAACGTTTTAGTAGTATTGTAAGTCTACATTCGAAGGAGGCACGGTGTAGTAATGAATAGCGTCTCGAATTGAGAAAACGGGGAGCCTAGTTCAACTTCCATTCAGATCCATTACATTCACTTACGTGCTAATACCCTTGGGAAAGATATGAATCCTCTAATTCTCTCAGCCGTCCCCCCTAGCAATATGTAAATAGCAGGACAGACCAGCTTCTACCTCAGAAAGAAATGAAAACCTAAAAAAATCTGCGTCGTAAGTCATGTATCTTTCGATACATGAGCGCCTAAGCGTGTATCACGCGTGGCACATAACTGACTGACATGCGAAGGCATTACATTTTTGAATCAATTCCAATTGTTGTAAGAACTTCCAGATTCATATCATGAGCTTGAATCCACTCTCGAATTTTACGCTTGTGCGAGATGTCAAACATTCCTTCAATCAGTGTTAGCAAAATTAACTCGTCTTCAACATGCATTTGTTCTGAAACCATTCCTTAAAAACTCACAATATCTCGACGCTTCTTTCAATCGTTGTACATATTTGTGCATAATAATTTCTTTCGGTCTCTGTATACTTTCGAGAAATTTAGTTATTTACGCTATGACTAGTTTTTCTTTTGCTTTTATGATGGCAGCCATTTGTTCATACGCTAAATCTTGGAACACTTTGCGACAGAGCATGACTGAGAGTTTATTTTATGACCTCACACCTTGCTGAAGCCAAAAACCAATCCGTAATTTTGTTTTCTCCTCCACTAGTTTTTTAACATTTTTAATCTCGCCGACGTTGCGAAACACCTAAGCCAAGTTTCTAAATATTCCGGATCCTCCATCGTGGTTACGTAACCGATCGCCGATGCCATTAATGTTATGATAGGCATTCTTTCTGACAGATGTAGTCTCGTCAAGAGAACAGAGCTCTCCGGTAGGTAGAACGATACTACCTTTTATACAGTACTACATTTACATTATAACTACACCCACGAGTCAAAATAGTAAGACATAGTTCTCGTTTATACCCGCATCAGGGTCTGGTCAACATTTCCCTTATTAGTATTATAGTGCAGGAGCCGGCAACCCTTGGCATGTGTGCCAAACATGTCTCACCGATGACCTGTTTCTGACACGTGAAACTCATTCATTGGATTTCCTTTTATTCTTTTCCTCGTACATGTTTATTATTATCTCGTGTTTTTTTTTTTATTTTCTTCCCTTTACAGATTCTGCAGAATGTCAAGATCATTAGCTAAGAAACGCAATATGAGCACTGGTAAAAAAAAATGCTTGATTGAAGACATTAGGTTTATAATACCCAGAAATTCATACACAGATGCCCTCAAAGACACATGGCATAGTGGATAAAGGCGTTAATTAGATTCAAAGAGTGTGAACTCAATACCCGGTTAAGGCAGTGGAGAACTTTCAAATTAACAGGAGATAACTGATATCCATTAAACATGGCACGTAGAACTAGAACAGTCTACCCCAGTGAGCGAAATAAAGGGTTCAGTTCGACATTCCAACCACATGAAGAAGGCCGAAATGTTGTAATATATATGGCGTCAAAGATGAGGACAATAGTCCGAATAATGTAAATAATGTCTAAGAAACGATGTCATTCAAATCAAGAAGATAGTAGATAATTTAATGAATACTGACCTAAAAAAAAATGTGGTATAATTAATAAAGAAAATAAAAATCTAATGCATTGTCTGTTTCGAAACAATCGTTTGTAGGATATCTTCTGATAAGGGACAGTTTGAAAATGTTCATAAGAACTTAAGCAATAAAACTGAAGAAGAAAAAAAGTGAATGAATTTTTCTTGAACTGGACAAGACAAAAAACAGACTGATACTTTTATGAACTTTATTTTAGGTAAACCCAGTTCCAAATTATTTGCTGCTAGTTTTGAGGTTTCACTGATTTTTGTTGGCACTTGGGAAAATTCTGTCAGAGCTTTGGCCGGTTTTGGCACGCACTCTCAAAATGGTTACCCACCCCTGTTATAGTGTCTAACTCGGAGATATTTCTCGGGCTGATATCCAAGTCACATAATATCATCAAAAGGTCATGCAATCGACATATTTGAAACATCAGCCGTAAGTCAGGGTATTTTTATTTTTCGCGATAATCACTTCATTTTCCCCAAGTTATACACAACAAATTCCTAATATGTCTTTCTTACTAAGATAAAGAATTTTACACCAAATACGGACAAAATAACTTTTTTGCGATATTTAAACTTATTTTGCAGATTTTTGTTTTCGATTAAAGCAACTCGTTTCTTGTTAAGAATGGCTTCGTGAAATTAAGAACGACAGATCTCGCAATAAAAATGCCCGTCACTGTTCGCTAACAAAAAAAAAACTGATATTTTTCTTAATTACATTGATCGAGTTGACGTCACACGGCTGTAACTCATCAGACAGCTAAACCGACTGCCGACATGGTGAAAGGTTTTGAATCGTTACAACAAAAGAGACCAAATCGTCTGCATCTGGAATCAATAAAGGCAAAAACTCTTTTAAGTTTTATCCGTAGTCGATTGTGAATATACCATCTCTTTCATTGCCCTAAAAAAAGCAATGAATCGACCAATCAATACCGTCACATCTATCTGCCTCCCAACCCCTCTCTCTCTCTCTCTCTCTCTCTCTCTCTCTCTCTCTCTCTCTCTCTCTCTCTCTCTCTGGCGGTACTTTTATTTACATTTTTTTCGACTCATTAATTCAAATAGGTCGCCTCATTTCGCATACGATTTTCGCTGGTGCAATCGACAAGATTAAGAAACATGAAAATTTCGTCGTAAACAAAAGAAAACAGTGCCGAGCTGCTGTGTTATACAAATCCTCCTGAATGGCAAGGAATGCTGGACAATTCCCTCGGAGACGAAGAGAACTGAGGTCACAAAAATGCGGTTCTACAGAAGGATACTTAGAATACCATGGACGGAGCACGTGAGCAATGTGGAAGTTTTAGGGATGTTTTTTTTTTTATATATCGATTTCACTCCAAACAAGGATTACTGCCTTGCTTAGGGTGATATCGATTAGCTACTAAGACACAAGGGGTTACTGAGTGTAGATGAATTAGAAAACAGAAACGCCAACTAAGAAGCGAGAACAAAAGAAGGGTAAGCAGGGCAGTAGATGACGATGGACATTGTATTTTTATGATTAAAGTTGACTGGAAAGCATGGAGCCGGAAAAGAGTTCCACAGTCGAGAAGTGTGAAAAAAAAACTGTTAGCATAGAACTTACTATGACAAATGTAAATTGATGAGACCTCTTTGCTAGTCTAGTACTGCTCTTAAATTCATAAAGTCCGGGTACCATAAAGAAGAGCTCAATTGAACTGTTACCATAAAATTATATATAGAAAAGGTACAGGGAGATAACTCTATGGTGGTTGAAAAGTAACTGAAACCCAGACGCCGAATCAAGACCAAAAACAATGCAGATTCTTCTTTGGATTTTATCAAGGAACGCCATATATTGAACATGGCAGCAATATTCTAAGCATGGACGAATAGTAGCCTTATAGATATGTAAGATAGATTCTGGAGAGAAAAGAAACTAACACCACACAGTGGACCAACTTTCTTCGCAGATGTCCTAGCAATGGATTCAACATAGTCTTTCCACGTCATGTGAGCCGAGAATGTTAGCCTGAGAAAACGCAACGAGTCACTCCCCTTGAAGGTTAACATCAGCCATGCTGATGGAAAGCAGAAAGGGCTCTCTCAGACGATTAATAGAGTGCAGTTTAGTTTTGAAAGTGTTAAAACTAACAAGCCATTCTTTGCCCCACTTAACAACAGGCTGAAGTTCGTTTTTTTTTTTTACATCAGCCGATACAATCTAAAATTTTAACCCAGACTTTGTTTTGACATCTAAATTGTTTGTTTAAAATTCGACAATTTTTTTCAAACGAAATTTGAATTATTGAAGCTTATATGATTTGCTTAAGAATTTCAGACATATATATATATATATATATATATATATATATATATATATATATATATATATATATATATATATATATATATATATATATAGCGGCTTGGATTGAAGAATCAGAGAGTCGAGCTCGAATTCTATCCGAGTCCATTACCTTCCCTTACGTGCTAATACCCTTAAGAAAGGTATGAATCCTCTTCTTCTCCCCCACCCCAGATATGGGTAAATAGCAGGATAGATGGATGGCAACTGGTCTACCTCAGAAAAAAAAATGGCAACCTAGTGCGGGAAAAAAATCTGCCTCGTCAGTCATGTATCGAAAGATACATGATCGCCTAAGAGTGTATCACGCATGACACATAACTGACTGATCATATAATATTACATTCAAACAGGTAAATAAGGCTAAATAAATACAATCATGTTTCGATGTATATCATCACATCTCATCAGGCCTGATGAGATGTGTCGATACACATCGAAATATGATTGCATTTATGTAGCGTTGTTCCTAAATATTTGGAAGTAATATCCTATCATAAATAATATTGCTCTACTATTGGTTTGTATTGATCCCTCTTTTAAATTAACGTTACGATCGTTGGAATTTATATTAGATTCGTTCTCATTTCATATATATATATATATATATATTGGTTTTGTATATTTGGATTTATTTTATAATGGAGTCTATAATGAAGCAACTCTTAAGTCACTCAGGACGTGGACATTAATGCTGCGAAAAATTATCTGACGTTTGAAATCATTTTTAGATTCTGCTGACCGACAATAATTCTTCTCTGCTCGACGCGCATCAGACAAGATATAAAAAAAATTAACAGAGAAAGGTTATCGAATCGAACTCTTTTAACTACAGGCAGACCGTGCTAACATTTCGAAAGAGGTTTGTGTTTGATAAGACTCTTCAAATCAGTCTCTGTTAGTGGCCACTTTAAGGTTCATACCATTACTAGTCGACTAATATCTTTCCACCATCGCCACCCCTTGCAACAAATGTCTGCAAAACTAAGTAGTACACTTCACTCACGTCTCATGTCTCGAGGAAATGTCTGTCAGATTTCGTCATTAGTCACGCTATATTTGTGAATAATCGTTTCAAAACTGAATCAGGCCGATAAGTGGTTTGTGAACGATCTTTAGGTTTCTCTTTGTCAGTTTTACCATATATATATATATATATATATATATATATATATATATATATATATATATATATATATATATATATATAGTGATTTACTAAGTGTGGATTAGATGAGGCACAAGGGAGTGATTATCGAACTCAATACTCAATCGTAATTAATTGAGAAAAACTAGCTAACCGTTACACCACGTCACACTGCCGATATGTCTCTTTCTCTAATTCTATATCTCTCTATATATATATATATATATATATATATATATATATATATATATATATATATAGTCATCCACAGACAGACTGTTTCTCTGTATCACAACTCATCAGTGTGGCTAGAGGTCTGGTTGCCTCTAGCTAAGGATCGAAACCCGACTGAATTGGTGTCAGTCAGGGATTCTACACCTAAGCCGGCAGGGATGAAGGTGAATTTAAGCGTATTTATTTTAGATAAACACACAGTGACTGAGAGAACTCCATTCGACTTACCGAAGAGTCTTGTATTATTAGCCGTAATAGTCACTGTTTACAAAACCGCACTTGCTCCCCAGAGAGCTCAGCCGAAATAAATTTTCAGGAGCATATATATATATATATATATATATATATATATATATATATATATATATATATATATATATGGTTGTGTGTGTATACGCGTATTTGAGTAGACAACCCGTTTTTTTGTATGCATATGTTGGTGTGTCTGTATGATATAACTATAGTTTAAGGTATGCGATATTTATGGGTAAAAGTGCTCAATATTAATGATATAGCGTGTAGAAGTGGACACTGAGATCAATTCCGAGTGGCGACAGTTTGTTTCATTCTTGAAATCAATATTCAAGACATTAAACAGACTGTCACCATTCGGGGTGGAAACCAGTTGGAACTGTTCTAAACTTTAATATTATACTAGCACGAAGCCACAAGACATCGTAAACGATAGTTTCACCAAACTGCTGACCGTGACACATTATAAGCCCTCTCCGGGAAACTGTAACTAATATTGACTTAGGATAGTTGCAGTATCATCCACAGCTGAACTGTGTGAATGTTGAACAAACACAAATGTGCCTGAGCGAGTGTATACCATGGTGATTGGCTAGCCGTCCTAGCAGACATGGCTGTATGGAAAACGAAAATACCCGCCGATTATACCCCAGACAAATGGACGGATTGATTCCCGGAGGGTCCGTCTACGAAACTCTGGAGTCGGGATTCTATAGTTAACGTCTATCAGCTAAGTGGCAAGATTACCTTTTACTTTTATTAATTCTCCCTCCTTCCCCTTTCTTTCTCTTCCTTCTTATATATATATATATATATATATATATATATATATATATATATATATATATATATATATATACGTATTATTATATACATATATATATATATATATATATATATATATATATATATATATAGACATTAATTGCTTTACTAGGATTTCTTGAATGCGCAAAAACAACAACAGGGCGTCTGTTACAAATACGAAGTGTCTTTTATGACGATGTTTGAAGTAATAATTAAAAAATAAAAATGTCGGATTAAAAATAAATCCATTATTTTTTCCAAAAAATATATATGCGTGTGTGTGTCTGTCTCTGTGTGTCTGTGTGTGCTACTCTATGTATATTACAAGGACATACATGTATAGAAAATTAAATCTATAACTGCAAATAAAAATATTATGAACTTCTGCTTACTGTGGATGCAATCAGACCGACAATCGACAAAACAATCCTTCGATAGACAGATAGCTAGCTAGATAGATAGATAGATGATGTGCCTGCGTGTGCATCTCTGTGTGTGCGCGCGCGTGTGTGTGTGTGTTCATCTATGTGATACATGTGCACATATAAAAAATTTATGCAAATTTATCCAGGGTTCTCAAAATGCACATTTATTTATCTTGAGATAAATACATACGCGCACGACATGTGGCTAAAAATCTTTCGGTCTGACCGACTTCCTAACTTTCCTATATATATATATATATATATATATATATATATATATATATATATATATGAAGGAGGCAGAAGAAAGTGAAGAGAGAAAGAGAGAGTGGGGAAATAAAGAATGAGAGATGATGTGCGCACTAGGCTATCGGTAACTGGGTACTGTCGCCGCCGTCAGCTTTAGTGCAATGCAGCGAATCGCATCATTGTAGAATTGGAAATAGATATGATTTCCATATCTGACGGTGCATGCCGATCGACACGTGCCCTCTTGCATCTTCTTTCTTCAGTATGTGCAGTTGCTTGCGGGAGTGTTCAGAGACGCAGATAAAAGAGATGCCGGTAGGAGAACAAACGAAATGCACTCACCGGATTAATTCTTGCCTTGATGAAAAAAAAAAAATTGTAGAGGCAAAGATACACTTTAGACTCGAACAAGCATTTTCTTGATCTTAAAATCATTTCTTTTCTTTTTTTTCTATTATTAGATAAATGAAAAATTCCCAGCGCCATATTCTGTAAATATTAGGGAAATGTTAAAAGCGTACTTACTCGGCGCTTAAATTATTGCATCATCAGACTCATCAATTAAACACACACTAATCAATAAAAAACGTACATTCAGTATTCTTTATTTTCTGTAAGTCAACTGCCGATGTTTTCACAATCATTGGCGAAAGGGTTTATCAAGCTTTAGACAAGAACGGTGAAGCTCAGGCTATTGTTTAGGATTATCTCGAAGACATTTGACAAGGAATTCTGGTCCTTTTCACAAATTGAAAGGTTATTGTATTCCTTGACAGAATTTTGATCTAATTCAGTCTTTCTTATCAAATCGCAAAATGAAGGTTATCTTGAACGACCATGCTTTTTTATCTTTTTACATTGTTGCAGGTGTCCCCTACGTCTAAATGATAAGTCTGGTCGCTTCGATAACGCTAAATTGGCAGCTGTTCTAAAAAAATAACCTACAATATTTTGTTAACTGGAACAGGATATAGCTTGTTAATTTTAACGCTCCAATTGTTTTCATTTAATCATCTTATAAAACATTTCTTGCCTTCAATAAGCAAGGCTGATGCTAATCTTCAAGAGATTGACCCATTGCGCCTTCTTGGGTTGACGTTTTCTGTTGACATGAAATGGAAAAATATTATTTAACCAATTCCTAGGAAAGCTGGTTCACTGTTTCGTGCCAGAGAATTTTTCTTGCCAGAATCTATCTTACACATTTATAAGTCTATCATTCGACCATGCATCGAATATTGCTGCCAAATCTGGTCTGCTGCTCCTGCTACATATTCAAAGATTCTTTAAAAAATCCAAACAAGAATCTGCAATATTATTGGTCCTGACTGGCATCTCGGCGTCAGTTACTTTCTCACCGCCATAACTTAGCTTCCCTGTGCCTTTTCTATAAATACTTCCATAATTGCTTTTATGAGATTTCCTCTTTGGTACGTAAACTTTATTGATTGAAGGCTACTACTAGATTGGCGGTAAGGTCTCATTTTTTTACAGTTGAAATCTGGCAAGTAAGTTCTATGCTAAAAGTTTCTTCTATCGCACTTCCCGCTTGTGGAACTCTCTTCCAGTTTCTTGATTTCCAATAAACTTTGATCTTCAAATATTTAAGTGATTTGTCAATCGTTATCTTCTGCCTTTTTAATTCCAGTTATTTTACTGTTTTTTTTTTTTTTCTTAATAATGTTTTCTTTTTTCTCATATTCTGTCACACTCAGTAAACCCTCTCTCCGCTTGCGTCTTAGTGGCTTAATTGCCTTGCTTGGTGTGAACTTATTTTTTTTAAAATTATATTGTTGAATTCTTCCGTGTCAGGTAAAGTTTAACGATGCCATTTGATTGGACGGCAGTAATGAGTTCGATTCTCGCTATATTTTGATATTTTCTCGAAACTCAATTAACCAACGAAAAAAAAATGTTTCCATTTAGTACGACATTCTGAATTTTTCTATTGTCTAGGTTAACTGCTGATGTATGAACAACTATGGCTGAAAGCGCGTATCAAGCTTTGGAGAGGACGTTTCTCAAGTGCAAACGATCTTTCACAAATCGTTTTCCCAAAGTAATTAGTTATTAATTATCAAGATAGATCTCTGGGAATTTTTTCACACACACACTAAATATTAAATAAAAATTAAAATATCGTTGACCAACACTATAACTAGTGTCCAGTTTTCAAAGAAAAAGGCGCTGAGAACCTTTTTTACTTTCAGAAAAGATCAAGGAAAAAATAATCTTTTTCGATATTTGGCAACTGAATATTATATTAGATAATATAATCGGTAACAGCTAGCGAATGTTAGGCGACTCAGGATAGTCCATTGGTGAGCGGTTTAGATTGGTTGATACATTATTTTTTTATCAATGAGTTCGGTTGGTTTCTAAAATTTTACTTTTAACCAAAACTAAATACGCTTTATAGATAAATACTTCGAGGCTAAGGTGTTGCGGGCATTAATACGTTGAGTGTTTGATTTGGAAAAAGACGTTTCTCCTGGAATGGCCACAACAAAAATGGCGGACTCTGTATGCGATTTCCACGTAAATAAATGCAAAGAAACAGCAAGAACCAATATATGTACAAACAATAATGTATTAACAAGAAAGGTATACAAGTAACAAAGACACTTATTTGTGTAAAAAAAATGTAGAAACATTTAAAGTTCAAAGAATTTGAAAGTGCGTACGTGTTTATTTTTGTGTGTGGGGGGGATACGTTTCCCAATGGGAATCGCGTTTTTCTACGAAAGTCTTACATGTTGAAGTGTAAGCGGAAAAAGTAAGAAGAGAGTGAGAAAAATATCACAGAGTATTTATAGTCCAGAGAGCGTCTGGGTTTCACAAAACTAAGTAGAGTTAACGCCACCAACGTATGAGGTGGTATCAAAAAAGTTCCCAGGCTAATGATTAAAATACAACTAATATATTTACCTAAATTTTGATATCATCTCCTTCGAAATAGTCACCATGCGCAGCAATACACCGATCCCGGCGTTGCTGCTATTTTTGGATTCCGTCCTGGAAGTCGTTTTCAGTAAGCGAGTCGAGAACATTCTGTAATTCGCTGTGGATCTTGGCAACGGTGTTAAAACAGTGACTCTTAACCTACATTTCCAGCTTAGAGAATGGAAGGAAATCTGCAGGTGCTAAATATGGCGAATAGTGCCGGTGCGGTAGACAAGAACGGTGAAGCTCGGGCTATTGTTTAGGATTATCTCGAAGACATTTGACAAGGAATTCTGGTCCTCTTCACAAATTGAAAGGTTATTGTATTCCTTGACAGAATTTTGATCTAATTCAGTCTTTCTTATCAAATCGCGAAATGAAGGTTATCTTGAACGGCCATTCTTCTTAATCTTTTTACATTGTTGCAGGTGTCCCCTACGTCTAAATGATATGTCTGGTCGCTTCGATAACGCTAAATTGGCAGCTGTTCTAAAAAATAACCTACAATATTTTGTTAACTGGAACAGGATATAGCTTGTTAATTTTAACGCTCCAATTGTTTTCATTTAATCGTCTTATAAAACATTTCTTTCCTTCAATAAGCAAGGCTGATGCTAATCTTCAAGGGATTGACCCACTGCACCTTCTTGGGTTGACAATATAGTTTTTAGCTAGAAACTCTCGGATGGTTAGAGCTCGGTGACAGGGTGCATTGTTGTCGTGAAGAATCCAATCCACTCACGAAGTGAACAGAGCAATATATATCACGCAAGCACACTGGCGCATGAAAGTGACTGCTAGCTCTTACTGCGCGCTAAACCGCATATTGCCGTCCGCTGGCGCACTTTAGAACGAGTTCGGAATCTTTTTGATATCCCTTCATACTTTCGCTAATAGTCTTTCAACAGTGTAATCGATCTTAACTTTCAAAGAAAAAACGCTGAGGGGCTTCTTTGGATCTCAAAAATGGCCAATAAAAATTTCAACTTTTTCGATATTTAGCAGCGTAATATTATATTCCATAATATAATCGGTAACCACCTCAGAATTTGCTGGTGATTAACGATCCACTCTGGTTTAGTGTTACTGTTGATAAGTGAATTCGATCCTTAATCGGCCTTTCCCACACGTAGTACCTCTCCTTCGGGTGGGGGGTTATTACTTGGAGCCTGAGGCGTACCTAAAAGGAGAAGAGCCGAGAGAACATGAGCAATATTTCCACGGTATTACTGTTACACCCATTTTAAACCTCGACCTTGTGTCACATTCTGTAGCGACGTGGGGAGTGGCTAAAACCAATAGAGGAAAGATCATCAAAGCAATTACCATGCAAATATTTACAGACAAGACAAAAAATTTACGTTACGGCGGTGGGATGCCAGGTTAGGACCAATAACATTGCATATTGTTCTTTGGATTTTCTCAAGAATCTCTAAATAGCAGGAGCAACAGACCAGATGTTTAAATATACAAAGTGATTGAAAAGTGACTCTTTATTTTATGTATGAGTGGCCAGCCAGTCATGACTTAACACCCTGTAACATTTTTCTTTTTGGCATCGGTTAATAGAGCAAGTCTTCTATACAATAGAAAGGCTATGGAAGAACTTGAAGGTCGAATACAAGAAGTTATGCCTTCCATGCTACAAGAATTTCAGGTGAAATCAGTTGACGCGATTGAAATTCCTACGGTACATAGTGAGGAAAGTGGGCTTGGAAAATTTGATACTCACAGGACAGATTGAAGGCAAGAGACAGGGGAAAACAACGCATAACATACTTAGCGAGCTTGCGGAAATGACTGGTGGAACGGAGTTTAGGTGAAATAGTAAAAAGACAACATTTATTAAGAGCTACAAAGGCAGAAAATTGTGGAGAGCCATGATCGACTACGTCCTGAGGGGAAACGGCATATAAGAAAGATGAAATGAAGCATATATAAAACTTTGTGACACTGATACTGATCACAGATAGAAGTACTTTGTTGGTTTCGATAAAGACGGGAATAACGATAGTTTATTTAATTCGAAACTGTATATTTTCGGTGTTTGTGTCTGCGATAAATCCTCCCATCAAATCTCAAGATATTATATATGACAGACTCTGTAATCGAATAGTAAAAACCCATGGCTTAAATTGAGATTGCCTCGAATTGTATTACATTGTGGTTGCCATTTGTGTTCTGGGTGGGGTTGGGATTGTTTTCCACTATGTTCTGTTGCAACGTATCGCAAACTCCTCTGCTGTGAAGAGAATGCTGTCAAGAATACAAGGACCACTTTCAAGAGCAGGAACGAAATTTAACTGGGAATTGAGCGACGCTGGAGTAATTACCTCAACCAAACCGAATCACTTTATCTGAGATTCTTCAACGACAAAATGGGGGAATCTCTCGTCAGAGCGACAAGTCAAACGTCATCGTCTTGCGTTCCGTAAGAGAATTAAAGGGAAAACACAACTGTTTTATTTTTATTTATTTTTTTTTTCTGTTGTTTTACTTGAATTTTATGTTTTTCTTCTTTTTTTATGAATTCAAATGGAATGTTTTACTTAGTGAAACAAAATAAAAATTGGTTGGGGAGAGTGTAAAAGATGCTTTCAATCAATATATATATATATATATATATATATATATATATATATATATATATATATATATATATGTGTGTGTGTGTGTGTGTGTGTGTGTGTGTGTGTGTGTGTGTGTGTGTGTAGCAAATATAAATATGAAGAAAATATACGGAAAAAAACAAACAAAAATCCTAATATGCAATTATGCTGTTTTAATGTTAATATAATGTCAACGACGGACGTTTCGGTCTAGTAGACCATCTTCAGGACATATTCATAAAAAACATAATTAACATAATTGAATATGGTCTATGTTAATTATGTTTTATGAATATGTCCTGAAGATGGTCTATTAGACCGAAACGTCCGACGTTGACATTATATTAACATTAAAACAGCATCATTGCATATTAGGATTTTTGTTTGTTTTTTCCGTATATTTTCCTTCATATATATATATATGTATGTGTGTGTGTGTGTCTGTGTGTGTGTGTGTGTGCGTGTGTGAATATGAATATAAACGTATGTGCTTGAACGCTGTGTAAATTCTGGTGTCCATGCGTATATTTATGTTGCCATAGAGATAGATAGATAGATAGATAGATAGATAGATAGATAGATAGATAGATAAAGAACATATGACGACAGACAGATATGGTGTAACACATCTCGAAAGTAGGGGACATCCAGTGGGGATCGAATTCTCCAGTAATTGTTCTAGCAAGACAAACTTACTAACTATTGCCCAAATTCGAGGATACACAGATATGAACTGAGATAGATGGAGAGTTAGATGTGAACATACCTTAATTCATGTTCTTTTATTGTTCTCTCTCTCATTTTCTCTCTCTCTCTCCATCCCTCTCCCTCCTCTCTCTTTTCTTTTTCTCATTCTTTCACACTCAGTAGCTCCTTAGGTCTTAGTGGCTGTATTGTTTTGCATGAGGTGAAATGATAGATAGATAGATAGATAGATAGATAGATAGATAGATAGAAACAGACTGAGATAGATAGATAGATAGATAGATAGATAGATAGATAGATAGATAGAAAGAAAGAAACAGACTGAGATAGATAGATAGATAGATAGATAGATAGATAGATAGATAGATAGATATGAACAAATAGTTTTTATTTTCACGAGTACTTTCAGTCTCATATGAAACCATCATTAAGGGATTAAATAGTCTGTGTATGTGTATACGTATTTCTGTAAATTCAAGACATTTTACTGTTCGTTATTGTTCTATATCAATTTCAAATTATTTTTCAGCCCGCAAGGAAGGCAATTTTTTTATCTCTCAATTTTTACATATATATATATATATATATATATATATATATATATATATATATATATATATATATGTAAACTTTACTGCTACAAATATTTGAGAACTTTATTGCTATACTCGCAGTTGACTTTATTTAGTTTTTATTTTAATTCTCTTAAAATGGCTTCCAGGATTTTTAGGTTTTGCTTATTATTATTTAGATGTATTTTCAACTAATATATGTCTAAACTGTGAATGTGGGCATGAGTGTCCCTCTAAATGCTGTAAGACCGAACAATGCTCATCCAAGCGAAATGCAAACTTTCCCGTCAGATAGATATGAACAAACTGATAGATAGATAGATAGATAGATAGATAGATAGATAGATAGATAGATAGATATGAACAGACTGAGATAGATAGATATGAACAGACTGAGATAGATAGATAGATAGATAGATAGATAGATAGATAGATAGATAGATAGATAGATAGATAGATTTGTGTATTTGGGCAGCAAATTCTCTTTTAGGCATGTCTGATTAAATAAATTACAAACATTATGTCTGCTTATTTTTAGCACAATCCCTTCATATTCACAGATATGTTTCTGTGTATTACAATCAAATGATGAAAGAAATGCTCTGTAACAGTAAAATCACTTTTATTTACCATATAAATAAAATGAAATAAAAATAAAATAAATAAAATTTTCAGTTACAGCGCATCTCTTGCTTCATTTGATTGTAACAGACGGAAAAATATCCGTGAATATGAATGGATTATGCTAAAAATAAGCAAACATTATGTTTGTTATTTATTAATCAGACATGCCTAAAAGATAGATATAGAGAAATAGGCTGAGATAGATAGATAGATAGATAGATAGATAGATAGATAGATTTTGTCGCTTCAATTTCACAGCAAATAACCAGATGCTGGCAGCTGATCTCTTCCCTGATCTAGCTCTAACAGCTCGAATGAGGATGGGGAGGTGGGCTGACTGGTTATATTCAATGCTTCAAAAAACAGATTTGTGACGTTCCAGGATCAAGGAGCGGACACTGAATTTTCGCCTATCTCTCAGAAAGATGTACCGTGACAATGCAGCGCAGAACGTCAGATTTTGCAAATAAAAAAAATAAAAAAATGTAGCCTGCATTCATTTTTTACTAGCATTTGTTTCATCATAATTTCAGCTGCTTTTTATCTCAATTTTCTGAGACCGCCAGTGTGTAAACAAGACTGATCAGAAATAGTGAATAATCCTCAAGCCTCGAATTCAAACGTGTTTTTGCGTCGGGAAGTCTGCCTATACACAACTTCACTTCCGTTTCAGCTACACCTTTTGTAATGTACGGTGTGTTAAGATTGGGAGGAAACACCTAACACGTTGCTCTCCTAACAGCTATGAGTGTAATACGCAGAGACGTTAAGTAACAAAAATTAACACTGTCTCGAAAAGTACAGCAACTTTAGGAACAAAATGCCCACAGGACCGACTTGACAAGACACTGTGTCTTCTCAACTGCTGACTGCTGGTTTTCCTATTGCTTTTATTAGCATTAGGCATCTTACAAAGACCCGAATCTTGACCAATTACAGAAAGGCCTGTATCTAGACATGTCAAGCTGCCTCGCTGCTAACGGAGAAAACCCGGATCTTGATCAATTACAGAGAGGACTGTATCTAGATATGTCAAGCTACCTCGCTGCTAACGGAGAAAACCCGGATCTTGATCAGTTACAGAGAGGACTGTATCTAGACATGTCAAGCTACCTCGTGCTAACGGAGAAAACACGGATCTTGATCAGTTACAGAGAGGACTGTATCTAGACATGTCAAGCTACCTCGCTGCTAACGGAGAAAACACGGATCTTGATCAATTACAGAGAGGACTGTATCTAGATATGTCAACCTACCGTGCTGCTAACAGGAAAAATTGGATAATTATTGTTGACACACATGTCCACACGTGATACGGGGCCTCTTTTGCCTCTATACCGACGCGTGTTCGTCACATTACCAGAAATTTTCGGTAGACAGCCGATCAAGTCTAACACTTAAACTCATTCCTCATTCAGTGGAAAAAAAAAACTTAGCCCAAGAAGCCGCAAAGATTTTCTCTCTTGTTCAGCATCAGTTTGTTAATAACAGGCACAGACGCTTCTCAGTGGTGATCGTATAGGATTTAGTTTTGAATGTGATAAAATTTACAAGCCATTTTACAAGCTACCCTGTTAGCAGCAGGGTAGCTTGGCATGTCTAGATACAGGCCTCTCTACAGCTGGTCAAGATTCGGATATTTGTAAGATGCCTAATGCCAATAAAAGCAACGGGAAAACCAGCAGTCAGCAGTTGAGAAGACACAATATCTTGTCAAGTCGGTTCCGTGGGCATTTTGTTCCTAAAGTTGCTGTACTTCCCGAGACAGTGTTATTTTTATGAAGGCTGGGCAATTTCCGTGATTCTCGTAAAGGCTGTTCAAAATATTAAAAAAAAGAATCATCTTGTCTGGACAGCAGATAAATGTATCGGTAGCGAATGCTTGTTCGAAATTAGATTTTTTTTCTCCAGCCTCTGTCGCCATGGCAACAGCTAAGTGTCACAGATTCCAACTCCGACATTTTTTCTTGTTTTCGATATTGTTCTTTTTTATTTATTTATTTATTTTTTATTAGCGTAAGACATTTTTATCGTATAAATTCATTTCTCTATTTAAACATCTATTTTATTTTATTGCCTCTTTTATTATTTAGTTGTTTACTTTATTTGTAGAATTCATTTCTTCTCCTTCCATCTCAGTTTCTTTTCCTTTCGCTTTTCTTCTTTTCTTTTTTATTTCGTCTTTTCTTTCTTTCTCTCCATTTTTTTCTTTCTTTCCTTTTTTTTTATGTATCTTTCTTCCTCTCTTTTTTTTTTTCTTTCTTTCTCTGTTGTATCTTTCTTTCTCCGGTGTCTTTTCCTTTCTTAATTTTTTCTGTTTTTTTCTTCTTTTCCCTTCCTTTTTGTCTTTCTTTCTTCTTTTCTTCCTCTTTTTCTTATTGCTTTTCTTTTCTCTCTTTCGCATCGTATGTCTTTTCTTTCTTATTTAACGTCATTCTACCTCTATTCCTTGTTTTTCATTCGTCTTTTTTTTTTTTTGCTTCTCTTAATTTCCCTTTCATACTTTATTATTAACTCTCTCTCTCTCCCTCTCTCTCTCTCTCCCTCTCTCTCTCCCCTTCTCTCTCTTCTGTCGTCTTTTCTTCTTTGTTCTTCTTGCTTTCTCTCTGTTATTCTTCATTTTTTTGCTTTATTTTCCGTATTTTTCTTCATTCTTCCTGCTGTTTCTTTATTTCTGTTCTTTCTATCCTTATTTGTTGTTCTTTCTTTATTTTTCTTCATTTTTTTTTCTTTCTGTTATTATTTCTTCATTTTCATTCGTCCCTTCTATTTTCCTTCTTTCTTTCTTTCTTTCTTTACTTTTTCTTTCCTGTCTTTATTTCTTTTCAATTTCAATATTTCCCTTCTTTTCCTCTTTCTTTTTCTTTCTTTCTTTCTTTCATTCTTTCTTTGTTTGTTTTTCTTTCTTCCTCCGTTTTTCTTCTAGCATTCTGCCTTTCTCTCTTCCTTTTTCTTCTTCTTCTGTTTTTCTTCATGCATTGTGCCTTTCTTTCTTTCTTTCTTTCTTTCTTTCTTTTTCTTCCTCCGTATTTTCTTCTAGCATTCTGCCTTTCTTTCTTTCTTTCTTTTCTTCCTCCGTATTTTCTTCTAGCATTCTGCCTTTCTTTCGTATTTTCTTTCTTGCCTTTCTTTCTTTCTTCCTCCGTATTTTCTTCTAGCATTCTGCCTTTCTTTCTTTCTTTCTTTTTTTCTTCCTCCGTATTTTCTTCTAGCATTCTGCCTTTCTTTTCTTGCCTTTCGTATTTCTTTTATTTCTTTCTTTCTTTTTTCTTCCTCCGTATTTTCTTCTAGCATTCTGCTTTCTTTCTTTCTTTCTTTTTTTTTCTTCCTCCGTATTTTCTTCTAGCATTCTGCCCTTCTTTCTTTCTTTCTTTTTCTTCCTCCGTATTTTCTTCTAGCATTCTGCCTTTTTCTTTCTTTTTTTTTCTTCCTCCGTATTTTCTTCTAGTATTCTGCCTTTCTTTCTTTCTTTTTTTTCTTCCTTATTTTCTTTCATTTTCTTTTTCTTCCTTTTTTATTTTCGTATTTTAGCATTCTGCCTTTCTTTCTTTCTTTCTTTTTCTTCCTCCGTATTTTCTTCTAGCATTCTGCCCTTCTTTCTTTCTTTCTTTTTCTTCCTCCGTATTTTCTTCTAGCATTCTGCCTTTCTTTCTTTCTTTTTCTTCCTCCGTATTTTCTTCTAGCATTCTGCCTTTCTTTCTTTCTTTTTCTTCCTCCGTATTTTCTTCTAGTATTCTGCCTTTCTTTCTTTCTTTCTTTCTTTCTTTTTCTTCCTCCGTATTTTCTTCTAGCATTCTGCCTTTCTTTCTTTCTTTCTTTTTCTTCCTCCGTATTTTCTTCTAGCATTCTGCCCTTCTTTCTTTCTTTCTTTTTCTTCCTCCGTATTTTCTTCTAGCATTCTGCCCTTTTCTTTCTTTTTTTTTTCTTCCTCCATATTTTCTTCTAGCATTCTGCCTTTCTTTCTTTCTTTCTTTTTCTTCCTCCGTATTTTCTTCTAGTATTCTGCCTTTCTTTTCTTTTTTTCTTTCCGTATTTTTTCTAGTATTTTCTTTTCTTTCCTTTCCTTTCTTTTTTTTCCGTATTTTCTTCTTGCATTCTGCCTTTCTTTCTTTCTTTCTTTTTCTTCCTCCATATTTTCTTCTAGCATTCTGCCTTTCTTTCTTTCTTTTTCTTCCTCCGTATTTTCTTCTAGCATTCTGCCTTTCTTTCTTTCTTTCCTTCTTTCTTTTTCTTCCTCCGTATTTTCTTCTTGTATTCTGCCCTTCTTTCTTTCTTACTTTCTTTCCTACTTTTATTTTCTTTATTTCTTTCTCTGCTTTTTGCTTTCTATCTTTCTTTCTTTTCAATTTCAACATTTCTCTTCTTTTTTCTTTGTTTTCTTTCTTCCTCCGTTTTTCTTCTTGTATTGTGCCTTTCCTTTTTTCTTTCTTTCTTACTCACTCCCTTTCTTTCTTTCTTTACTTCTTTTATATTCTTTATTTCTTTCCCTTCTTTTTTTCTTTTCTGTCTTTATTTCTTTTCATTTCAACATTTCCCTTCCGTTCTTCTATATTTTACCATTTTTTTCCATTCTAACACTCGTGTTGGCATCAAAGAAAGATTTACGTATTCAACAAATTTTGACCAATTCAATACAACGAGCGATACATTTATTTCTTGATTTGTCAATTTGATAAATGTATTCAAATTTAACATTCATCGATTTGCAAATGTCTAACGATATGAGCCAGTATTAAAAGGCTTTTACCGCAAAACGATTGCTGGTCTAAATAACCAATCATTAGGGTAATGATTTAATTTTCAGTGTACTCTGAAGGAAATAGGCACTATCAACCGTAAAAAAGACAGAAGGTATGATTGTTAACAATAAAGGAGAACAGCTCAAGATTCGACCGACGAATAAGAAACGGTAAATTCAAGCAATTACAGAAATTTAACTATGTGGGAATTGCTTTAACAGAGAACAGATGATGTGGTGCCAAAATCCGAAGTTACATTCGACTAAGAGAATATGACGTGTAAAAGCTAAACACAGTATTAAAAAACTGGAAAAAAAAATTAACATTTTTTTTTTTTATTTTTTTTTTTTTTTTTTTTGTGTGTGTGTGTGTGTGTGTGTGTGTGCGTGCGTGCGTGCGTGCGTGCGTGCGTGCGTGCGTGCGTGTGTGTGTATAGAAAATAGGGAAGAACTCGTTAGGTAAATAATCCAAAGTTTTTTAGTATTTTTGTTATTATTTTTTTAAAAAATAGTGCTCGATACAAAAGTAGAGCATAAATATAATTATTTATTTAAAAATATGATTCCAATGCTACATAAGAGTTCTCATGTTTGTTTGTGGAATATATATATATATATATATATATATATATATATATATATATATATATTATTACAGTCACCACAATATCTCAGAGTTTTTATGAAGTATTAACTAGTCCCCACATGGACAGTAGAGGAATGTTTATCAGAACAATTATACAAAAAACACAGGGAAGCTATCTTACGACTGTGGTTTTTATAACATTATTGGACTCTACTTTGAACAATAATAAACTATTTAGCTCTAAATTGAAATGATGACCCCTCTTTCTGTTGTGATCTCCTGATCCAGTTTTCTTCTCTTCTGCTACCTCTTTTTAAAACTTATTCACCGTTGCTTTGATGGTTCTTGAGTAGATTTTGAAGATGGAGGCCGGAGTATGAATGTTGGCACTATTACTGAAAGCCTGAATGATCTTTATTGTTTCATCATTGTTCAATTGGGAAAACTTAGTCACGGTGACAAAAAAATAACGATTTTAACCTGTTCTCTTTCTAGCTGAATAATTCAAAGGGTTTTTCAGTGATTCTTACGATAAATGGTGTTAAGATGGCTGAACGTCTTATTTGAAAACATGGAAAAAAGAAACTCAATTACTTTAGTGTTTCTTTTTTTTTAGATATTAAACATTTTGTAGTATGGACAATTATCTCGTGCGGTTACAATTTTGCTTTTACACCAGGTATAGTGGAATCTCCAGACAAAGTATGACAGAAATATTCAATGCATGGATGAACAGTAGATTTATAAATACGCAACATGGATTCTGACAAAACTAGCACGAGACAGTAAATCAGCTTTCCTAGAAGTAGATCTAGCAATTGATTCAATATAATCTTTCCACTTCATAGAAAACGTGAATCCAAAAAAGATGCAAATTACAAATACTTTATCGCCGATTTTGACTTGACCTGATAATTAATGTACAATGTTAAAATCACAATTTTACTTACTCCATTGATGGTCTTTACAGCCAGGAGAGAGCAGGCTATATACAAAACTTTTATTCAACCATATTTCTTTCATATTGAAAATGAAAGGAGGACATTCCACTTAGCTTATGATCTATTGTTATATAGAACAGATTCCCACATGTATGCTTCAGTAAACAATATTTTCTTAACCTCATCCAGACAAATTTTTATCTATCCTCATTATCCTCACTGTTTTCACTTTATGCAAACTCTTATTTCATTCACAATATTCACCATAACAATGTTAGCAGTAACTCTCTAGCTTGTATTAAGGGAATGTTAAATGGATCACATCCAAAAATAAACTTAAAATGGGCCACATCCAAAAATAAACTTTAAGTGAACCACATCCAAGAATAAACTTTAAATGGATCACATCCAAAAATAAACTTTAAAATGGGCCACATCCAAAAATAAACTTTAAATGGATCACATTAAAAATAAACTTTAAATGGACCACATCCAAGAATAAACTTTAAATGGATCACATCGAAAAATAAAATTTAAGTGAACCACATCCAAGAATAAACTTTAAATGGACCACATCCAAAAATAAACGTTAAATGGGCCACATCCAAAAATAAACTTTAAATGGATCATATCCAAAAATAAACTTCAAATGGACCACATCCAAAAATAAACTTTAAATGGACCACATTCAAAAATAAACTTCAAATGGACCACATCCAAAAATAAACTTTAAATGGACCACATTCAAAAATAAACTTTTAATGGACCACATTCAAAAATAAACTTCAAATGGACAACTTCCAAAAATAAACTTTAAATGGATCACATCCAAAAATAAACTTTAAATGGACAACATCCAAAAGCTTTTGCCAACTGAACTAAACATTTCAGTGTGTGTATGTCTATGGATGTCGGTGCCTGTGCTTGCACACCGGAGCGTCTGTATGTGTGCTCATGTGTGTATGTTTATTGGCCAAATAACGATAAAACAAGCCATCATCTTTCTTGTGTAGTGCCGTACATCTGTAAAGAGAGATGTTATTTTTTTTCCGGGTGGATTCATTTTCTCGGGGCGATGACAAGTGGGGAATATACATGTAATGTGTGCACTTTGAATTTCTCTCTTCCGCGTGGAAGAAATGAAAGACATTTCAGAAGAGTTTTGGCAGTTTTATTCTGCGTTAAAAAAAAAGAAAGCAGTTCTTTTTCATTAATATAGTTCAGAGCTGGACAAACTTATTTTGTCTTTTGTGGCTTCTTTTGAGACTAACACATTTTAAGAGATTCATCAGTACCTCTGAAAAGCAATAGGAAATTGTAATTGAACAGTAAGCAAACATATATTAAAACAGTCAATGAATATATATTTAGAATAAGGCACTTCCACCTGGTGCAATGGTAAGCAAGTTTGTCTCGCTAGATCAGCTACAGCTGAGGAGTGAGTTCAGTCCTAACTGGGTTTCCCACACTTTCGGTGATTTTTCCACATCTGTGCTACGCTGAGATAATCAACTGTGTACCTTGACATGGTGTAATGGTTAGTAGAGTGTCTCGCTAGAACATTTATGATTGAGTAGTGAGTTCGATCCTCACTGGGTGCAGCATACTTTAGGTCTTGTACCACATCTAAGCTACGCTTAGAAAATCGCATTATATTTTAAATAAAAAAAAGTTTTTCTTCATACAATGGCTATGCTTATTGTTTTTGACACAATAAATCAAATCGTAAATTAATATTCGTTATAAATTGTCCCAAAGTTATGTCAAGATTCTTAAGAGTTTTGCAGCGTTTTGTTTTAAAAATATTCAATATTGAAGTTATTCAAGTTAACCCATAATTTATACTGCGAGTAAAAAGATCCTTTTCTTCGATATGCCGTGTCCCTTTAGGACTTTGGTAATTATTGCTCTAAAGAATTTCCTGTTCTTTGTTGGTCATAGTAATTTTTTTAAACAATCCCCAAACCTGTTCTGCGACCCAATTACACAAGCTCGATAGGTGAATAATGTG
Organism: Acanthosepion pharaonis; assembly: GCA_903632075.3. Taxonomy (NCBI): domain Eukaryota; kingdom Metazoa; phylum Mollusca; class Cephalopoda; order Sepiida; family Sepiidae; genus Acanthosepion; species Acanthosepion pharaonis. The sequence continues at coordinate 216,138 of CAHIKZ030000110.1, forward strand.
ATGTTTTCTTCAGTCTCTATTGCCTTCGCTATGTCCTTTAAGTGACAAATTCTCCAAGCCCTCGGGCCTCGTTGTGTGACCTAGAAATTTCAATTATCTCTTTCTCATTCTAAGGAAAAGTTACCTTTTTACTTCTAATTTTACTAAAATTCCGTGGCTGTCCCACAGGTTCGGCCCATGGTATTCTCGGCACCCTTCTGTAGAACTACATTTCAGTTGCCTCAAGTCACTTCTTACATGTGAAGAGATTGTTCACTGCCATATAGGAGAACTGATATTGCGTAACAGTTCAGTACTCTTCTTCTAACGAAACTGTGATAAAATAAGTGACATTACTTGCGTGTGTGTGGGTTGCGGTCAGATGTGGGTGGCGTAGTGTTTGCCATGCTTGTTTTCAAAAGCGAAGCCGTTCCAAGCTCTGTTTTTTGTAATCGTTTTACCGGAAGAGGTGGGATGCGTAGGTCTGCCAACTTGTTATTTAAGGCCTGCCTTCCCTCCCTTTTCTACTTTTCCCTTGTGAGAGGCATTTATGAGAACAGAGTCGTGTGGCACCATGCATACCTAGCGAGCTGAAAAGAAATATTCATAAATATATGATTTGTTTTTTACGGTTTGTCAACCATTTGATAATTATTTAGAGCTGAAAAATATTTCGGGTTTTAGGAATAATTCTTTCTTTGCGTTCAAGCGATCTGGAATAAAGAAAAAAAAATAATACGAAAAACAGGTCATAAGCGAGCACACACACGCTCGACTGACAGATACCAGATGTCAAAAATATCAGGTCAAGCACCTGACCTACTTCCGTGTCCACGAAAAATGGAAGTTTGTTATCAAATGGTTGAAGAAACAAAGTTTAGGGACAATGGAAAAAAAATATGATAGGTAACAGGTGGGAAGTGTATCTAAGGATATGAAGACAAACCATTAATACGAAAACACAGACAATTTCCAGAATTGGAAAAAAGCCACACAAGATGATGTTGGCTGAAAATGTTTTTTGTTCCCCCCCACCCTAGCGGGCAGGAGAGGCCAGCTCGTTTGGCCGAAGTGAAGCAGCTCGTTTGGCCTAAGTGGAGACGTTGGAATCAGAGCAAGCTGAAGAGAAGAAGTTAATTCGCGTACTGACGGCGGAGATGAGTGACCAGTAATTCAGACTCTGAAGAGAAGAAGTTGGAGAGATCAGCCGCGGACGGCGAGCGGATTGGAGTTTGAGCCGTGAGCGCCCAGTGTTGAAACCGCGTCAAGATAGCTGACCAAGATTCACGCACACTTCTGGACTCTTCTTCAACCAAGAACAAGTAGTTTGAAGAGCGACTTAGAATCAGACCACAGAAATAAGTTGTTTTTCTTTTTTTCGACTTTCGTCCAAGGACACGCCGAAACACAAATTTCTTAGAGAGCAGACAACTGGAAGCCTTAAAGTTGCCTAGTAAAAGCGTCGTGCCACAATCCACAGAACGGGTCGGGAAGTAGACATAGTCCTATGTACCGAGCAATTAGACATAAAAGTTTGTTACCTTTTTCTTGATACGTTGGACCTTGTGAGTTTTTATTTTATTTATTTATTTCTTTTTTTTTTACATAATTGTGTGTTATCACCCCCGTTAGACTCAACTTGCATTACGGCCCCAAGCCCTGTTTGATCTCGTCTGTTTAAGATCAAGTCACAACGTGGGTAGGCAGACCGGAGATCAGTGCAGTTACCCTGGTAACCAGGTGTTGGAAGCGGGTTGAGAACGACGAGGCTGGTATCAATCTAACCAAAGGGTTAGAACGTTACGTTTGGAGCAGCGAGGAGCGAACAGCTGACGCCGCGACAAAAGACGTCACAACTGGTGCTGTCCGTGACCAGGATATCAGAGCCTGGGGAGCACGTGACGTCACAATTGGCGCCGCGAACGGGATCGAACGACACAGTCGACGCTGCGACCGGGGGACGACGTCACAAATGGTGCCGTGACCAAAGGATCAACCCTGAGACAGCCACGTCACATCGATCGACCGCTGTTGCTGAGAAATTTCAAATAGGACTCAAAACGACCCGGGACCGAAAGGAACGAGAACAGAATGGTCTGTAAGGTAGGACACTTTATTTTATTTCCCAACCTCGATTGTTGCTGCGTAGATTGTCTTTCTCTTTAAATATGTCGGACTATGATTCAGATAGAGCAGTGGGGGATGAAGAGGGAGTAAGACAAGGGTTGTCAGCTGACCTAAGAAAGCTGTTAGGTGGACCGAGGCTCCCAGCATTTGACGGCAGTGGGAAAGATTTCAAAAACTAGCTGGCAATCCTGGAGAAGAGCCGAGTTATTTACGAACTTTCAGACCACGAAACCCTGTATTTGGCATACGATGCCACAAAAGGGAAAGCGTCTGAATTCGTGAAGGAGCTCTTGGAGAGTCAACCCCACTTATCTTGGGAAAGGTTAAAGGGACTATTGACCAAGGAATTCGCCGACGAGGGCACGGCTATAGAGGCCATGAGGGCCCTCCTAAAACTGACACAGCTGCGGGACGAAACCCCGGGAGAATGGGGGCCCGAGCAGGAAGCTGTCATCATTGGCCTTCCTGGAAGTGGTCAGAGACAATGCGGTTATGCAGGCCCAACTATCCGACCTGTATGTGGAGGCGCTAAGTGACGAGCGTGTTCGTCACGACGTGCTAAAAGAGGGACCGCTGAGACTGTCGGCAGCAATAGAGCCGGCCTAGGAGAGCCAGGGCGTATGGGAAATGTTGAAGAAGTCAGGAGGCCGGAAGAAGGGGGGTAGGCGGAAGATCCCCCGCGTGGAATCAGAAGGTTAAATTAGAAGTAGATCAGGCTGAAGTATGGGAAGAAGACCCGAATAGAAAGGCATGGTCGACCAGGCATGGCTTTTATAAGCCCACGCCGGGTCGATACGGGCTGGTCTGCTGGACCTGTGGGCACGAGGACCCCAGGGCGGCGGAATGTCCGACGAAGTGGGGGTTGCCCCCAGACTTCGATCGTGACAGGTGCACCAGGTGTGGTAAGAAAGGACACCTGGCGAAGTGGTGCGGGCTGAGGAAGGGTGCCCCACCGATATTAACAAAGAAGGCTGAGCCCAAGAGACCGGCCCAGGGAAAAGCCAGCGGGCCACCCCGGAATTAAGAGGGAGGGTGGCCCAGTTAAAAAGAAGAGAAATAAAAGCTTGGACCAGTGGTCGGGCGAACCGCTTGGGTAGAGGACGCCCCCCCCCCGGGAGTAGACACAAGGCTAGGCCAGTTGAAAAGGAAAAGAGCAAAATGTTGGACATGTGGTCGGGCGGGCCACTTTGCGGCAAGCTGTCCGACAAAAAGGTGCTGGTTTTGCAGGAGGCCAGGACACCTGAAGAGAAGCTGTATCCTTAGAAACGGCCGCGGGAGACTGGGAGAGGTCCGGCCGGGGTCGCCCAGGTGCAGGGGGCGCAGAACTCCACCTCATGAGAAAAATGAAGGTGATTTATTGCTACCAGCGCCTATGGCTGGGTTAACCCAAGGGTGGGGACCCAGGAAGAGGAAAGCTCAAGTGTTCTCTTCGCTAACGCAAGAGAAAGAACTATCCTGTAGGGCGGAGATAGGGGGTAGGGCGATGAGAGCTCTGGTAGACACAGGAGCATCTGTGTCATTGATGAGAGAGGAAGCATACAGGCGGGTGAAACGGAAGAGAAGGTTACGGGAAGCGGACATAGAGGTCACGCAAGCAGATGGAGCCCCCCTGAAGATAAAAGGGATGGTGAGGCTCCCAGTCAGGATTGGGAAAGTAAGAAGCACCCAAAATTTTTACGTAACCCCCGACCTGTGTACGGAGGCAATCTTGGGAGAAGATTGGCTCCGGAGCCAAAGGGCCCAGATCGAGTTTAACCCCACTGTGTTGGTGGTGAATGGCGAGAGAACGCCATTGGGATGCCCACCAGAGGAAGAGATAACAATAGTGGTGGAGGAATATGTAAAGCTACCCCCTAGGACGGCGGTGTCGGTTAATGTCAGGAAAAAGGGTAGGTTAATGTCAGGAAAAAGGGTAGGGAGAGGACCTCTGCAGTTGGTCCCTGTAGAAGGTAAGGGCCTAGAAGAGAGCGAGGTAACCCTGTGCGAAACGGTGGTGGAGGCAGCCGAATTGGTGCCCATTATGATGGTGAACCAGGCCCAAAAAGACTATAAAGGTTAGGAGAGGGAGAAGATAGGGGAGAGCGCTTCCCCTACGGACTCTGAATCGGGTGAGATTCGAGGAGGAACGAAGGAAACTTGTAGAGCAAACAGAAGGAATCGTAGACGAAGGTATATTAGCACCGGATCAATTTAGAACCAGAGTGGGGGGTCTGTTGAGGGACAATCGAGATGTGGTAGCCCAGTCAGACAAGGAACTAGGCCAGACCCACACAGTCAAAATGAAAATCGACACCGGAGACCACCCTTCTGTGAAATTAAAACCCTACCGGACACCTATACATAAAAGACCCCTTGTAGAAGAGGCGGTGGAAGAGATGTTGGAAGCTGGGATGATCGAAAGATCGATCTCCCCTTGGAGCTTCCTAATAGTAATAGTGGGTAAGAAAGATGGCGGGCACCGTTTCTGTGTAGATTTTAGAAAACTAAATTCTATATCGAAGCCGTTGGCGGTGCCATTGCCACTGATAGATGACATATTGGCATTATTAGGGAAGGCAAAGTACTTCTCTACGTTGGACTTGAGGTCCGGGTATTGGCAGGTAGCCCTTGATGAGGCTGACAAGGAGAAGGCCGCATTTGTGTGTCACCTGGGACTGTTTCAGTTCAGGGTGATGCCATTCGGTTTAGCTAATGCCCCGGGAGTCTTCCAACAGCTAATGTCAATAGTGTTAGGTGGATACGAGAGTTTGCCATGGCGTATTTGGACGATATCTTAATATTTTCGGAAACAGTGGAACAACACTTTTTCCATTTAAGACAAGTGTTGGGAAGGTTAAGAAAACACGGCTTAAGATTAAAATTGTCAAAGTGTCAGATTCTGAAGGAAGAGACTAGGTATTTAGGCTTTGTCATAAACGGAGACGGTATTAAACCCGACCTGGATAAGGTAAAGGTCATAAGGGAAATGCCGGAACCTAAGACAGTGAGACAGGTAAGAGGTTTTATAGGGGCTATAGGCTACTACCGACGCTTCGTCCCGGCATTTTCAAGAATCGCCATACCACTAGTAGCCCTGACGAAGAAATACGCTAGGTTCAGGTGGACAGAGGACTGCCAACGGGCATTTGACACATTAAAGGAACAGTTGACAGCCGTCCCACTGCTGACGTACCCAGACCTCAACAAGCCCATGGTGCTATACACGGATGCCAGTGAGCAGTGTGTAGGGGCAGTACTTACCCAGCCGTGTCCCGATAAAGAAGGACCAGTGCCAGAGACACAACAGAGATGGCCAGTAATAGAAAGGGAAGCATATGCCATCATGTATGCTCTCCAAAAACTGGACTACTATTTGAATGGTGCGGTCTTTACTATAAAAACAGACCACAAACCTCTGCAGTACCTATTGCAGGCAGAGTGGACAAATAATAAGAAAATTCAACAGTGGGCACTTAAGTTAAGTGGCTACCACTGTAAGATAGAGTATATCGCAGGGAAGGAAAACACGTGCGCAAATTTACTCTCAAGAATACCGAAACAACTGGAAGAAAGATCTGTAAAAGTAGAGCAGGGAGTAGATGATAAAGCCTATAGAATAGGAGTAATTAACTCTAATAAGCTAAAAGATCGCCCTATGTTAGAATCGGACGAAGAAGGGGACGCCCAGATAATAACCGATCCCTACTGGACAGAAGGAATTGAGAAGGAGCAGACAGACAGTGAAATAGCTGCCCTGAGAGAAAAGGTGAAGGCAGGAGAGACCACCAAGTATGCCATAATAGAGGAAAGGCTGTATTATCTCTCAGGCAGGGATGAAGAAGTCAAGCCCAAGTTGTATGTGCCCAAAAGTTTAAGACCAGAGATATTGGAACAGTGCCACGAGAGGTTGGGTCACATGGGAATTGATAGGACATGTGATCTTATAGGAAGAAAGTACTATTGGCCCAAACTGTACGGAGAGGTCACTAACTATGTTCGGAGCTGTGTAGTGTGCCAATCGCAGAGCAGAAGGCAGGAAATGGCACCGTTGGAGGAAACGGACGTGCCAAACTTCCTCTTCGAGAAGGTGAGTATGGATGTATCAGGACCATATGGGGAAACTGCACAAGGAAACAACTATATAGTGAGTTTTGTCGATTGGCTAACAAATTGGCCTGAAGCATTTGCAGTACCAGACAAGAAGGCTAGAACTGTGGCCGGGTTGATAATAAGTGAAATCTTCCCTAGGTATGGCGCCCCTGTGCAATTGGTAACAGATAATGGCACGGAGAATGTGAACAGCATAATGAGAGAAGTTCTGACAGGTTTGAATATAGAGCACGTAAAAACATCTCCATATTACCCCCAAGGAAATGCTAAAGTGGAAAGGTTTCATAGAACCTTGGGAGATGTATTGGCCAAGCTGGTCAGGAGAACACTGAAATTGGGACTTGTATTTGACGCAGGCTCTGGCGGCCGTGAGGTTTACGATAAACGAAACCTCCAGATTTTCTCCTTACTTTTTTGTTGTTTGGCAGAGACGTGGTCCTGCCTGTGGATAACCTACTGAAGCCCCGGGAAGAAAGTATATGGGAGAAGATCATCGTCAACTATTGCTGGAACAACAACATAAGATATTTGTACAGGCCAGAAGAAGGATAAAGAGGGCCCAGAAGAAAAGAAATGAGAGAGTGAATGCTGAAAGAAAGGTAGTAGAATTGAAGGTTGGAGACCCTGTCTACTATAAAATCCACCAGAGAGAAGGAAAACTGGACCAGAGATGGGAACCGTACTACCGGATAGTAGAGCAGACGGGCCCAGTATCATATGTAATATGGGATCAAGTGGCAGGACGAGCGAGGAGGGTTCATGCCAATGATCTGAAGAAGGCTGAAATAGCTAACCTGGAAATGAGCGAGCCGAGGCCTAAGAAGACAAGGACAAGGAAGGTAACTCTGGTTGAACCAGAAGAAATGGAGACGGAAGAAGATTCCGAAGAAGATGAGGAGATAGGTCGACTTGGCCAGATAGACGAAGCGATCCGAGTGACGGAGTTGGAACCCTCAGCGGGGATTAGTGATGTTCAGTCGTCGACTGAATCGGTGCAGAAAAAACCCTGTGAGGTCGCCATCGCACCCCCATGTCCGAAGAAAAGGAAGAAAAAGACGAGGAGATCCAATCAAGCAGTCGAGGGCTCTAAAAAGAGGCACCCTGAACAGGACGAGGGGCCCAGCGAGTGGGAGGAGGAGGATCAAATACCCCTTTCCCAGCTCAATGAAAGGATAAGGAACAGGAGAGATTTAGACATAGAGTCGAGAGGTATTAAAGACATTCAAGGCGAAGACTCTAAACAGAAAGAAGAATCAGGGGATGAAGAAGAGGACAAAACACCTCCTGGACGGGAGTTAAACACAGAGAGAAGGTTAGAGGTTGAGCCGGAATCACCTCGGAAGATGAGATCAAGGAGGGTGAAGAACCCCAAATCTCAGTAGAACAAGAGGGCTGTGCAGAATAGAAGCATTCAGTGTCGGTAGATAACGACACTGGCCCATCCAAAAACCTGCTGGCTGACTGCGGTGGATGTGAGTGGAGGGGATGGAGTCGCGGGCTGCACCTCACGAGGGATGGAAGAAGATTATTGGCATTGTTGATTGGCCATCAGTGGTGTCATGAAGTACGACCTTTGGAGTGAGCGCCATGCACTTCTGTCCGGACCATTCTGTCTGCTAGAGGTTAGTTAGAGGAGGGAAGAGCTGAACTTAGTAAAAAAAAAAAAATTATAGAATAATTGAGTAAAGAATTGTGGAAGTATTATAATGCACTAGGATGTGTGACCTTGTTAGAAAATAGGCGACTATTGGTTGTGATATCTGTTCCGTTGTTAGATAGCGAGAGTATATTCGAGATATACCAGGTTATAAACTTGCCCATCCCCTACCCCAGAAGAGATCAAGGTTTGGGAATGATAGCAAGGTTCAAGGTGGAAGCAGACTACATAGCTTTAAATTCGGGGAGAACGAAATTCATGTTGCTATCAGCTGAAGAAGCTGGAAGGTGTAGAGATGATGCTCTAGGGACTTGTACCTCGTTAAGCCCTATCTATAAAACTGGTAACCGCAGAATGTGCATACTAGAATTGTTTGAAGGGAAGAGGGAAGGAATCAAAAGAACCTGCCAAGTGGAGGTATTAACAAACACGGCATTACCACAAGCTATCAGTGTTTCAGACGGGGTGTGGGCAGTAGCCACACAGAAACCTATCAGCTTGTCTAAGGTATGTGGGGGAGAGTCCACAAGGACATTAAGAATAAGGCCACCGTTATCCCTGTTAAAGCTACCCATGGGATGTTCGGCGGTTGGGATATCCATTTCCCTACCCCCCCTATTACCAGGAAGAAGAAAGATATGAAGAGAAAGATTCAATCATAGAGATGATTGGTAGAGGCTTAGTCAATTGTACAGAATTGTGGGAGCCGATAGTGAAGGGATTCTAATGTTACCTTAAATAAAATGACAGTATTAATGAAGCCGATAGAAAAGATCGATATGGATCAATTGAGAGACAAGTTAAGTGCGTTGGGAAACGAAGGTGTGGCTTGGGAAGACGATGAGCAGATCGCGATAAGTTGGTCAATAGTGATGGGTACATTCATAGTTATAGCCATCGGGGGTGTATTAATATGGAAGGTTAAGAGTAAGAGGAGATTAGCGAACGACAATCTAATGAGCATGCAGCAACTCGAGAGGGAGATGCCGAGCAGTGTTCCTTACTCAGACAGGACTGGCGAAGAAATTGCTGAAAGACCAACGGAGGAGGCTGGCGTGAGACCACCACGTGCGGCGGAAAAACCTCCCACAGCGGAGAGGAAAACATTGACCAAGAAGAACAAACCATAGTAACCACATCTGCACCCACAGACACACGCACATATTACTTTTGCATGTAGAACAAAAGAAGATGAAAAGAACATTACATTGCATGTAGAACAAAAGAAGACGAAAAGAACATTACTTTTGCATGTAGGACAAAAGAAGACGAAAAGAACATTACATTTGCATGAAGAACAAGAGAAGATGAAAAAAAAGAACATTACATTTGCATGTAGAACAAAAGAAGTTAAAAGAGAACATTACACTGCATGTAAGAAAGTAGTATAGAATTGCATGAGACAAATGCATGGTGCATGTTAAATGATGTATTTGGGTTTAGGTGTCATTTAGGAGTAAATGACAAATCGGTTAAGGGAGGATTGTGGCACCATGCATACCTAGCGAGCTGAAAAGAAATATTCATAAATATATGATTTGTTTTTTACGGTTTGTCAACCATTTGATAATTATTTAGAGCTGAAAAATATTTCGTGTTTTAGGAATAATTCTTTCTTTGCGTTCAAGCGATCTGGAATAAAGAAAGAAAAAATAATACGAAAAACAGGTCATAAGCGAGCACACACACGCTCGACTGACAGATACCAGATGTCAAAAATATCAGGTCAAGCACCTGATCTACTTCCGTGTCCACGAAAAATGGAAGTTTGTTATCAAATGGTTGAAGAAACAAAGTTTAGGGACAATGGAAAAAAAATATGATAGGTAACAGGTGGGAAGTGTATCTAAGGATATGAAGACAAACCATTAATACGAAAACACAGACAATTTCCAGAATTGGAAAAAAGCCACACAAGATGATGTTGGCTGAAAATGTTTTTTTGAGATAATGAAGATTTTTGTTATTAAGCTTCGAGCGAAAGAAAAAGTGAAATATTTTTATTCGTTCACGAAAACGCCACCCAGTCTGAGAAATCCCTTTCTTAGGTCATATCCAATTAGCGATAAACTGCTTGATAAATACCACGTGTTAAAAAAGCCGAGAGCGTCATCTCGGTCGCGTATGATAAGGGCGATTTAAATTAATATTTTGTTTTTTTTAAGCAAGGTGTTTCTTCCCCCAGATCAAAGCCACGGATTGTCCACACCCGACTAAAGACCTCATTGGCCGAAAGCGGTCACATGACACACGAACGAGGAGGAAAGATACCCGACCAGGACCTCATTGGCCGAGAGCGGTCACGTGACGCACGAGGAGAATCGGTCGACGCCCTTGTCAGAAGTGTAAGTGTGAGGGGCCGATACGAAGAAGCGGGGAAGTTGGTATACGCCCCTCAGAGGCACAATAAGGAAGTGGGAGTGAAAGTGAGTTACCGAAAATGGAAAATCCCTAACCAGAAATAAGAAGGTTGGATACGTATTTAGAATTATCGAAGAATCCCCGACGCCAAACAGACCCACCCCAGTTTTTGACGGCGTCAATAAAAGCGAAACCCCAACCGACAGAAATCAAATCAGCCGCGGACGGCGGGCCGGATTCGTTCCCCCCCTCCTAGCGGGCAGGAGAGGCCAGCTCGTTTGGCCGAAGTGAAGCAGCTCGTTTGGCCTAAGTGGAGAAGTTGGAATCAGAGCAAGCTGAAGAGAAGAAGTTAATTCGCGTACTGACGGCGGAGATGAGTGACCAGTAATTCAGACTCTGAAGAGAAGAAGTTGGAGAGATCAGCCGCGGACGGCGAGCGGATTGGAGTTTGAGCCGTGAGCGCCCAGTGTTGAAACCGCGTCAAGATAGCTGACCAAGATTCACGCACACTTCTGGACTCTTCTTCAACCAAGAACAAGTAGTTTGAAGAGCGACTTAGAATCAGACCACAGAAATAAGTTGTTTTTCTTTTTTTCGACTTTCGTCCAAGGACACGCCGAAACACAAATTTCTTAGAGAGCAGACAACTGGAAGCCTTAAAGTTGCCTAGTAAAAGCGTCGTGCCACAATCCACAGAACGGGTCGGGAAGTAGACATAGTCCTATGTACCGAGCAATTAGACATAAAAGTTTGTTACCTTTTTCTTGATACGTTGGACCTTGTGAGATTTTATTTTATTTATTTCTTTCTTTTTTTTTTTACATAATTGTGTGTTATCACCCCCGTTAGACTCAATTTGCATTACGGCTCCAAGCCCTGTTTGATCTCGTCTGTTTAAGATCAAGTCACAACGTGGGTAGGCAGACCGGAGATCAGTGCAGTTACCCTGGTAACCAGGTGTTGGAAGCGGGTTGAGAACGACGAGGCTGGTATCAATCTAACCAAAGGGTTAGAACGTCACGTTTGGAGCAGCGAGGAGCGAACAGCTGACGCCGCGACAAAAGACGTCACAACTGGTGCTGTCCGTGACCAGGATATCAGAGCCTGGGGAGCACGTGACGTCACAATTGGCGCCGCGAACGGGATCGAACGACACAGTCGACGCTGCGACCGGGGGACGACGTCGCAGTCGTTTCGCAAGCTCACTTCTTCTCACAGAGTTAACTGATCCCTGTGTGGATTTGGGTCGCGAGATAGGCAGTGTTTCGCAACACTTGCTGTACCGGACCGGCGTGTAGCTACCCTTAGAGTCGAAGGAATTCTCGACAAAATTTTCGTGTTTCATTATACTTTGCTTAGCTTTTGGAAGGCACCATTTCAATGCGCCTTCGTTTTCTGCTACACACTTTCCGTCATTTGTTAAAACATTTCTCAGATATTTAAATTGTTATACTTGCTTTGTTTTGGTATCTCCAATTTGTAATTTGTGTGTTAGGTTGTCTTCTTTTGCTGGCAACCATATATTCTTCTTGCAATTGATACTTAGTCCTTTCTTCTCGCTTTCCTTCACTGCCATCTGTAGGAATTCTTGTAGTTTCTTTTCTGCATCTGTCGTCAAAACCTTGTCATCTGTATATCTTCTATTGTTCAGATTGTTACCGCCAATACTGAATCCTTGTATAACTTCTCACTGTATAAATTGAATAAGTCCGGTGAGAAGACACATCCTTGTCTCTTTTATATTTTTGTATATTTACTGAAAATCCTTTTCTATCCGTATGCAGGTATTTCGCTCCAAGTATAGATTTTGGATTAATATCGTTCTCAAATATGTCAAGTTTACCGAGCAGTTCAAGTAATTCTTTATGACGTCATCATCATTCATCTTTATTCGATCGCTGTCGGTATCATCGCGGCAATCCGAACGATCATTTCATCAGGGCTACATAGGGTTTTGAATTCCAGTGTCTTTAATAATCTTATCCTATTTCTGGTCTAATTCTACTGCATGCTTTAGGAATTAGGATGATAAGTTTAGTTATATGGCTCATTAGGCTGATTGCGCGATAGAGTACACCTTCAATATCTGTCTATATTTCTGAGATAAGGTATTATGTACACTATTTACATTATTCGGACTATTGTCCTCATCTTTGTCGCCGTATTTATTACAACGTTTCGGTCTTTCAGTATCTGTCTATATTTCTGAGATGAGGTATTATGTACATTATTTACATTCCAAATAATGTAAATAGTGTACAAAATACCTCATCTCAGAAATATAAACAGATATTGAAGGTGTACTCTATCGCACAATCAGCCCAATGAGCCATATAACTAAACTTATCATCCTAATTCGTAAAGCATGCAGTAGAATTAGACCAGAAATAGGATAAGAACAGTACGGGTTTATTAAAGACACTGGAACAAGAAATGCGATATTTATGATGAAAATGTGATCAGAAAGAGCAATACAAATGCAAAAAGAGATATATACCCATGTTTTATACATTACTAGCAGCATGGCCCGGCGTTGCCCGTGCTTGATTCAAAAATCGTACGACTCATACAGCAATCGCTATCACTTGACTTAAAATATTTTTGCCCTTCCTTGCCTTCAAAGGAGTGCGCTTTGCCGTGCTGATGTTGCTATATGCCTTACTTCTTGCCTATCTCACACTGCGAATTTTTTCTAAGTTCTATACTAAACATTAAATCTGTTACGAAAAAAGAACTAAACAAAATGAACACAAAACGATCAGCTTTAATAAAGGACTCGTAACTGGAAAAACTAAATGAAAAAAGAATGTTAACAACAAATACTTTTTCACACCCAACCCAGTTCTGCGGAATCAGAATCAACGTTCAGTTTAAACAAGCGAATGAGCCAATTGGAGTAAAGTGCCATACAGATTTAAATTTTTCCCACTTCTAATGAATGCAGCTATCGATTTTTTTGCATGCTAGCATGCTAGTTAACATTCGTGTCAGTCAGGTGTTGGCTCTCACGCTGGCCAATAGAATTTTTCTGCCTATTCGTGGCAGCCAGCTATTGGCTCTCTCTCTCTGGCCAGTACAAAATGGCCGCAAACTACATGAAAACTGTCGTAGCAGCATGAAAAAATCGATTATTTCCATTATCGATGGCAGTTGGGAAATGCAAAGTTGGTCTTGGCCTTGCCGATAACTTGGAGCATGTGTATGTAAATTTTGGTGCAAATCCGTCGAAAATTGCGGCCATACATTCGTTACACACACACACACACAAATATTAACGACCAATACTTATCTATCGACGAAAATGTCATCGCTTAAAGATACAGATACAAACAGCCAATATCTACCTATCTCCGAATCGAGTAAATGTTTATTGACTCAAATATTGTTAAATTTCACAGAATAATTCTGAAGCTAAGACAAATTGGATAAAAAAGACAACTGTAAAATAATTCTTAGTCCTTGCCGACGCCTTACGTCATTCGACTTTATCAAAGCAAATGCTGATAAATAAAAGCGAAATGTTGTGTAGTTACATCAAATTAAAAAATGTTATCACTTGCCTTGATAATGCCGAATGACGAAATTGTCTTCTTTATCCAGACTCAAATATAAACAACCGACATAGATAGATAGATAGATAGATAGATAGATAGATAGATAGATGGATGGAGCGGCTTGAGATGGAAGACGGTAATCCTGAGTGGGGGGCAATCCGTAAACTTGAACGCGTTACACGACGGAATTTGTGAAAAGCGGTGCTATATCGAGCCTAGTTAGTTACCCCTTCGTCACCGAAACCCGTTGGTTCAGTGGCTATCATACTCGCGTCATATTGTAATGGCCCGGGTTACATTCTCGGTAGTGGACGCGCACTGCTGATGAGTCCCAAAATAGGACGAAACGGCCCTCCAGTGCTTTCTACATTCTGTTGAATTATGCTTTATTTTCCATAATTTTGCTCCACTTGTTTAAAGACGTTTGGATTACTAACACAAAAAAAGAGAATGTCTCATATCGAGAATATTTAACATAAAAAAACAAAGAAAAAAATTAATTATTTTTAATAATATGTGGAAATCTCCACCTTTTGCCTGATGAAGGTGGCTAGACCGGAAACCCGTGTAGCAAAATTATGGAAAATAAAGCATAATATTTTTTTTAAATATCCGCATTTCAACCAAAAAAGTTTGCGGTTTCTCTCTTCTTTTTAATATATATAGTAACTATTATGAGGATTTGATAATTATATTTAATTAATTCATTAAGTCTGATAGAAACCTCAACAGAATGCAAAAAGCACTGGACGGCCGTTTCGTCCCATATTTGGGACTCATCAGCAGTGCGCATCCACTACAGAGAATTGAAACCCTGACAGTTAGGTCGTCAAGCAAACATCCTACCAACTGTTCCAATGGGCCTCAGTGACGAAAAGAGTGCAAATCAGACTCAATATAGCGCCGCTCGTTCACATATTCCGTGGTGGCACTCTTACTGTGACCCCTGGAGCCACGACTACTTTCACCAAGCCGCTCACTCGAGAGCATTAGAAGCCGGTTAAAGCGATGATATACACAGATAGGAATTATTAAGATTAGATTTGATAATTATATTTAATTAATTCATCGAGTCTGATAGAAACCTCAACAGAATGCAGAATTCAATTCCCGGTAGAGGATGCGCTCTGCTTATGAGTCCCATGATATATATATATATATATATATATATATATATATATATATATATATATATATATATATATATATATATATATTCCTGAATCAAGTAAATTCTTAAAATCAAATATAACTCAAATATAAAAAGAAACTAATTACGGCATTAAATAATTACCAGAGACTAATTTTAGTGACTAATCACCAAGTCCCCCCACCCGGGGGTCTATGAGTAAAAAGAGCGCTGAAGGGGACTTATTTCTGCTCGGTATACATGTTGGGACATTTCAATGAGATGAAGAGATTTTTGTTGGTGCAGTTACGCACAAAGTAATCTTTTGTAGCACTCAAAGACTGATGTGCCCAGTTATTTTACTCGCATGATTTTCAGTACCTTTCTTTATCATATCCAATGTCCATAGCACAAGAGAGATAATTGCAATTTAAAGCTTTCATATTTTTCTTACATTGATTTGCAGGTCCTTATAGTTTGATAGTTTTAGAAATTCTTGTTTATAAACATTGGAATCAAATTACTTGGCAGCTTACTTTTATGGCTATGTCTGGTCTATTGGCATCAATTTTCCTCTCTATGAGAATTGGGAAATTCCACTGTGTACTCATTCTGTCATCATTTTTGACATCATTTTGAATGGTGTCTTGGGGAAGTGCTGTGGCCTTGTTAGGGCCAGAAATAAAGACACAAAGAGAGGAATTGTGTTAAACAAATATATTAACAGAAACAGTAATACAAATACTTACAAACGAGAGTGTTACAACAACAATGTTCGGTTTGACTTCTGGAAATTTCTCTTTCTCAAAAAAGCAGTACCTGCTCCTATTTATAGCTGGTTGGTTAGGTTTGATTTGGTTTGTTTTGTTTTACGGCATATCAAACTCAATGGGTTATTTAATGCCGACAAAATTTTTATTGCTGTTATTTTTCTTTAATTTTTTTATCAAATGTATTGGTGGTAAAAATATTTTTTCTTCAAAAATCTATTTCTAGTAATACTTTTTCTTCAAAATGTATCGCTTGTAATATTTTTTTTTCGAAAAATTATAGCAGTATTTCTGGTTTGGTTTATTTTTACACTTTCATAGTATTTTGACCCCGGTTTGGAGGAACATTATTTGCCCATAGCTGGGACCCTAACAGGTGCTACCACCCTGGGTCAAGGTGGACCTGGGAAAACCAGCAATTAAAAGTTGGTTCCATGCTCCTCAAAACCTCCTGATCAGAGGCGTTGCTGTTGGGCGTAGTTTATCGTCTTACTCAGGATATGGATGTAGTTTATCGTCATACCCAGGACAGTATTTATAGCTGGTAGAGTCCATGCGTGCGAGGGTAAATAACCATAACAGAAAGATACGAATAGAAATCTCCCCCTAGCTGTGGATAAATAGTCGGACATACAGGGTTCTATAGCCTTGGGTGGCAACCGGTCTAGAAGAAGGAAAACTCTGAATTCAAAACTATATGTAGCTCTGACGAAGCACATATTATGCAGCTAAAGAAAGGATCGCTCGCATTGACGCAATGATCCCGACTACAGTCGACTCCTTTTTTTGTAACATGTATCCGGGACTTCAATACACTAGTTCGAAAAGACATACCAATTAATATATTATCCTGATCGCTCATGTCTAATAATATATAATAAATTAAAATATAATAATATTATGTGGCCAAAAGTTTTATCAAATTCATAGCATAAATGACAGGTAGGGTTTGAGCCATTTTTGTTGATTTTAGTTTTGTATGCATTAGGAGACAAGGTGGAGTAATGGATGACGGCTCGGATTGAGGAATTTCAATCGGAGTTCGAATTCCAGTCAGATCGATTACATTCACTTACATGCTAATACCCTTGGGAAAGGCATGAATCTTCTTCTCCCCGCAGCTATGGGTAGATATCAGGACAGACCGGGTTCTATAGCCTTGGATGGCAACTGCTCTACCGCAGAAAGAAATAGCAACCTACTGCGGGAAACATTATCGCCAGTCATGTATCGAAAGATACATGATCGCCTAAGCGTGTATCACGCATGACACATAACTGAATGAGGCATTAGTGTGCTTGTGCTGCCATAATAAGGCGTTTTGTCTCCCCCTTTAAGAACACTGCTTCTACACTATTTATGACTTTTGCGAACATCAGCGTTTGGTTCATCCAGACGTTTTGGGTACATTTGGTACAATTTTAGTTTCATATTATTATTATTATTATTATTATTATTATTATTATTATATTTCCTTTGATTTCTTATGTGCACTCATTTCTATCCGGGTCACGGCCAGAGACGACATTTTCCACTGAGAATTTTTTTTTTAAAATCGCATATATTTTACATAGATAAAGCCCTTCCTAAGGTGTGGTCTGTACTCGTAAGAACAATTTTTTGTATTTCTTTAAGGCTACAAGGGATTTCTTCAATGAGTCTATTGGAATTTTTTCCAACCAATCCGAGGGCTCCAAATACAACAGGAATTTTTGAGGTTTCTATTTCAAGGTCCTTGTATTTTGAGAGCTTTTTGAAGATCTTCAAAGATACATTGCAGTCTGCAGGGACTTCCATATCAATAAGGAGGCACTTGTTTTGTTTGTGGTTTCTAATAACTGGGCGGTTGACTTGGATCGTTCTGTATGTGTGTATTGTGTAGCCCCATGAAAATGTAACCGGGTCTGGGTGGTATTCATACCAATTTCTTTCAGTTTCCATTGCGTAGAAGTTGCAGATTTTCCAGTGCACACATTGACAACTTTGTCACGTCGGGTTTTATATTCAGTTGGTGCCAATTCAATGCAGCCTCATACAAGCTGACCAACTGTTTCTGGATAGTTAACACTAATCCTGCATTTGGGGCTAACACAATATTTTAGTATGTGTGCTTGATAATTTAAGAAGCCCTGGTCCTGTTCAGCAAAGATAAAACCTTCAGTTTCATCTTTTAACCCTGCACTTCGTAGTAACTGATAGGTACGGGTTTTGTCTACGTCAGCTTGTTTGGTACGGGCAGAGTATTGGCCATGAAGCGGTTTATCTTGCCATTGTTTCTGTATCTGGTCGGTTGCATTTGTTTTTGCTTTCTTTTTTATGTACTTTGGAGCTTCAGTCGGTCTATTCTGCTTTACTTTATTTCTGCACCCATTATTATTATTATTATTATTATTATTATTATTATTATTATTATTTCCTTTGATTTCTGGTGTGTACTCATTTCTTTCCGGGTCCCGACCAGAGGTCAGAAATGGAATTATGACATTTTCCACTGAGCAATTAAATAAAATATTTTACAAATCAACAAAAATGGCTCAAACCCTACCTGTCGCTTATGCTATGAATTTGATGAAACGTTTGGCCACATAATATTATGGTACCAGTCTTTGATAAAAAACAATACATTATTAGACATGGGAGGTCATGACAATATATTAATTAGTATGTCTTTTCGAACTAGTGTATTGAAGTCCCGGATACATATTACAAAAAAAGGAGTCGACTGTAGTCGGATTTATTGCGTCAATGCGAGCGATGCTTTCTTTAGCTGCATAGTATGTGCTTCGTCAAGCCCTTCGTAAGTTGTGGGCTGTACTCGTGAGAATAATGCTTTGTATTTTTTAAGGCATGGGCTACCAAGGATTCTTTCAATGACCCTATTGTAATCTTTTCCAATTAATTCGAGGGCTACAACTACCATAGGGATTGTTGATGTTGCAATGTCATTGTATTTTGATAACCTTTTGAAGATACATTGCAATCTGCAGGGGCTACCATATGAATAAGGGGGCACTTTATTATTATTATTATTATTATTATTATTTACTAAGCCTGTTACATACGGCTGAAAGCAATATGGACTCCTCAGTTAAGATCGAAGTAACTACTGCTGTGAGGTTCAGTGACAGTACCCTGTTAACAATTATTCCACAGATGCAACAAAATGAAGTAAGCGCCTCTTTCCCGCGCGTGTGACTGCAATATTTTTAGATGTAACTGGGGATTCTTTGCACGGCAATGACATCTGGCAAACGATAACCGACAAAAATGCGCATAAAATTATTTATTTCTCTCTGAATTTCTGGGACAGGTAGTTATTATTATTTTCACTATCTATATTCAAACTTTTGTCCTCATCTTTGTTGTTATTACAATAACCTTTCGATCGCTGT
The DNA here is from genome assembly GCA_903632075.3 of Acanthosepion pharaonis. NCBI lineage: Eukaryota > Metazoa > Mollusca > Cephalopoda > Sepiida > Sepiidae > Acanthosepion > Acanthosepion pharaonis. Next base: position 235,196 of record CAHIKZ030000110.1, read on the forward strand.
TCCCCCACCAACTGGACTTCATCAACTGTATATCAATTGAAGTAACCTACAAGGAATTCTGAACTGAATCCTTTATTCAATCTAATGGGGTAGACTGTTCTCATTCCACTGCCCATGGGTAGGGATATTTCATCTAGTTCTTGTTTTTATTTAGTACTGTTCAGTTATTGTACACACTGCCCGACCAATTTACTGTCATCAGATTTAAAAACCAACGCATTAATTCACTAAGCCACTATTCCTGGAGTTACCCGGATCGATATACTCCTGTTGAAGGACGTAGGGCTCAACGGTCGAAGCGTTGGGATAACAACAACAAAGATGAGGATAACAGATCGAATATAAATAGTATAAATGAAAAGATCTATATTTCCAATAGCATCGTCTCAGCTAAAAGCGTGAAAATGAAAGAGCGCTTGACAGAAATTAATAACGACGGGAGGAAAGAGAGACTCAAGCAAAAAAGATTGACATTATACGCCAGGAAAGCGAATATGTTGTCACACTCACAGAATCGGGCGCACGCAAACGCACTAAAAATTGGTCAAACCTATGTCTCCCTTCATAAGACGTTTTTCATCCCGACAGTCATGTGCCCTGAATCATTCACACAGATAATTAATCTTCTATTATCTTTGACACGTTCGGCGGAGGAGAGGCGTATTCAACAAAAATCGAAAATTGCTTTTTTCACTGCAAATTATTTATCATATCATAATGTATAATAATTACAAAAAAAAAAAGCAAAAAAAAACAATTACATATTTCAGTCTCAGACGCCCTGTTTATAGTTCATAACCATGCAATGAGATGAGGTAACATAAACCGTAGATTTGTCTGCGGAATATTACATGTTTTTTTTGTTTTTTTTTTTTTGTTAAAAGCATTTTATTTTTGGTCGTATATTAATTATACGGGCTCGGTTTATCCCCGCAAAAAAAAAAAAAAAACGGCCTTGTGTCACATCCTGTCTCGCGGGCAGGTAAGGTAAATATCCTTGCTTCGGCATTTAGTTGGAGATTCGTCTCCAGCTGTGCTGGTCAAAGACTCTGCCTTCAAGCAGAGTGGATCCTCAGACGAAGCTATGTCGAAGGGCAGAGTCTCTTCTCGGGAAACAGCTACCCGACCCCGTTTTATAAGGGGAATTTTGGGTCGAGCTTACGGGCTCGGATGCCCGATGTTAAATTCGGTCTTGTGACATATCTGACTGCGTAGGGCGGTTGGTAGATATCCTTGCTTCGGGAATTACTAGCCTGCTAAACGATTGCCTGTCTTTCAGTAGTGTATTCTCTTTTACAATAAACCTCTCTTTCTTTCATCTACGCCTGTGTTAGTGTTCCTTTCACTCGAGTACCACCTTTGACTGTTTGTAAACTCTTTAAGGATAGAACATAAGTAATGAGGTTACATCATATAAAAGGCTCAATTAGATAGCTAACATTATACTGTATTGACTTAACATAGAAATCCACGTTCCTATCAATCAAGCAAATTAAGTGATCGTCCAAGTTTACTTAATCCTGGGCGTTGCCTTATATTCGTCTTGTTTTGTTTAAATAGACGCCCTGTTTTTTAACAGTGTGAATTACAACTACCGGCCTGTAATTCGAGAGTCTTAATTAACTACTTGGATTAAGAAGAGCCGTTCGGAAATTAGTCATTCACTTTTTTTATCATCTCAAGCAAGGAGATAAAGCGACTAAGACTCAAGGTCATTGAGAGTAAAGGGAATGTAAAAAAAAACATTACTGGGGAGAATGAACAATAAAAGGACAGGATTCACGAAGATAAATGACGATTTATATTGTATTTAAATATGTGAAGCTTGTAAACAGGAAAGCAAGTAGCCAAAAAAGAGTTCCACAACTGAGAAGTGAAAGAGAAGAAATTATTAGAATAGATGTTAATGTTACAGTTGTTTCAACAGAAAAATGATGAAACCTATTTGCCAAGCTAATTTCTTCTATGCGCTGAGTCCCTTAAAGGCGTTGGCGATCATGCCTTTCACCAATTTTCTGTCCTTTGTAGCTCCTAATAAATTTTGTCTTTTTGTTATCTCACCTAAACCCGATTCTGATATCCAATTACTCAAGCTCACTAGGCAACTTACGCGTTGTTTTCTTCTGTCCTCTTAGTTCAATATGTCGCGTGCGTATCAAATTTTCCAAGCCCTCTTTCCTCATTATGCAAAAATTTGAACTTTTAAGTATAAGGATCCTTCGTCCTTGCTCACATGTTCAGTTCATTTTATTCTCAGCATCATTCTGTAGAACCACGTTTCTATTACTGAAGTCTCTTCTTCAGTAGTGAGGATATTGTCCAGCGGAAATCGTTATACTTTTTCTTTTCACGACAAACTTATAATGCCGTTATTAAAGATCCGATATGTTGAAAAGTAGCGGCCATTCTATCATTGACGGACATAAATTGCATAAATAGAAACTCGTTTCATTTTCTTTTAACGACGCATAACGATTTGTTTAATCTACTTAGAATTTAACAATCCAAATTTTAGAAAATTTGATCTGAATCAAAATTAAACATTTTTTTAAAAACTTTTCTTTATTCTTTATTTAATTTTCCTGTTGGACCAATAAACAATAATGTTAATGTAACGGGGAGAATGTCTGCCTAACAGTAAGTGAATCGAACTCATTTAATTAACGCCATTTTAGACTTGGATTCTGTTGATGGACTTTGATTTCTACACAGAGTTTCGAATAAAAATGTCATTATCTCTATCTCTAAAAGTCAGGATGTGTGTGTGTGTGTGTGTGTGTGTGTGTGTGTGTGTGTGTGTGTGTGTGTGTGTGTGTGTGTGTTTAACGAATGCACGGCCGCAATTTTCGACGGATTTGCACCAAAATTTACATGCACGTGCTCCAAGTTAGTGGGAAGGCGAAGACCGACTTTGCATTTCCCAACTCCCGTCAATAGTGGAAATAATCGATTTTTTCATGCTTCTACGGTAGTTTTCATGTAGTTTGCGACCATTTTCTACTGGCCAGAGTGAGAGCCTATAGCTGGCTGCCACGAATAGGCAGGAAGATTCTATTGGCCAGCGTGAGAGCCAACAGCTGACTGACACGAACGTTAACTAGCATGCTAGCATGCAAAAAAATCGATAGCTGCATTCTTCACAATTGGGAAAAATTTAAATCTGCATGGCACTTTACTGCAATTTGCTCATTCGCTTGCTTAAACTCAACGTTGATTCTGATTCCGCAGAACTGGGTTGGGTGTGAAAAAGTATTTGTTGTTAACATTCTTTTTTCATTCGGTTTTTCCAGTTACGAGTTCTTTTTTAAAGCTGATCGTTTTGTGCTGATTTTGTTTAGTTCCTTTTTCGTAACAGATTTAATGTTTAGTATAGAGCTTAGACAAAATTCGCAGTATGAGATAGGCAAGACGTAAGGCATGTAGCAACATCAGCACGGCAAAGGGCACTCCTTTGAAGTCAAGGAAGGGCAAAAATATTTTAAGTCAAGTGATAGCGATTTTTGAATCAAGCACGGTCAACGCCAGGCCATGCTGCTAGTCATGCTATAAAATGTTCAATATACATTAAAAATTTCAATGCTCTTTCTTGAAAACGCCATTTTAAACTTGTATTCTATTGATGGACTGTGATTTCTACACGCACTTTCGAATAAAAACGTCATTCTCATGTTATAAAATGCACAATACACATTAAAATTTCCATGCTCTTCCTTGAAAGTTGTTAGTAAGCTAGACAGGATAAATTGCAACATGTATGTGGAATTATTAAAAATATGTGCTTCGCGAACGAGGTATTGATGCAGATTACACCGTAGCAACACTATTCTGAAACATTATCTCGACTAATTCTGCATTTATTTATTTATCAGCTGTAGGGGTCTTTCCCACTTTTCAATATAGTGATTATATCCACGATAATACGCCAGGATGCAAACCCGAGTTTATTGAGGGTAAGAATTAAGTTGTCGTCTGCTCAAATGAAATCTTCAACAGCTTTTAAAGAAAAAGAGACACAGAACTTGTACTATTTAAATATATTTAATATACAAAGAGAAACAAAGGAAAAGTGATTGCAGACAATGTGCGTCTGCGGACTACATTAGGTGAAAGACGTTCGGTTATCTTGTCAACAGTCCTTGCTAATACGGAAGTCCCTTTCAGCTTTGTCATTTCTCTTGAGATTACCGGCCTCATTTTCCCTAATTTATACCACTAACCGGGCTTGTGATGAGGGAACAGCGTTTCTTCATGCTATCTGATTAACGTAACGGGTGGTAAAAGAGGATAGGTCTTTAAATTCGACGCATATATAGCCAGGGACGCGTTACCCTTGCGGTGGCAGTGACTGGCCCTTTCCTTCGCCATTCAGCGTCCTCGTTTTATTGTGTACTTGAATAGTCTTATTTTTCTGATTGATCCAATGCATATGACGATTGCGTCTAGCATGAAACAGCCTGTCGCCTCTGAGTGTTGACGTCAATGTTCCCTTTTATATTTACATAAGCTCTATCTCTGATATTGATCACTTTATCCCATAAATATAGCCCAACTTAAAACTATATTTCTTCATATATATATATATATATATATATATATATATATATATATATATATATGGCAGCATGTTTTCATTAAGACATCTCATTGAATAATTTAGACTGGTTTTATTTACTTATTTTCAAGAGGATACTCGCATATTCACGGATCAGCTTCTTAGTATCCTTATTAAAGTAGAGAGAAAATTACTATGTTGATACATATTCATTTATTCCGAGTACTTTCGACATTAGCACAATGTCATCATTAATGTACGATTTAAATTTCACAATGTAAAAGTCATGGGAGTTAGATAAGTTTTGATATGTCCAAATGTTTAAAAAAATACTTAAAACTATTAATTAAAACCTAGATATTTTAAACTATCTACTGTAAATATTTTAAAACATTTGTGCAGTATTCATAATTAATTAGGGTTGGTTCAATCGATTCAGATCAGAAGCCATGAGAGCCAAGTCTGTTGCTTATTATAATTATTATTATTATTATTTTTATTTTATTATTATTATTTTATTATTGTTTTTATTATTTTTATTATTATTATAATTTTTATTATTATTATTATTATATTATTATTATTTTTTTTATTTTTATTATTATTATTATTATTTTTATTATTATTTTTATTATTATCATTATTCTTTAATATTATTATTATTACTATTTTTATTATTATTCTTATTTCTTCTTATTATTATTTTTATGATTATTATTTTATTATTATTATTTTATTATTATTATCTTTATTATTATTATTTTTATTATTATTATTATTACTATTTTTATTATTATTCTCATTCTTCTTCTTATTATTATTTTTATTTCCTTTCACGTGTTTTTTTTTATTTTCAACCAATGCTGCATTATGGCTGCTCTCCAACAAGCCGTACAACCTTAGACAGAGAGCAGCTTACGTAGAATATTTGCAACGCCAAGCAACAAAAACTTCTTTGGTACGAGACTTTTTTTGTTCATTTTCTTAATGTACAATTTCAGTGGTATAGGTCTCAAATGCCTCGGTTGTAACTAGGGCAGTAGTTCCTTACTCTTGCAAATACAACAGGTGTATTTATTGAGCTTATCAATTCATTTGATCTTGATATTATTATTAAGAACCGCTTCAATGAGGATGCATTTTCTTGTTTCTTTCTCGATGACAAAATGGCCTCAAATATGCGATCTATTTGAATGTTGAAAGATCTTGATTTGGTCGATTATTTAACTGGTTTGTGGTAGGAATATTTACCGGCGACTTCAAGTCCAAACTTCCTACATAGGTACCAATGCATTATTATTATTATTATTATTATTATTATTATTATTATTATTATTATTATTTCCGTTGATTTCTATTGTATACACATTTACTTCCGGGTCCCAATCAAAGAACTAAATGTATCATGATATTTTCCACTTGGCGTTTTTAAAAATATAATAAAATAAACAATAAAAAACACACAAATTTGACTTAGATAAATCCTTTTATATGGTGTGAACCGTACTTGTAAGAACATTTCTTTGGGCTTTTCAAGGCATGACCTATCAGATGTCCCATCAATGAGTCTAACCAACCACAAGTGGAATTATTGATGTTCTCACGTGCCACATTTTTAGATTTCGATGTTAAGATCTTTGTATTTTAGTTTTTTTGTTTTTTTTTTTTGAAGATCTTCAAAGATACATTACAGACTGCAGGAACCGTCTTGTCGATTAGAAAGCACACTTTGCTCTTGTGGTCTTTGATCACGATGTTTTGGGCGATTAGCTTTGATTGTAAAGACACATAAAATTGTTACAGGTCCTATCTTTGTAACCGGGTCTGAGTGGTGTTCATACGAATTTCATGCAGATTCCTTCCCGGAAAAGTTGCAGATTTTCCAGTGCAGATATTGGCCCATCCTGGCAAAGCCGAATTTTATATTCGGTGGATGCTAATATCATGCAACCTGATAGTAGATGATCAGTTATTTCTGGATATTCATTACAGAATCTGCATTTCGTGATAACACAATATTCCAGTATGTTTGCTTGGTAATTTCTAGTTAATAAGCATTGGTCCTGTGCAGCAAAAATAAAATACGATTTCAGCATTTAATCTTTCAGTGCGATGGCTACGGTGTTTATCTACATCAGCTTGTTTGGCTTAGACAGAGTATTCATCATGATGAGGTTTATCTTATCATCGTTTCTGCATTTGGCCTAATTGCATTTGCTTTTGCTTTCTTTTTTAGGTTCTTTGCTGGTGCAGTTGATGTATTATAATTTACTTGCTCTTCTTTATTCACTTGAAATTTCCTTTGCGTTTGTTGTTTTCCTTTATTACTGAATAAAGTTTTTTTTTTATTTCTTTCATGTTCTTTGACACAGATCATCATGCCGTCCTCTTTAATTTCCAGGTATCTTTGTAGACTGATTGTTGTAGTTACGTAAAATCGTTCTAGTTGAACTAATCCTCTGCCTCCTTCGTCCTTAGGATGATGCATGCCAATGGCAAGTGAGAAGATTTCGCGTCTATTATTATTATTATTATTGGTATCTCACATTGGTGAAGCCAGTAGAAATCTTATTCTTGAAGTATATTGTCAATAAGACTCCTAACAACTCAAGAAACTTTTGGAGAATCATCACAGGTTTTTTTTTATAATTTCAATTCCAATTTTCACTAAGCACTCTTTCAAATTTTATGGTAGTGTTCCAAGCTCGCTAATTACTACAAGAATTAATTCCATAGTAATGTTTCTTAACTTCTTTAGCTCCCGAGCCAGATCCTGGTATTTTTCAATTTCTTGTATCGTATGGAACAGCCAAATCAGTAATTCGATAATTGCTAATTACCTGGTCTACCAAAATAAAGGTTGGGTACTCGGACTGTTGTTATTATTATTATTTGGTTTTCTAAATTACAATTAAGTGATCTTTATCATGCCGGAAATCTTCCTAATTGAGCATATATTTTTTAAATGGCTATTTTGAAAATAACATATTCCTTCCAAAATGCCCTATGAAATTTAACACGCACACACATACACACACACACACACACACACACACAAATGTAAACACACTCACGTAGAGAGCTACCCACACTGATTTAAACACGCAAATAGTTAATCAACCGAACGAAGCGACAGTTTATGCATCAGCGAATTTCTCATCGTTACGTTTTTCTCTATTTTATCTGTCTCTATTTGTATTTGTTTTGCCCAAGGCCACTGTTATTTTTCGTTTGCTTGTTTGTTTGTGTTTTTTTTTCCAATCTGTGCCAAACTGACTGGTGATACGAAATTTGATGAACGCTAAATGTTTCTGGATCTGATCGAAAAATCGCTGGGTTTTTTTTTTTCTTTCAATAAAAGAGATTACAATTTAAAGTCGGTTTACGTACGTAATGTCAGAAACATTTACTAGCAATAGATAGATGTTTGAAAACCCTAACCAAAAAATTATTTTCTCCATAAGCTACCTCCAGGAAGCTTGGCGTAATGCAATCTTCCTAATTTGACTTGATGCTCTACGCAGTAACAGATTAGTATATAGTTGGTCTACGAGTTTCATGTAAGAAGTATTTGTGCATTTGCGTGCAATCGATGGCTATTTGAAAACCCTTCTTGAAAATTACCATATTTTTTTTACAGTAAGGCTCATCTTGTACAAGGCCCGAAAGCCCCTCGAGGTAGAGAGTAACGTTAAGAGGTAGTTTATAAGGATAGGAGGGGAAGATAACAGTAGAGTCTATACTTGAACAAGTTAAGACAGTAGTAATCGGGGAAACATCAGCGAGGAAGGAGTTGTTTGAGTGGAACTTACTTCTCGCCGTTCGTATACAGAGGGAATCTTGGAATTTTCGGCCTTCTTCAGATGCTATATACTGGAATTTCGACTCGAACCCTTTATTTAGTCAACGTCGTGAATCTGAGAATAAAGATGATAACAACAATTTGAACAATGTGAATAGTGTAAATAATTACAATACCTCATCTCAGAAATATAGACATATCCTGAAGAAGGCCAGAGTGTAAAACGACCGAAACGTCGTGAATATGACGATAAAGATGAGGACAACAGTCCGAACAATTTAAATAGTGTAAATAGTTACAATACTTTATTCTAGTAAAATAGACAGATCCTGACGAAGGCCGAGGAATACAAGAGCTGAAATGTCGTGAATATGACAATAAAGATGAGGCAGAACAACGTAAATAGTGTAAATAGTTACAATATCTCATGTCGGAAATATAAACACATATCAAAATTGTATTAATTTTTTCTTGTAGATATATTTTATGATGTCAGACAACCAATAACTCTGTTTTATAGACTAGAAAGATATATTCGATTGCGGTTGACGTAACGAATTTCTTTAAACCTGGATTTACACAGCTTGCATCAATGCTGATGCGTATTCATACTCTCAAAGAAGCTCATTGCCTTGAAAGCCTACCAGGTCTAAAGCTCGCTCCAGACCGCATATATTCGTGACATCGAAAAAGATGATGAACGAATGGTCGGCTCATTTTATCGATCCAGAGAATACCAGACTCTTGCTACAATGCTCTATCTTTACAAATATCAGACCAAGAATGGAGTACTGTTACCATATCTTGGTGGGTGAATGTGTATAATGTAAATAATTACAATACCTCATCTCAGAATCCTGAAGAAGGCCAGAGAGTACAATGGCCGAAATGTCGTGAATATGACGATAAAGATGAGGACAACAGTCCGAACAATGTAAATAGTGTAAATAGTTACAATACCTCATGCTAGTAATATCGAGAGATCCTGAAGAAGGCCGAGGCATATAAGAGTTGAAATGTCACAAATTCGCGTATATTCGTGCCATCTCAAAAGATGGTGGAGGACTGGCCGGTTTATGAATCGATCCAGAAAATACCAGACTCAAGAATGGAGTACTGTTGCCATATCTTGGCGAATGCTGCACAGTTCTTACGGGTCCAGCTTCGACTGAGTTCAAAAACACATGCGCGGCTTTGTGAATGATAAATTATACTCTACTGTGCAAGCCTAATCCAACAGACGAAACGCTGCTCGACTCGCTCTGCCGTTGTTACTATAGCAGTACTATGACAGATGTTCGAAAAAATTAATTAATTCCACTAGCTAAGACCTTAACTATGATCCCCATTCCATTTGTAACACTTTGCTAAGGAGCATGTTACAATCAGACAGTTTCTTCCCCAGAACTGTTATAGAGTGAAACAAACTCCCGAGAGATTGCTTCCTTGGCAAGTACAATCTTGATCTCTTTCTTATTTCCTCCTTCCCCCGCCCTTTGAGAAATCAAACCCAGTAACTTTCAATGGCCTTTGGGCTTTGCATTTGGTAAAATTACTTTTTTTTTTTAAATAGATGTGCGAATTATCTTCAATTCATATAATCTAGTGCTCTTCGGACACTAAAAACACTTCTTCGTATAGGGCCTTCCCGTACGATCACCAAATTTAAGCATCGCGGAAGCTGGTCATTACCTAACTGAGTCACCACTTGAATATATAAGGAGCCGTAAGCTTGGATGTGCGGGTGGTGTAATAAATAATGGCTCGGAATTGTTAATCAGAGAGCCGAGTTCCATTTCTAGTTGGTCTCTTTATACTCAGTTGCACGCAACTACACTTAGAAACGGTATGAATCACCCAAAGGTTAATTAGTAAGATTTTTATCAGTAAATCCTTACAATTCTTACAATTTAAAAATAGTTCTTGGCTTTAAATAACCTACAAAGGGTTGATAAGCAGTAGAAAATGAATCAACCTTCTTTGTATAGTTTTGTTTTTGTTGTAAAATAAACTTTTCGACCAATTAATACCGTAGCCTTTAGGTGTAATCCGTTAAAAAAAATTGCTATTTGAAATCTTGCAAAGGGAGACGCAGGTTCGAATCCTTCCGGGGGGTGCATATTTTTTCTTTAATAATATTTCTCGAATATTCAGGCTAGTAGACGAAAATAAATAAATATAACATTTAATAAATAAACGGGACATCTATTTAAACATGGGTATCCACTGTAAGTAACGGTTGAAGTAGTAAAAATATTATATTATACAATAGTTATTGCTTAAATTAATGTATTGAAGTATTTCCAAGCTTCTTATCTAAAATTACAGATAAGACAGCTATCAAAAAACTGCGTAGAAGTCGGTTAGATATCAAGTGTGACATATATTTTCCATTAATTCCAACTTCCAGTCGGTCGTTGTCTAGAATTAAACTTTGAATTCTGAAACGGAAAACTAATTCCAATACATCAATGAATATTAATCGTCTTTTTTTTTTTAAATATGGCGTTGAAGGGTATGTCGATATTCATGGTTTTTCTTTGTTGTTGTTGTTGCTTTGTTTTTGTTTTCTGCTTTTATTTTTTTTTTTTTTGACACAACAAAAAAAAAAACAATAAATTACGCACTTCAGGTAAAGGGAATTCGAGTTGATACATTTAGTAGAGGATTAACCCACATCTCATCTGTAATCCAATTTGCCCTGAAATCGAGGCATTGGATTAGCGAATTCGTCTGACCTTTTGTTACTCTTCAACCTCAAGATCCTACTTACTGACTGCCACTAATTTGCAACAGATGACTTGACAATCATCCATCTCCATGTCACTATTTACCTGTAATCGAGCCAACACGGTTTAGTCTGATTAAAACGCTATAGACCTTGACCCGGAAAACCTTACCTTATAGAAACCTTGACCGATTGATGTTGGTAAAAACTATGAGATCCAAATTACGTATATATATATATATATATATATATATATATATATATTCAATTTTAATATATATATTGTTGTGGATTCCGAGATGAAATTCGTTATCCAATGAATGACAAACGCAAGAATTAAAGATAAGAAATTAAATGTATTTACACAATAATACAAAGGGTAATTTTGTTAGTAAATCCAGGAACGCGATTAGTCGTAATAATAATATATATATATACAGTCTCGAAGTAGGACTTCCTTAGAGTCTACGTGCTTGTAACTGTGACTTCTACAAGCGGTTACCTCACACTATTACTCTACCTCCAACTCAATCACAATCTCTGCTCACTCTCCCAATATCTCTCTATTCTGACTCTGGGTATTTAACGTCAGCAGGCCAAGTAACAATCTGGTCGAGTCCACTTATATGAAAAAGGGGAGGACCCCATAACATATATATGCGCGGAACTTATTTGAAAGCGCTCAATATAAGTGATAGAGTTAACATATTTACTTGGATTGATGTGAGTTTGTGACCCTGGGTTTCACGCTATTTGCGATCGTCATACAAACTCCTGACGATCGCAAACCCAGGGTCACAAACTCACATCAATCTAATAAATATATATATATATATATATATATATATATATATGTGTGTGTGTGTGTGTGTGTGTGTGTGTGTGTGTGTGTGTGTGTGTGTGTGTGACGTCGTCCCCGGTCGCAGCGCCGACTGTGACGTTCTATCCTGATCTACCACGGCGCCAGTTGTGAGGTCCCCAAATAGCACCAATTGTGACGTCCTCGCCGCGGCGCCAGCTGTTCGCTCCTCGCTGCTCCGTTCGGGTGTCGCTGCTCCAAACGTGATGTCCGCCTGTCGCGTCAGTCGTGTTGTCTCGTCCTGTGACGACCAACTGGCTTGGTATCGGTCGCGGCACCCAAATGTGACGTTCTATCCACCTCTTTTATTTCTGGTTAGAGATTTTCCACTTCTTTCCATTTTTGGGAACCTTTCCTCACTCCCACTTTCTCACCATACTTCTGAGGGGCGTGAACTGCCCTCCCTACTTCCTGTTTCGGGGAAAAAAAAATATCTTGCTTAACTAAAAAAAATTATCTCTTCTCTTTCCCTTTTCTTCCGCTTTAATCGCCGTTATCACTTCTCCAGCCGCAAACGGACAATATGACAACTCTTGTTCCACACGTGGTTTTTGTCAGGTATTTTATCGCTAATTATCAAAATGGGTGGTCTTCTTAACACGGCCTCAAAAAAGAAATATCTCTAAAATTTCAGTCAGTCTGTCGCCTCCAAGGAAGGAGAAAAAACACTTCTGGGTCCCCATTCATTTTCCTTCGGTACATATTTCTGATAACATGATTTTATTATCGCAGGCCAAAGTTGTTTCGTCGAACAAAATTCGGTCAGCGGACACGGCTTGTGTGGTTTTTAATTTTTCAGATCTACCCAAAGTCCTGTAGTTACACCTGTGTTTTGTCAATTATCAAAATTAACGTTTTCAATTGAATTTTTCGTTGGCCAGTCGAGCAGCCGTTTTGTTTACGTACTCCTAGATAACACAGCCGTTATCAAAACACATCTGTTTCTTTCTTTCTTTCCCTTTCTTCTTACCCAGAATTTCCCTGTCATTGTAATGACACCCTTTCGCCATGGTTACTTATCAATATATTCTTTGTCTCTTAGCCGTGTGTGTGTTCTGCTGATCACCCACAATTCGTCTCGCCTTTCTTTCTGCCTTCTTTTCTTTCTTTTCCTTTCTCTGCCTCGTAAATGGTGCCACAGACACACACACACACACACACACACACACACACATATATATATATATATATATATATATATATATATTTGCCTCAAACCTGAAAGCAAGGACATACCTGAAAGCAAGGACAACCGAAATGTTTAAACCTAACGAAATGTATTTTAATACCATTTTACATGATGCGCAAATGTTTCAAACAAAATAAGAAATTTGAAAAGAAGAAAGAGACTTAGTGTTAGGTACCTATTCTATCGTAATGGACTCTCCCATAGATAATAAGTAGGAGTAGCAGTGGCAAGTCTGGCAGAACGATGTTGAGCGGTCTCTGACTGCGCACGCCTTCTGTCGAACTTTCTGCGTTAGCAGAGAGGAACCCGGACGAGGCTTTGCCGAAGGGCAAGGTTTCGTCCGGGGAGGTAGACAGGGTCTGAACCCGTCTAGGCGGGTTCAAAGGCTATATTTTTGGCCGGGCCTACGGGCTCGGGGATACCCACATTAAAACCGGCCTTGTGGGTGGAACGATAAATACTGAATGGTGTTGAGCGCGTCAGTCGAGATTCGGACATTTGAAGTACCAACCATCACAACTAGATTTGCTGCGTCATTGACTCTTATTTTCCAAGTTCCTAACGTTTTGTACGTCGGACCTAATTTAGGACGACTTATTAGAAATACAAGCCTCCACAGTGAAAATACTCCACAACACTTAGCTTACACAAAACTGGGTAGACTTGATAGCAATATTGTTGATTCTCAGTCAACAGACCGGCTGCTCCGCAATGAGGCTCCTTTGCTTGAAGCATCTATTAGATATCCAGTTCACTCCAGGCCTGAAATACAACATATGTAAATGATCCATTGCCAAAGATGCTGGGAAAATACCCGGTTCGGTGTACCGCTCCAGAGAATACTTGATTCATTCTTCTGTCTATATTTCTAAGATGGATTATTGTAACTATTTACACTACTTACATAATTCGGATTGTTGTTCTCATCTTTCTTGCCATGTTCACGACGTTTTGGCTACTGTATGCTCCGGCCTTCTTCACGTGATATACGCTAGAATTTCTTTATTTAATACCCTTTGTTTAATAATAACATTCAAACGTATATCCCCTGAAGAAGTCTGGATCATTCACCGACCGAAACGTTTAGAATATGTCAATAAAGATGAGGACAATAGTCTGAATGATGTAAATTGTTGACTCATTCTGCCACGCTTTCACTTCAAAAGAGTCAGATGAGACTAAAAATAGAGCTATGCTTCGATACCTGGGCTGTAGCTATATAATCCCATTTTCCGACCATAGATAGAGTCCCATTTTAAAGATGCATTAACCTACCAATCACTCGATGAATGTTATGTTCCTTGTTTTTTTTTTAAATTATAAGCTGCATTAGGTCTTTCTTAAATACTTAAGTACTTTCGACTGTGCATTGAGTCATCTTCAGGCATGGAAATTATTTTGTTTTTTTATAATTTTAAAACACAAGTATCATAACATTCATCGAGTGATTAGTAGGGTAATGAATCGTTAAAATTTTGTTAGTGAAGGGATTTCGCCATTGTATATCATTAATTTTGCTAATTTATTTTTTGTATGAATCATTCATTGTAATATATATATATATATATATATATATATATATATATATATATATATATATATAAAATTAAAATATCGCCGAATACTTTCGAATGTTGCTACATACGTTTTCCAGGATTGTTCCGTGTGGATTTATGCAACAGTCATTTTATTTATTTTCAACGTTCTCACGTTTGATGGAACCAGTTCTAAGTCAGCCAAGGTGACGTCAAATAAACGAGCAAACTGAAATTTTTAATATATTTTTTTAAACACACTTCAGTCACCTATGGCAAAAATATTTATTTTTCTTTTATATTATTTTCTTGCCGAGTACTTTTAAAAATTCCTTATAAATAAATATATCCTCCATAGGGGACTTTGTATTGAAGTGTGTTAAAAAAAAAAGAATAATATTTCGGTTGGACCATTTATATGACGTCACGTTCAGGGAATTGAAATTTGTTTATCAAATCTGAAATATATATATATATATATATATATATATATTATTTCAAAACTATAATTCTGGCAGTGTGAAAAATGCAGATAACACAATTTGCAAATAAAAATAGATATTAGACAAACAGATATTTGTGAAAAAATTCGATAAGAAGAAAATCCGTACTGCTTAAAAATAATCAACCATCACCGCAATGTTTACCCAAAAGGAAAAACGCTGTTGACAGAGTACCTAAGTTGAACGTAAAGTGCTCAATACACAAAGTAGAGCAAAATTAAAATACCTAATGAGATAGAACATATCTACCTAAGTTTCCTCCTACCAGATCAATTATCTTGATGGTCCAGTAGGTGAAAACAAAGTAGATAGGTTCTGGCTCTTTAGGTATTATATATATATATATATATATATATATATATATATATATATATATATATATATATTATAGGAGAGCCCTTCTTGCCTTAAATACGTTGGACTTGTAATATGCACCTCCCATACCATTAAAACATCGAAACTTTGCTTTAGCATTGCAATATATAAGTATATACTCTCTATTATCTTACGCTGATATGTAAGATTTTTCTTTCTAAATAAGAAATACTACGTAGACATAGCATATCATCTACTAAAGATAGAGAGAGAGAAGAGTTAAAGTAGGCGATCGAAAACACTGCCATGGTCTTTCTTGCTTAACTTAAGGGCGTATGGGAAACGATTCAGAAGAGCTACAGTCCATAAAACACCAAGACAATATTGAGAAGCAAATAAACCCTATTGGAAAATCTGCCGAGTTAAGATAAAATGAGAAACATCTGTGTGTATTTCATCTCTTTTTAGTTGTGGCGAAGAATACAAAGTGAAATCAGCCGATCACTAAAGGCGAGGCTGGAAGAATATCGACTAGGGTGAAACAATGAGATCATGCATGGCTGATCATGTATGAAGGGAAAATGGTGGTAACTAACACCAGCAGAATGAAGTAAAGACAACACACAGTGAATAAAACAGAAGAATCAAATGTCTGGAGGAATCAGCTCATATTCTGTTATCACAGTTTTCTCGGTAGGCTTTGCGTGGAAATAAATGCGATATAGGATCCATTAAGAAAGAAAGAAAGAAAGAAAGAAAGAAAGAAAGAAAGAAAGAAAGAAAGAAAGAAGTATAGCAAGAAAGGAAAACGAGATAGGAAGAAAGATAGAAAAAAAAAAAAGGAAGGAAAGTGAAGGTAGGTTTCCATAGAAATAAATGTGATATAGAATCCATTAAGAAAGGAAAAAAAAGGAAAGAACAAAAGAAAAAAAAATATTGCAAAAAACGAAAATAGAGAGAGCGGAAAAAATAGAGATAAAAACAATAAAATGAAAAGAAAAGAAAGAAAGAAAGAAAGAAAGAAAAGGTAGGCTTTGCATAGAAATAAACGTGATATAGGACCCATTAAGAAAGAAAGAAAGAAACAAAGAAATATTGCAAGAAAGAAAAGAAAGATAGAGAGAGGGAGAAAGATAGATAAAAAAGAAAAGAAAAGAAAGAAAAGGTAGGCTTTGCATAGAAATAAATATGATATAAGACCCATTAAGAAAGAAAGAAAGAAAGAAAGAAAGAAAGAAAGAAAGAGAGAAAGAAAAGAGAGATAGAGAGAGAGGGAGAAAGATAGACAAGAAATAAAATGAAAGAAAGAAAAGGTAGACTTTGCATAAAATTAAATATGATATGGGATCCATTAAGCAAGAAAGAAAAAAAGAAAGAAAGAAAGAAAGAAAAGAAATAAAGAAAGAAAGAAAAGGTAGGCAATAAATTAAATGTGATATAGGACCCATTAAGAAAGAAAGAAAAAAATTAAAAGAAATATTGCAATAAAGAAAAGAAAGAAAAGAGAGGGAGAAAAGACAGATAAAAAGAAAAGAAAAGAAAGAAAGAAAAGGTAGGCTTTGCATAGAAATAAATGTGATATAGGACCCATTAAGAAAGAAAGAAAGAAACAAAGAAATATTGCAAGAAAGAAAAGAAAGATAGAGAGAGGGAGAAAGATAGATAAAAAAGAAAAGAAAAGAAAGAAAGAAAAGGTAGGCTTTGCATAGAATTAAATGTGATATGGGATTCATTAAAAAGAAAGAAAGAAAGTCGAACGGCAATGAAAAGCACCAAATGTGAATGTAAGGCTTCAGCAGCTGCAGTATGAAGTAGAAGTGGTGGCAGATGAGGTCAGCAAAGCAGTAGAGGCAGGTGTGTCAACAGCAGACAAGCAAAGGAAACAGAGCAATGGAGAATTAAAGCGATGAATCATGAATTCAATTTCTAAGACACAGACTTAGAGTAAATAGTGCGGGATATAACTGCGCAATACTACATAGAAACACGATGAGATATCCCGAGACATGGGTAGCGGAACAAGAAAAATCTATACCCCGTATATTAAATAAAGTGTTCAATCACCTTTTCACCGACATGATGTGGCTTCCCTCTGTTTTATATTTTCACGGTAACTGTGTAATGAGCGTTTTTTTCCTAATGCATCGACTACATGAATTTAAGTGTGCTAGTTTTCACCGTTTTACTATTGAACTAACTAGATACTACCATTACTTCTATTCTAACAGTTTCTTTTCTCGCGCTTCTCAGCTGTAAAAGTCCCTTCCGATTTCTTGCCTCCCTAATAACTACAACGTTTGAAAATTTAATTGCTCATCATCTTCTGTCTTCCTGAAACCTCTTCCTATATTGACCTTTACTTACCGCTCTCCACTGAAGTCTTCTAATTCTCTTTCACTAGCTGTAACACCGTTGCATCATAGTGACATTATGGTCTTGCTTCCGTCCTGGGTAAGACGATAAACTACATCGCGTCCTGGGTAAGACGATAAACTACATCCGCGTTCTGGGTATGACGATAAACTATATCCGCGTCCTGGGTAAGATGATAAACTACATCCGCGTCCTGCGTAAGACGATAAACTACATCCGATAGCAAGACCTCTGATCAGGAAGATTTGAGGAGCGAGGAACCACCTCTTAATTGCTGATGTTCCCAGGTCCACCCTGATCCGAGGTAGTAGCACCTGTTAGGGTCCAAACTATGAGCAAATAGTTAACCTACAAACTGGAGTCAAAACACGATGAAAATGTAAAAATAGATTATAATGCCAGCAATACATTTTTGCAAAAAAATTATTACCAGCAATAATTTTTTGAAGACAAAACTATTACCAACAATGCATTATTACCAGCAATGCATCTTTGAAGAAAAAATATTACCAGCAATATATTTTTGACGGAAAAAATATAACCAGCAATATATTTTTGACGGAAAAAATATTACCAGCAATATATTTTTCAAAGAAAAAAATATTTCCCAGTAATTCATTTTTGAAGAAAAAAAAATATTACCAGAAATTCATTTTTGAGGAAAAAAATATTACCAGCAATACATTTTTGAAAAGAATATTACCAGCAATGAAAATCTTGTCGGTATTAAATAACCTATTGAGGTTGATATGGCGTAAAACAAAACAAACCAAACCAAATCCTTAGTGCGAAATGGTTAACAAAAAGGTTCGTCTGTAAGAGGAACTGACGATGACACGAGCTACAAATCTGAAACGTCAAAATCAAACAAGGACGGAAATCTGGGTTGTTCCCTGTACAATCACCCATAAGGATCGTTTTTGTCACCCAATAATCACATTACTGCTTCTCACCGATTTACTAAAATTGAAAAGTAACTCATTTTTCTGTCACGAATTCCTTTTATATATTTATTTATTTTCTGTTTGCTTTTGTCTGCCATTTTACCGGCTGTCTTTGAACAAACTATCCAGGTAATCTAAATAGAATCGACGTCATTTTGTCCTAAGCTGTCACATCCTCGAGCGATGAGGAAGGCAATTTCCATTTTTGTTCCTATTATTTTTTTTTTACTTTAATCTTCGAGGAAAATGGCTTTATCGATTTTTACGACTCCAAACAAACAAACAAAAAAATTTCTAATAAGTAATTACGAAGCAAGAGAAATACTTTGTGTTCTAAAAATTCTATCCTTTTATATTTACGCGGATAAACACAATTGACATTACTGCATCTTCTCGAGTTGAAAGAGAGATGTATTTTAAAAGTTTATAAATGTCTATGGTCAATCTCCTCTGTTAGTCTATCTCTCCCTCTCTCTGTCTCTCTCCCTTCCTTTTACTATCGTTTTCTTTATTCCTTTTTCTCTTTCTCGACCTATATTTCTATTTTTATTATTTTTCTCTTTCCCTCTCTTTCTCTTTCTCTGTATTTTTCTTCCTTTTTTTCATTCGCTTTCCCTTTCTCTATCTTTCTCTTTCGTTTTTCTTTCTCTTTGCCTCTTTCTCTCACTCTCTCTTTCTCTTTAACTTTCTTCCATTTTTTTCCTTTTCTCTTTCCCTCTCCCGGTTGGTGCAGGCTTTTTTTTACTGAATTTACACCCAATACAAGACCCAAGAGCCACTCATAGATAATTAGTGACAATTTATTGTATGAACGTAAAACCATGAAGTTGATATAGATGATGGAGATATGTAAGTTAGATAACGTACGTCTGACGCTAGATGTGAAGATTGTAATGATCGAGGAAACATCCATGCGGGAGCTTGAACTACAAAGTAACAGTTTTAGAGAAGAAGCTCCATTCCTTCCAACCGAATACAATGGATTCGGCTCTGTGTCTATGCCGC
>CAHIKZ030000110.1:260000-300000 GCA_903632075.3 Acanthosepion pharaonis
GTTTCTTCATCTTCTTCTTCTTTGGAACGAAATAATCGATAAGTTTCCAGATAATTGTCATTCTTTTTTTTTTATCTTTGCTTAATTCATTCATCGGTCTCTTTGTGCAATCAATACGATAAACGTAGGCAACGTATACACAACTCGAAGATAAGCAAGATAAAGAAAATAAAGAAAAAGAGAACAAGAATAAAGAAAAGACTGTGTAAAAATGAAAGATATTCAAAGAAAGAAAGAAAGAAAGAAAGAAAAGATTATCGCAACGATCGAAATAAAGAAAATTCCTTCAAAGAAAGAAAGACAACAGAGATAATAAAAAAATATGATACCCTAACAAAAGAAAGAAAGAAAGAAAAGGAAAAAAGAAAGAAAAGTAAAGGTTCTTCTGCCATGCAATTGTAAGAAAGAAAGAAAGAAAGAAAGAATGAGTAAAGGTTCTTCTACTACGCAATTGTAAGAAAGAAAAAAGACAGAAAGGATGAAAGAAAGAAAGGAAGGAAGTAAGAAAGGATGAAAGAAAGAATAAAGGTTCTTCTACTACGCAATTGTAAGAAAGAAAAAAGAAAGAAAGGATGAAAGAAAGAAAGAAAAGGAAAAAAGAAAGAAAAGTAAAGGTTCTTCTGCCATGCAACTGTATGAAAGAAAGAAAGAAAGAAAGAAAGAAAGAAAGAAAGAAAGAAAGAGTAAAGGTTCTACTACTATGCAATTGTAAGAAAGAAAAAAGAAAGAAGGGATGAAAAAAGAAAGAAAGAAAGAAACAAAGAAAGAGTAAAGGTTCTTCTACTATGCAACTGTGAGAAAGAAAGGAAAGAAAAGAATGAAACAACGATTCTTCCATTATGCGACTGTAAGAAAGAAAGAAATATGGAAATGAAGAAAGGTAGAAAAATACAAGTTACAAACAGATAGAAACAGGAAGAAAGAAAAAAGAGGCGAAATCGATTTAACGCAATGTAATGATTAAGAAACTGTATTTATCCAGTCCAATTATGAACAGCGTTTACGCAACAGGATTGAGAGAATCAATAGATTTGATTAATGATCCGTACTTGTTCGACGAAGATTTTTTGGGCAGTTCGCCATCTAACTGAGACTCGTACGAAAACAAGGTAAGATAACAGTGTCAATTTGCTCAACAAAATGGCGCTTACGCCCTGACTTCTTTGACTTGGCTTAGTGCATCACAAGGCCAAGCGAATGAAAGAGAAACGAAGAGGAAGATTGCAATGCACGCATTTTCCACGTGACTGCCAGCCGAATTTACAAATAAAAACGAAATATCCGGTAAACATACCGAGGCTCGAACAGCGACCTCAAAGTTTAGCTTGAGATAGCACAAAGCCAAAAGAAAAAAAAAGGAAAAAAAGGAAAAAAATCTATATAAATTGTACGATGCCGATTTTACAGGTAGAAAGAATCTGACTACGTTGACACAGACACACTGAGAAAGTGTAGCGTGTGTCATTTAACGACACACACGCTAAGGGAAATATGGCGGAGGAAGATAGAAAAGCGGATGGAAAAGGACCGGCAGGCAAAGATAAGAAAAATTGGAAAAATATATTAGTGACGCGTTTCGTTCCGAGACGGAACTTCTTCAGGGAACAGTTTTATTTATGTAATCATTCTGAAATATATATAAAGGTTGCTTATTGTTTACATTGCAAACATTAAAAATACAAAGACAATCAGCCTTTTAACCTAAATTCAGATTTTACCGCCTTTTATGTTTATTTAATCATCTGGTATTTTAAGAGGATAAGTAAAAATTTATCCGCCTTTTCGCCATGATATATCTTGAGGTTTGTCACATTGTCTTCTGAGCGTGCCTGCTTATAGTTGGTATTCTTGTGGTCACGAGATTGAAGTTTGAGCTTGATCACGCCAGTTTTCTTGTTACTGTTACAATGTAAACATAGTCGCTCTGCTAGCAGTGTGCACCAAAGAGAAACAGAAAAAAGCGATCAGATTTCTCTGGCCAGAAGGTATGTCATGGGGTTCAAATTCATAAGAGGCTTTTAATACTATACGGTTACGAAGCAGAAGTGTTTATGAGTGGGTTGAGAAGTTTAAGAGTGGCCGGACAAGCATGGCGGGCCACTGAAGAGAAGATTCAGCAACCTCAAGAGATGGTAATGATGAACCGGCGAGTTATCATCGATGAGGTAACATGTTCTCAGATTCAGATCACTAATTATGAGAAGTTCAAGGAAAGCAAATGCCACAAAATGATATAAATATTGTCAATTATATATTAGTAGACCTTTTGAATGAACCGAAGGGAAATTGAAGAGAAAGATTTTAAAGTCAGAATTTTCGGACACGCATATATCCAACGAGACGAGAATTAAACAATGAAATGGGACTCATTTTTCCGGGGAATATTCATTTTGCTTTTTGTTTTTTCATGGGTGTTATTACTGTAAGAAATTTGATTTTGACCTAACAGTTTTCCTAATTGTGGACGGTCTCTAGAAGGATCTCTGTGAAAACCGTATTCTCTGAGTAAGCCTAAATTTCTGTTCAATCCTAAGTGATTCTATTTTGAAAATGTGTTTTAACTCCGATTTACGTCGTTCTTGTTGGCTCCTTAAATGACGACGGTAAAAGAACGCAGATGATGTTATCAATATTGGTCTGCAGCGACAAAGAAACTATGTTGGAGAAACAGGCACGGAAATATTTCCGTGCCTGTTTCTCCAACATAATTTCCCTTTGTTGCTTTTAGCAGAAGACAAAATATATAAGACTTGAACTGTTAAAAATCAAAGCCGGTGGTCTGAATACTATGTGGGTACCAGGGGGTGGGGCGAAAATGCTATCAGTGATCACATATTTACAGACTTGGTATCAGGCTTTATTGCACGTGATGTTCCCTTGGTGAGGTGATGATTTATGCATATCGGATGTTGTTAGGAGTGCGTATAGGTTGTGGGGCTGACGCCGAGCATCGTGTAGGTTCTCTATAATTGTTTAGTCGAGTTTTAAGTAATGGAATCTTTTATTAAGATATGGGAAAATTTGTGAATATTGTAATTAAAATTAAAAAATTATGAGAATTCTGGAAGTGTTCTTTTCTGTTACATAGGTTAGAAGAGTATCTTTATCTTGTTTGGAAGCCTGAGTGATTGATTTTTGATAGTTTTAAGTGGGTAATTCCTATACGGAGATACGGTGGAGTAATGAATAACGGCTCGGATTTAGGAATCGGTAGAGCCGAGTTCGAATTCCAGTCGAATCACCTTCTCTTACGTGCTAATACCCTTGGGAAAGGTATGAATCCTCCCTCCAGTTATAAGAAAATAGCAGAACAGACCGGGTTCTATATAACCTTGGATGGCAACCGCAGAAAAAAATCTGCCTCGTCAGTCATGTATCGAAAGATACATGATCGCCTACGTGTGTATCACGCATGGCAAATAACTGGCTGGCGTGTTAATACCCTTGGGAAAGGTATGAATCCTCTTCTCCCTCCCCCAAGCTATGTATAAATAGAAGGACAGACCAGGTTCTATAGCCTTTGATGGCAACTAATCTACCGCAGAAAAAATGGAAACCTACTGCGGGAAAAAATCTGCCTCGTCAGCCATGTATCTTTCGATATATGATCGCCTAAGCGTGTATCACGCATGACACATAACTGACTGAATTCCTTTTGAGAAAGTAATTGAATGGATGTGCATTTTTTAGGTGTTTTTAAAGTCGTGGAGACTGTTCCCACCCTTTTGTCTTTATAAAGAAGATATTGTCTATGCATTTGTAGAAATGATTATTCCTCTTCCTGTCGTAACATCCTGATTCAGCTTTCCTCTCTACTGTTCCGAAACAAAACGATTTTAACCTGTTCTTTTGCTAACTGAATAACTCAATGAGTTTTTCAGTAATTCTTACGCCAAATGGTGTCAAGAAGGCTACATATCTTATCTGAAAACCTGGAGAAAAGAAACCCAATTAGTTTAGTGATTTTTTATTTATTTTTTATTTTTTAGATATTAAAAATTTTGTGGGGTAGACAATTATGTTGTTACACGATTTGGACAATTTTGCTGTTAGACTCGGTATATACAAAGAGCGAATGGATTTAGGTTATATTACAAAACGATCAAAAGCGGTGGGTAAGACACGTGTCTAGCACGTGTCTTCTTCATTCAATGGGAAGCAGAGACAATCGCCAGGGTGACATGTCGGTGGAGAATCTATGAAGCAATCACTTGTCAAAAATTTACCCAGTAAAAGAGAAGTATAAAAGAAATTCCTCTATAACATTCCCAGAACATCTACGAGACCTTCGAGCAACAGATCTGGAAAAAACTCCCAACTCATGATTATATATATATATATATATATATATATATATATATATAGATAGATAGATAGATAGATAGATAGATATATATATAATCCTGTTTCGCTGTTCGCTGTATCACAGCTCATCAGTGTGGCTAGGCATCAAATTATTGCAAGTCGGGAAGGAAACTCAACCGATTTGGCAACAGACAGTGATTCTACCCCCAAGCTATCGGCCTAGGGCAGAGAAAGAGAATCTTTTAGCGTATTATACAGGGTGCGGCTGGTATTTGAGAACATACAGATTTAAGATTAATACTGCTTCCCACTAACTTCTAATGCTTTTATTTTTCAGAAATCAACAATGGCAAACCCTATGATAACAAATGAAATGAAAAGGCATGCTGTGATTGTAGAATTAAAAGCTGATCATAGCGATTTGGATATTGCACGTTTCTTCAAAGTTGCAAGATCGTTTGTCCACACGATACGAAAAGAGTTAGAAGACGCTGATAGTTCCCCCAATGTCTGTATTAAAACGTAAAAGACATTCTGCATGTTCTGATGAACTGAGAACATCCGAATTTATTCAGGAAGTCTAGCAGACAATTGATGAAAACCTAGGTCAATCAATAAGGTCAATTGCCAAAACGCTGCATGTGTCTGAAAAAAACAATCAGAAGGAATGTTCATGAAGACATTCGATACAAGTCCTCCGTGATGAAGAGAGGTCAATTTGTGTCTGAAAAAAACAAAAGAAAACCGTTTAAACAGATCCAAAAGGCTTTTAAACTTAAAAATCCTTCAGAAGCTGGTGTGATTTGGTTTTTCTCAGATGTGAAAAATGTTGCTCAAGATCAAAAACTTAACAGAAGAAATGACAGATGGCTTTGTTCAGATCCTTCTGAAGTGCCAAGAGTGATGCGCACAAAATTTCCTTCAAGTGTTATGGTATTGTTTGCCGTTAGCAATGAAGGACAATGAATGTTATGCCACCACACTTTTTTCTACAAGGTCTTAGAGTAAATGCTGCTGCTTACATCGAGGTTCTAGAGACAGTTGCCAAGCTCTGGATTGATAACATATGCAACGGCAGGTCTTACATATATCAGCAAAACTCGGTTCCATCCCACAAGTCTCTACTAACACAAGAATGTATGGTTGACCATTTGTACGACCACATCACACCCAACATTTGGCCTCCTAACTCTCCAGATCTTAATCCATTAGACTATTATGTGTGGAACGTTGTTGAGAAGGAGGTTAATAAACAGCCTCATAACACCAAAGACTCTCTTAAAGCTGCAATATTTGCAATATTCGAGTAATGTCTGATATAAATAAGAACAAATTAATCAGAGCTTGCAGCCGATTTCGACCTCGTTTAGAGTCAGTTATTGATGCTAGTGTTTGGTTTTATTGAATAAAATTAAATAATAGTTTGTAATCAAATATAATTATATTCATTTGTTCAGCAAGTTTTTACTAATCCATAAAATATGTCCTCAAATACCAGCCGCACGCTATATATGTAATATAATCATAAACGCCAAATCAGCAGCCAGATTTATAAGTAAAGAGCGATACGTTATAAGCAGGTGCAGCCACTGATGCAAAAAATTACTTTTCCTCATAGTGCTCAATCGGCGAGCAAGAGCAAATATATATATATATATATATATATATATATATATATATATATATATATATATATATATAGGTCTGCTCTAGCTTTGTAATTGAGCTCTTTTGTGAGTTAGTTGTTTACTCGTATCGGGGTTTTTTCTTTGGGCTTCAAACCTGCATCTGTGCGATTTTTCGAAAGACTTTCATGTTTGTAGCTCTTTCTTTTTTAAAACTTTTTTTTCCCTCGAGATTGATTTGATTATTGGCAAATCAAAAAAATTCGAGGGTTTTTCGAAACGAGTATAGTTTATCTATGTATATATATATTATATATATATATATATATATATATATATATATATATATAAAGAAATATAGTCTTAAGGTGTGCTATATTTATGGAATAAAGTGCTCAATATCAGAGATATGCAATCGGTGGCCTGACGATTGCATATAGCATGAAACAGATTGTCGCCTCTAAGTGTTGACTTCTATGTTATATATATATATATATATATATATATATATATATAGAGAGAGAGAGAGAGAGAGAGAGAGAGAGAGCAAGAGGGAGATAGAGGGTGTGCGGAAGAATGACCTCCCATATTTTAAAGATAGACAAAAAGGCCAAGGTAACTGCTATGACAAAACATCCTTTCACTTTTGTTTAAAGAAAGGATTCTTATTTTTATTCCTTTAGTTTTAAAAGTGCCATCCTCCAAATGGTGGTCTTTATTTGCCATAAACTGTTGTAGATGATTTCTAAAGTTTTCTATCAGCCGGAAGTTGGACGGCTTGTCTTCTTCCTGTGGAGCTGAAATTTTCAACCCACAGCAGAACCGATTTTCTATCCGGGTCAGCCTCATTCCGTCGAAACATGAAATCAGTACGAACAACTCTCTATGTTGCAATTACAGATTCAGCGGTCTTTAAAACAATTCAACTGCAAATGCACGGTGTGCACCGGTTCAAAAACATAATGGTAACTGATATATATACATGCATATATATATATATACATACATATATATATATATATATATATATATATATATATATATATATATATATATATAAGCATTTCACCCCAAGCAAGGCGGGAAGCCACTAGGACGCAAGGGGTTACAGAAAATATAGAGCGAGATCAGATAGAGTGATAGAAGAAAGGATGAGGAGGAGGGTAGTGGATAGATCAAGGCAACTGGAGATGTCGATTGACATTACACTTGAGTAGCTGGAGATTATAGCTATCAGGGAAACTGGAATAGGGAAGGGAGTTTCACAGGCGAGAGGTGCGAGACATGAAGCTATTGGAGTAGAAGAGACGGCTACATTTAAGAGTTTCGATAGTGAATGGGTGAAAGTGGGATGCCAGCCTCGTATGACGCTTGAACTCATGAAGTCTCGGAATGCAGCTCCTCGGAGCAATTACCATGAAAGTATTTGTAGAACAGACAGAGAGGGGTGACAGCGCGTCTGTGAGAAAGTGACTGTAGACGAGATGCCAGAGCAGGGCATATATATATATATATATATATATATATATATATATATATATATATATATATATACCATGTTACGCTGTCGTCATTTCGATCGAGTACTATTGAGAAAAGTTAATTCCAAAACAGTAGCCGTCGCCGCAATTAACGCATTGCTCTTCATTAATGAATTGAGCACTCTGGCTGCTGACATCCGTATACATTCTTATATAATACGTTAGAATTTCCTTTATCTACCGTGCGCTGATAGCTTAGTGTAGGATCTCCGACTTATGCCAAATCGGTAGGTTTTCGATCCCGGCTTGAAACAATCAGATGTTTAGCTACACTGATAAACTGCTATGCAGCGAAACAGACCTGTATGTAGATGACTATATATATATATATATATATATATATATATATATATATATATATATATATATATACATATATATATATATATATATATATATATATATATATATATGCTGTGGATATAAAATTTCCTGGAGTATTTTGATAACATATATGGCTTCATTACCAGAACGAAAACCAAGCTGGATTGTGAGAAGTTGACATTCATAAAAAGATTAGACCCTAATTAATAGAATGTTCATTAACTCTTTCACTATAATGGATCCAATTGAGCTCCATCTGTATGTGTGTGTCTTGAGAGTTACCCATTTGTTTCCATAATACATTAATGCGTAATAAAAATCATTTTCTGCGAATGTGTTTCTGTTTCAAGGCTTCCTTCATAAAATTGAGTAATTGTTATTAAATTCACGAAGAAATTGAGTTCTTTTCAAAAGTTCAGCTTCAATGTCATCTGATGCTTTATTATTCCTTAGTTCTTTTAATATATTTCTTAACTTCCTCTTCAGTAAGTTCCTTATTTGTTGTAACCTCGGAAGGGTTCATGAAGCAGGAATGACCAAAACGGAGGTTCAAAATGAAATGGTAATCTTTATAATATCAACAAAATACAATACTCACCAGCGGCGTGAAGTAGGTAAACCACTGCTAGCGGTGGACTACTTAGTCAGTATATCACCCTCACTTAGAATAGTGTCCAATGTATTTATGAGGATTGGGACATCCCATTAGTGTTATAGGTACGGTATATAACACTATCTATCTATGTCTGATATCTATCTATCTATGTCTGTCTTTATCTATATATCTATCTATCTATCTATTGTAATTTAGAGATGGTTACTGAATGAGGAATAACCACAACAGAGGTTCAAAATGAAATTGTGATCTTTATAACATCAACAAAATACAATACTCACCAGCTGCGTGAAGTAGGTAAACCACTGCTAATGGTGGACAACTTAGCATATTACTCCCACTGACAACAGTGACCACCCTATTTATGAGGATTGGTATATACCCATTAATGTTCATAGGTACGGTATATAACATTATTGCTTATAGTTTGAAACGGACTTTGTCATGATTGAATGTACATTAGTTTCTGCGGACATCTTTTCTTTCGTGTGGTCAGGGTCGAATAGCGACTCAAAGTGTTTTAAGACTAGGACATTTCTTCTGTGTTGGTTTTGATTATATGATGTTATTGTGATTTTTTTCTTTTCGCCACGTTTTAAAATATCGTTTATATTGCTTGGCTTCATTCATTTTGTTTCCAATTTTTCCATCATTTGTTTCTTAGAGTGTTAACTAAGTTTTTTTTTTTCTTAATTAAAAAGTATTTTATCTTTTATTTTCTTTCTTTTCTTTTTGTTTCTTTCCTGTATCTACTTCTTTTTTTCAACTCAGGATTGTAATCCCAAGAGCGTATTTTCTTTCCTTCTAGTTATTTTTGGAATGGTTTCACGTACTTCAGCTAATGAAGAAAGAACATTATTTGATTCTTCTGTTGTTTTGGTCAAGATTTATTGACATCAATTTAGACTCTAGTTTAAACCAAAGCTCTAATTTTACCCTTTCATTTTTGAGATATCCTTCTTATTAGTAAACACAAACCTTTACTCTCGCATGCATCAGATCTTATAAAATGCATTTAAATACATAGTCCCACGCCTCTCGCTACTCTTGACGTTATACAGAACGTGTTTTAGTTTTGCTAACTGAACAAAGTCAGCCGCTTCAGCCCATCATGCCCCACATATGTCCAATGGAAGACAGGTCTGATAATCTTACCACACAGAGTACATGTCAAACATCATGCAGAGCATGTTGAACAGCACAGGCACTTTGTAGGAAAACATTTTTTTCTGATCGAAAAAATCGCCTTCCTGTTGTAAGAATGATAGCAGACTGAACAAGTCGTCAATTTTCTCCGAAAATCTCGATTTCCAAAATGTCGGGAAATTGGAAACCTCAAAATATGGTCATCAGGTCAAATTTCCAAAAATAGTAATTGTATACTGTTGGAGAAGAACTTCATTGGGGTGTTAATAATGGGTTAGTAAGCAGAATCCCAAAATGTAATGGGTTTGAGATATCTTCAATCAAGCAGACCTCATTAGGGGTAAAAAAATATTTCCGAACTGAACATGTATAATCCGTATTTATTGAATTTGGGTCAACATTTTACAAGTTTCAAACATTCCTCTATAAAAATAAACAGTGAATTTTTGTAATATAAATATGGCATCAGAATGGATGTGCATGTGGTGCAATGAATTACAGCTTCGTAATATGAAATCAGAAAGCCGAGTTCGAATTTCACACGAGTTTGTTATATTCACTTACGCGCAAATACGCTTGGGAAAAGTATGAATCCATCTCTCCTCCCGCAGCTATGGGTTAAATAACAGAACAAACTGGGTTCTATAGCCTTATTTGACAACAATTATAGAGATGATGAGTCGGACAAATCAGCCATCTCCCGGTAAGCCTGGGTCAATTTTGAGGATTTATCGACCCATGAAAACGCACGGAAAGTTGTATAAGTTGGACATTGTCCTGCAACCCGCGAAAGCGTTTGCATTCTCATGTGATTTGAAACGGCATAAAAATGTCGTGTTTTGCCATTTTGAAAATCAGGATTTCAGGAGCAAATTAACGTTTTGGTGAATCGTACAATATTTTTTCTTGAAGTTCTCTAGTTATAACATTTATATCGGACATTATTCAAGCTAATCTGAAAAATGGTGGAGCAGTGGTAAACTTCGCCTCGTTCGGTACAAGAATGGACGCAGCCAGTGAGGATCAAAATCAAGTAAATATCTAAGAGCGGCTTGGCGTTGGGTTAGCTTTATGCCAAACTAAGCTTAGAAAATATATTGGGAGTCTTGGGGTGTAATGATTAATGAGCTAGTCTAGTTGACCCTTGTGGACTGGCGCTACAGAATCATAAGCAAAGAACTGTATCAAATAATAGAAACCACATCACCAACAGCAGCAACAACAAAAATGGATAGCACATGACGTTATCAAGATGTTAACATTGTACACTACTTCAAATAAAAGATTAAGAAGGAAGCCTCTATCAATACTGGAAAGAGCGATAACAGCTACTGGATTCGAGAAATCTGTTTCTTTAAATAAAAAAAAAAGTGTTTTAGGAAAAAGATTTTTTATAAATTTCAATCAGAAGAAGTATTGGCTACTTGGTCAATAAATCATGAATATTTCCTTGTAGGGAAACAGTTAATATTACAATTACCACTGAATAAGTAATTCCATCGACATTGAGTGGCTCATACATGTTGCTTAGTGTAAATAAATATTCTTTGTAAATTGGATGCCTCAGAGTAAGGCAATGGTTAACGAGGTACTCTGGTTGACTATTACTATGGAGTAGTGAGTTGGTTTTATATTTGCTGCCACGCACCAAAGCTTTCTAAATAGTTAACCTTGGGAGGAGTAATGGTAAACGAGCTAGTCTAGTTGTCTATTACTACTGAATGATGAGTTGGATTTATATTTGCTACTAAAGGTTTTATTTTTAAAAAATAGGGCTCTTCCGATTGGCTCCGTTAACGAGCTATTCTTTTTGATTATTAGTACTGAGTAGTGTATTGGAGGCACGCTGGACTAATAGATAGCGGCTCGGATTGAGGAATCGGAGAGCCGAGTTCGAATTCCAGTCGAATCCATTACATTCACTTACGTGCTAACAACCTTCTCCTCCCCACCAGGTATGGGCAAATAGTAGGACAGACTGGGTTTTATACCCTTGGATGGCAACTAGTCTAGGAGAGGGACAACTCTTAATTCAATACTTGAGGAGGGTCGTTTGAGGACCTTGAGCCACGTGTTGCACCAGGACACTGTAATCTTCTCCCCCCCCAACTACGGGTAAATAGTAGGACAGACCGGGTTCTATAGCCCTGAAAGAAATGGCAACCTACTGCAGGAAAAATATGTCTCGTCAGTCATGCATCGAAAGATACATGATCGTTTAAGCGTGTATCAGGCATGGCACTGACAGATTGTATTCATATTGTCTACCTTGTACTAAAATTGTTTTTTGTTTTTCTTAAATAGGATCCTTCGAGTTGGATAATGATTACCGAGCTAGTCTGACTATTAATACTGATAAGTGTATTGGATTCATAAAATACCAAAGCTTTATAAATTTGTTACCTTGTGTAGAGTAATGGCTAACGAGCCTAATTGATTAAAACTACTAAGTAGAGAATTTAATCTTCATTGTGAGTTTCTTCTTTGCTGCCATGTACAGAAATGAAACGAGCTTTGCTAATTGCAAGTGACAAATTTGTATCGACAATTCCGTCTTGATTGGAACTATTGCCCGCCTCTCTTGGTAGACATTAGCTATAACCATTGGACTAAGCATGTGAATGACGAGACTTCAGGTTGTGCAAATTGGCTCATGATTATCAAAGGTAAAAGTCAACATGACGCAGCGACAGAAAGGTTAACATGTCGGTAAGTATACTTTTGCTCTTCCAAGGCCGTACGCCCTCCGGTACAATTTGACATCAATCCCTCAAGCAAACAATGATGGCCAGACATTTACTCAGATCATCTGCTTTCAAGTACAATTATTTTGTAACAACTGAATTCTGAGACGTTATATTCGTAATTCCAACGTAAATGGTTCCCAAATAACCCCCCCACACACACATATATATATATATATATATATATATATATATATATATATATATATATATATATATATATATATATCGTTATCCACAGACAGACTGTTTCGCTGTATCAAAGCTCATCAGTGCGGCTAGACGTCTGGTTGTCTCTAGCTAGGATCGAAACCCGGCTGAATTGGCGTCAGTCGGAGATTTTACCCACAAGCCGTTGGCGCACGGCAGGGAAGAATGTGAATTTTTAAGCGTATTTAGTTTTAGGTAAACACACAGTGACTGAGAGGACTCGATTCGATTTACCGAAGAGTCTTGCATTATCAGCCGTAATAGTCACTGTTTGCAAACACACAATTCCTCCCCAGAGAGCTCAACCGAAATAAATTTTTCAGGAGCATATATATTGTCATCCACAGACAGACTGTTTAGCTGTATCACAGCTCATTAGTGTGGTTAGACGTTCGGTTGCCTCTTGCTAAGATTGAAACCCGGCTCATATATATATATATATATATATATATATATATATATATATATATATATATATATATATATATATATATAAATGTTGCTTGCGATGAGGCCTGTGATGAGTAAGGATTAATAAATTCGGCAGTGATTAGAAACTTTAGGAGTTTCCCCAAAAGAGGTAGAAGGCTAATAGGCCGATAACTAGAACGGTCGGACGGTTCAACAGAATTCTTAAAAATTGGAACACTTAATGGTGGCTTCCAGCAGGTTGGCGGGAAAGCAGGAGGAATTTATTATGCGATTTAGAGAGAATAGTCAGTTCGGGAGCTCACATGTTAATGACTATTAGAAGGATACCATCGGGTACTCATGCTTTGTGGGGATCTAGGTTAGAGATGAAAGGGTTTATATGCATATCGCTCAAAAGAAAGACAGTTCCACGTGGGAAGTTAGGCAGTGATACTCCAAATGATTAATAATATATTTTAAAAAATGGCATTATAAGGGCATTAGATTCTGAGAAATGGACAAAAATATTCAGAATTGATAGGTGTACGAATAATTTCGCCGTTGACTAGAGATAGATAGATAGATAGATAGATAGGAACAGACTGAGATAGATAGATAGATAGATAGATAGATAGATAGATAGATAGATAGATGAGAACAGGCAAATAGATAGATAGATAGATAGATAGATAGATAGATAGATAGATAGATAGATAGATATACTTAGTTGGATTGATCAATCCAACTAAATATGTTTGCTCTATTACTGACATTGAGAGCTTTCCAATAAGTACCCGCATATATAATATATAAATAATATATATATAATAAATTGTATATATATATATATATATATATATATATATATATATATATATATATATATATATATATATATATATATATATATTTATATACATACACATTTATATATATATACACACACACACACACACACACACACATATATATATATTCTGGTTATACATTATTTTTACAGATAAATATATTTAAGTAAATATTCTGTATTTGTATCTATAAAAATAACGTGTAAACAGAAAATATATTAAAATAATTATCGGACTTAGACCACTTCATAATATATATATATATATACATTTAGGCAGCTTATTTTCATTCAACATGTGTTTTTATTTAATAATTTAGACATTTTTTTGTCTATTTATTTTGCTTTTAATCCTTTCAAGTCAACGAATTAATTTCTTGGTGTCTGCAGAAAATACCGAAAAGTTCTTTCAAATAATTTTTATTTTCACAAGTACTGTCATCTGTGACCACTTTTAGGGGTTAATATATATACATACATACATATATATATATAGATAGATAGATAGATAGATAGATACACACACACACACACAGTAGGGGGAAATAAATATTCGTACACTATGAAATTTTTTAATTAACTTACTTATAACTTATGAAAAAAGTTAAAATCCATAGAATATTTCTACACCATTGAATAATACTGCAATATGCAAAAAAAAAAAACAATTAGAAAACTGTTATAAATAAAATTATTTGTTTTTCATAAAATTTCCAGGCTAAAAACGTATTTGTACAAAATATGCGGACTTTTTCAAGGCAAAAAAAGCAGAAAATAATTCACTCAGAAGGAAAATCCTCGAGAGTGTCGCCATTGAATATTATCCAAATATTAATCTCCGCCGAGGTATTTTTCCCAATATCATCTTTCCTAAGCCAACGTACATAACAAATATATCAAGAAATCAAAAGAAAACGCTTGAATCTGTCAACACATCAATATTTTTACACGTGAAAATATTCTCTTTAAACAAAGTAATTGGCGTAATTTTTCAATTGACCATATGAATATACAATAGCGTTTCTGAATTCTACTGATAGCTGACGACATTTTACTTGTTGTTTATTAATTTTTTTTTCAATAAATTCATTTTTCCCTTGAAAAAAGTCCACATTGGACGAAACGCGTCGGCTAATACTACAGTTTTCCTATTGATTTTTCCTTTATATATATATATATATATATATATATATATATATATATATATATATATATATATATATATATATATATATATATATATATATATATATTAGATTGTCCAGTATATATATATCATATCATGCAGAAGTAATTATACAAAGAATTAATTGTCCATGTTAATGTGATTGATGGCGAAATCACTTCGCTAACAAGACTTATTTAGTCATTAACTTACTATTAATTCCTTGAATAACACGATCCTTATATTTGAATTGTTGTGAAAAGGAATTGATGATCCTGGGCCAAGTACTTTCGACGATTTCAAATTGTCATCTTCAGGTCTTAATATTTCCATTTACAGGTAAACACCAAGACGAATTAAATGTAGTGTAGCCCGAAAGATGTTTAAACATCTAAAAGTACTTGACATATGTCTTCCATCCGACAACAACTCGAATATAAGGATCTTATTATTCAAGGAATTGATTGTAGTAAAAGCTTCCTCTTCGTTTGCATCCACTCCAAAGCCTTATCTTTGCTTACATGTTCGGTCCATGGTATCCTTAACATCCTTCTGTAGAACCATACCTCCGTTGCCTCATTCGATTCTCACTGGGTGCCATATAGTTTTAGCCTTGTGCCACGCCTAAGCTATGTTTCGAAAATCACCATAGAAGAAGTAGAAGTATAACAACAGGAGAATTCACAGGCAAAGGATAAACAGGTATAAATAAGGAAGAATGTCTAACAGAAGTTGTGAAGGACGGGAAGTTGGGGAAAAATTATCAAGGAGAATAAAGAAGAAGAAGAAGAAGAAGAAGAAGAAGAAGAAGAAGAAGAACAACAACAACAACAACAACAGTAAAAGAGAGAAGAATCCACAGGCAATGAATGACGATCTACAAGGAAGAGTGTGCAATAGATGGGAAAGTAAGCGACGGAATTGTGGAAAAAGGATAAGAGGGAATAATAATGAAGAAGAAGAAGAAGAAGGAGGAGGAGGAGGAGGAGGAGAAGAAAAAGAAGAAGAAGAAGAAGAACAACAACAACAACAACAACAGCAATAATAATAATAATAATAATAATAAAGAGAGAAGAATCCACAGGCAAAGAATGATGATGTACAAGGAAGAGTGGAAATTGTGGAATAAAGAGAAGAAGAAGAAGAAGAAGAAGAAGAAGAAGAAGAAGAAGAAGAAGATATTTAACGAGTT
This sequence comes from Acanthosepion pharaonis, assembly GCA_903632075.3. Classification (NCBI taxonomy): domain Eukaryota; kingdom Metazoa; phylum Mollusca; class Cephalopoda; order Sepiida; family Sepiidae; genus Acanthosepion; species Acanthosepion pharaonis. The sequence goes on from CAHIKZ030000110.1 coordinate 276,127, forward strand.
TCTGTGAACAGATAACAGGACACGGACAAAAGTATAATAAAATGTTAAAAGTTACATAGAGCAACAGGAGTCAGGAATTTCTGAAGAGCGATCATGGACCACGCCCAGAACTGATACGACATATCAATAAGGATTACTCTACACATTTTTCTTCTTCTCTTTCTCTCTTACTCTCCACACACACACACACACACACACACACACACACTCTCTCTCTCTCTCTCTCTCTCTCTCTCTCTCTTTAAATTTTTTTTTTTACCATTAATTCTTTTTTTCATTTTAATGGATTTTTCTCCGTCTTCTTATTACAGCTTCTTTTTTCTTTGTTTTTTTACATGTATTTTTTTTTATGTCGGGGTGGCACTATTTCCTCCTGTCAGTGTACATTGGGAAATGTGTAAATAGATTTCAAGAAGCGTTATAAATGGAGATAGTATTTCATTGCAGACGGTACACTGATGATTCTTGGGTGGGGCAGATATAAAATGATTGAATGAAAGAAGTGGGAAAACGGCTTGGATAGAATCGATTTGTCAATGACAGAATTCTTTCTTTCCTTCTTTCTTTCTTTCCTGCTATATATCTATCTATTTATCTCAGTCGGTTCATATTTATCTATCCCCGTCTCTTCCTACCTGTCTATCTCTCTATCTATGCTACTCAGTATTTCCATATCTATCTCTCTATCTATTTTTGTTGTTTACCTACTTAAAACTATATCTATCTGTATATATATATATATATGTGTGTGTGTGTGTGTATGTGTGTGTGTGAATCATTCTGTTTATATTTATCTCCTATCTCATAATGTTCCTATTTATCTATATCAGTCTATTCATATCTGTCTATCTCTATCTCTCTATCTATCTATTTGTCTCTCTACATATATATATGTGTGTGTGTGTGTATCTCTCTCTCTCTCTCTCTCTCTCTCTATATATATATATATATATATATATATATATATATATATATATATATATATATATATATATATACTTTATCTCTTTTATGTTAGACGCAATCGTAATCGTCAGGGCAGCCGCTTGCGTCTAGCATGAAACAGCCTGTCGCCTTTGAGTGTTGACTTCAATGATCACTTTTATATTTATATTTACATATGCTCTATCTTTGATATTGAGCATTTATCATATAAATATAGCACACCTTAAAAGTATAATTCTGCATATATATATATATATATATATATATATATATATATATATATAGAGAGAGAGAGAGAGAGAGAGAGAGAGAGAGACAGGGGGGCGAGAGATAGATAATCAGATTGTGATAGACAGATAGCCTGTGATAGATGGATAGATACACAGATATGAACAGACTGAGATAGCTAGATATAAACAGAGATAAAGTATATATATATATATATATATATATATATATATATATATATATATATATATATAGTGAGTGACCCAACCTTACAGGACTCCAAAAACTTGACATACTACAAAAACCCCTACTTCCACTAAAGCAGTGACCCCTTGATAAAGTAAAACAAAGTCCAGACCATACCTCCATTTAAAACTATAAATGAGTAAAACATTCCATACCATAGTTATTCCACAACAGCGCTTGAGGATGAAACTGCCACCCAGTGGTTAACTTTTAATATTGGAATTAAACTTAAATACTGCTGACCAGTTTCGAAACATAGTAATTTCTGTGTCGCGATGGAATCATATTTAAAAAAAAAATTATAATCTAGGCTCTACTTATGTATCGAGCACTATTTTTTTTAAATAAAAACAAAAATACTAAAGAAATTCAGATCATCAAACTAACAGTTCTTTCCTATTATATCAATATATACGCAGACATATATCGGCTCCCAAATAAAGGTCGAGCATTCTGCACCTTTATTTTTAAAATAAGAATCTTAAAAATATGGAAAAAGTAAATTACGGCATTTCTCTGAAAAACATTCCAAACACAAACAAACGGAATTATTTCATAAAACTAATGCAAAAAAAAAAACAGAGAAATTAATAATAAGTATGAGATGGAAAGCATTTTTCTTTCTTCGAGGGAATGACTCCGCAAAAGAACCTGAAGTTTATGGCTTCAAAACCAAAAAAAAAAAAACAGTACCATTTAACAAAAGTTTTTTTGAATGCAAAATGGGCTTACTCAATATATTTAACATCTTTCAAAAAAAGAAAAGCTAATTCCAGAAGCATTTGGGCCAAATAGTAAAAGGTGTCAACGAAACAGATAAAGTACTGGTGAAGTCTGACAAAACTGGAAATTTCTACAAATTGACAGCAGAGAATTACAACAAATTAATCTTAAAAGTTTTAACAAGGAATTGAAGCTAATGATAACAATGTAAATATGGTGGAGAATATAAACAGAACGAGTAAAAATATCAATGACAAATTAAAAATAAGTGATAGTGTAGGCAAACTTGCAGAAAAAATATGCTACATCACTATTTTGAGGAAAACCCTACTACTAGAATAATAAACCCAACCCGGCCCGACATCGGAAAAATAAGTAAAAGAATCCTAGAATGGATCACTAAGCAAATTAAGGATTATCTAGAATTAACACACTGGATCAACACCAAAGATGTCATCAAATCGTTTATCAGTATCAACAACAAGCCAAATTGCACCGTAAACAGTTTGATATTGAGTATTTTTACCAGTCAATGTCAAGAGATCTATTCACGACTGCCCTAGAATTTGATACTATATATTCAAGCCTAACAGAAGAAGAAAAGAACATAATTATAAATGCAAAACAATTTGTCCTCATTCATAATGGGGACAAATGGATTAATAACACTGAAAAGCATTTTGACATCACAATGGGATCATTAATCTCTGCAGAGTCTTCTGACCTTGTCGGTCTATTTATACTATACAACCTAACCGCGCCCCGTAAATTAGACATTAAGGACATCGGGCTATACAGAGATGACGGGCTCATGGTAGTCAGGAGTTCCACAAATTTTAAAATAGATAAAATTAGAAAGATAATATACAGGGAATTCAGAAAACTAAATTTAAAAATACAGTTAACACAAAATTGAAAAGGTCAAACTTCCTCGACATAACTTTAGACTTAATGAATAATATATACCTACCTCACAGAAAACATAATGCTAATCCCTTGTATGTACACCCCAGGTCAAACAATCCTCCATCCATAATTAAGCACATAACCTCATCAATAGAGAAAAGAATCAGCATGAATTCCGCAAATGAAGAAATATTCCAGAAACACAGTAATTTTAACAAGCTCTAAAAACTAGTCGCTACAAATATGCTAACATTCATTATATAAAAAGCAATAGTACAAACCAGAAGGAAAAATAGAAAAAGAAAAATCATTTGGTATACCCGACCCCGTTAAACCAAATTGTTAGCAATAAGCTAGGACACAAATTCTTAGCTTTAATCGAAAAACATTTTCCTATTGACAACAAACTTAGCAAGATCTTTAATAAAGACACCCTAAAATTAAGTTAGAGCTGCACTGAAAATCTAGAAAGAATTATAAAAAAAAAATAATAATAAAACCCTGAAAAAACACGCATGCCAAAATCAAATAAATAAAGACCTTAAAATAAATTAGACAAAAATAATGAAAAATTATATGATTGTAGAAACCCGCAAAATTGCCTTTTGAATAATGAATGCCGCATAGAATCTGGGGTATGCCAATGCACAATCTCATCCATCGACAATCCAAACATTGAAAAGATATATATAGGATCGACAAAGAATGAATTTAAAACAATGTGGAGACAGCACAAAAGCTCCTTCAATAATATAAGAAATAGACATCCCTATCTAAATATTTTTGTCATTTCAAAGAAACAAATAAAACACGAACAGTAAAATGGAAAATAATAAATAGAACAAGAACATGTAAAACCAGGGATTACCCGTGCGCTTTATGCCTACATGAAAAAGTACACATTATTAAGTTTCTAAAACCAAAAATTTATTAAATCAAAGAAATGAGATAACAGTTTTTTTGCCGACACTAACAACTTACAACTCTACTTATGTATCGAGCACTGTTTTTTTAAATAAAAACAAAAATACTAAAGAACTTTGATCATCAATCTAACAGTTCCTTCCTATTATATCAATATATACGCACACACGCGCGCGCACACACAAACACACACACGCACGCATATGTATATATATATATATATATATATATATGTGTGTGTGTGTGTGTGTGTGTGTGTGTGTGTATGTAGTGATTCACACTACATAGGAAGAACGACTCAAAGACTCGATGTCAGAATAAAAGAGAATGTACCAACAAATATCCGAAAACGTAAGTATTTATACGGGTCTTCCATGGCGAATCACCTAAAAAATAACCATAATTGTGCCGCTAATTTTAGTGTGGACTCCTTTTCCCTCCTTAGTAAGTCCCATTCAAGTAACCATTTGGAAATTATTGGAGGGCATATATATTTCTTCTTTCAGACGTTCATTATGTAAACAGATGGATTTTTTCTGGGCCACTTGGATATTCAGGTCAACACCGACAAGCGACAGTCTTTCTTGCTTGAGCGCAATCTTTAGGCCTTGTGCATTTTGGGTCTGGTTTTTTTTATATATAAACTAGTCAATGTTGCATTTCTTGTCGCGAGTTCTATTGTATTATCCTAACGGTTATTGGGTGTGCGGTACGGGTGATGTTTGAGATTATTGTAGAGTTTATTGAGATAAATAATTGTGCATTCGAATGCTATTATCTGTAGCTATTGTATAGTCTTCTTTGTTTACGCATTATTTTACACACTCTTGCAGAGCCGCCAGCAATCCTGAGAAGCAAACTTACGAGAGGTTATACGCTGGTCATTCTATCAGCGTATAGCCACATAGATTCATTGAGAACGCGCTTACAATTATTACAAGCAGATTAAAAGAGGCGTCTATTATGATCCGTTGGAATAGATGGGAGAAGTGATTCCTGTGGGCTATAGCGGCTGAACGGGAAGGGGTGAATCAAGAAGAATCTTGCAGCTTCACTTGATATGTCGAAGGGAAGAATCTTGTCTAGAGAAAAAGTTACCCGATCCCGTTCTATACGGGGAATCTTTGGCTGAGCGTTATGGGCTCGGATACTCCGCATTAAATTCGGCCTTGTACCACATCTGACCGCGGGGAGTTGTTGGTCGATATCCTGCAGTTGTAGATCAATTGTGGAATTCACTTCAGTTACTTTTAGCAGTTGACTACTACTTCTACGCGCCGCTGGCGAATCTTATACGTGTTGTTCTTGTCCTAAGTATAATCGTTCATTATTAACCTTCGCTTGATTATTCTATTCGGTAACATTCCATAAGTTGTAAAAATAAGAAACCTCGGTGGCTCAATTTTCAATGGGAAGATTAAATATTTCATTACAAATCACGAAATAAATTCCAGTCAGTGTTTTGGTAACAAAATAATGAATATGAGATTCTTCCCTAATAGACGAGTGGAAAGAAATATTTACAGACACTACAGTTTGTCCCGATAGCGATATATATGAGTGTGTAAATGAAAACTATACAGCGATAGAGATTAGAGCGTCAATAATATAATTCTATGCAGCAACTTGGCTCATGGCTTTAAGAAGGTAATCTGTTGGGAATAGTGTAAATGAATGCAATTTATCTTTGCAAAATAAAGGATATCTTCACAAATCGAAAACTCTTCTCGAGAATAAACAAAATGACATTCTACGCCGCATTGCAACTGATAAAAATAATCTAAGACAGTAAAACGGATGTAATATTTGTCAAAATATCTCAACACGCAAATGTAGGAAGATTAAGCGGAGATATAAAATTAAATTAATAAATGAAATTCCATCAATCAAGGAAATGCTAAAGCAGAAACTGCAGTTAAAGAGAACAAGAGGATATGAAAAGCGTTCTAGGTTCAATCGCCAAAATAAGCTATTCCAAACGGACCTTAACCCTAGAACTCTAACCATGGATATATAGTACCCAGTGCAAAATTTTCCTATTTTTACTTACAATTTTCAGTACCTGATTTTCTTAACCTAAATAATGTTTTTCAGTTCCTATTAATGTTAACTCAAAGTACACAGTTTGAAGTGCCTGCATGTAAAATATTTCAAATAAAGATTTATATTTAATTTTTTTTTGTTTTCAAAATCGGGTATGATATACCCATGGTTAGTAGTGGTGTAACTTTAATTGATTTTTAGTGTTTTATGGTTAAGAAATTTTACAGGGAAATTGGAAAAGCTGCTATGAATGTCAAAGGGCCAACATTTACTGATAAAATGCAAAGATTTTGGAAGAATATTTGGTGCCCTCCCAATATAAACCAAATGCAGAATGGATCTAACGAGAATGAATGATGGATAAACCTCTAAAACAATGGGAAAATATAACCAAGAATAATGGTAGACAAATTCTAATGAATTCCCGAAAGGAAATCCTCAGGAAATGAGGCAATGTTTGGCTCTATCATCTGTCATCAATCCATAAAATCCTTGCAGAAACTTTATTAATGTTTATTAATAATCCCAATGAGGTCCCAGAATGGATCTCTGAAGATATTATGTATCTGCCAAAAAACGGTTGAAACAGATGACCTGAAAAATTATAGGCCAATAACATGTGTGCCCACCAAATACATTGATCGCGTTTGTTCTGATGACCTGTACTTACTCTTTTCTGTGATAAATATCCAGAAGGAATTGATCATGTTTTATCCGGCTGCACAATGTTAGCACCCACTGAATATAAAACTCGGCATGATAGAGTGGACCAATATCTGCACAGGAAAATATTCAACTTTTATAGAAAAGAAACTGGTATGAACACCACCCAGATGCGATTACAGACATAGGATCTGTAAAAAGATTTTCTGGGGCATTACAATAGATACAATCAGAACAAGCAAAGCTAATCGCCCAGACAAAGTGATCAAAGACTACAAAAACAAAATGTACATTCTTAACATGGAGATTGTAATGTATCTTTGAAGATCTTCAAAAACTATCAAAATACAATTATCTTGAAATGGAAATCTCAAAAAGGTGGCACTTGAGGACACATCAATAATTCTAGGTGTAGTTGGAGCCCTCGAATTGATTAGAAAAGATTCCAACAGACTCATTGAAGGGAAGCCTTGTATCCCAGGCCTTAAAAAATACAAAAAATTGTTACACAAGTACAGCCCACACATTGCAAAGGACTTTATCTATGTAAAATATGTGTGATCTTTGTGTGTGTGTGTGTGTGTGTGTGTGTGTGTGTGTGTGCGAGCGCGTTCTCAAAAATACTAAGTGGAAAATGTCATGATACAATGAAAGAAATGAGTATATACAAGAAATTAAAGGAAAGAAAATAATTATAATAACAATAATAACAACAGCAACAATAATAACAACAGTAATAATAACAATAACAACTAACTGTAATAATAATAATAACATCAACAATTCCAGTTGTAGTTGGAGCCCAAGGATTGATTGAAAAAGGTTCTGATAGATTCATTGAGGGGATTCCTGGTAGCCGATGCCATAAAGAAATTCAGAAAAATGTACTCACAAGTACAGTTCACACATTACAAAAAGATTTATCTATGTAAAATATGTGTGATCTTTGTTTTTCTTCTTTTTCGAAACTGCTCAGTAGAAAATGTCATGATGCCAGTCCTTACTTTAGATAAGGTTAGATCTCTGGTCGGGACCCGAAAAGAAATGAGTATACACAAGAAATCAAAGGAAATAAAATAATAATAATAATACAACTACTACTACTAATACTAATAATAATAATAATAATAATAATAATAATAGTAAAATCGAAAATAAAATAACGGAATAAAAACAATAATAAGAAAAGGTAATTGTGTTCATATAAAACGAATAAACGGAACCACAAAATGGAATAAAGTGTAAAGTGTAACGTAACAGTTATCGTTACATAAAGTGGAACGTGTGTAACAGGTTCAAATTCTAACCGAGTTTGTTTCATTCACGTCGGAATAATCCCCTTGGGGAAAAATATGGATACATTCTCGTTATGAATTAAATAGCAGCGCAGAAGATGGAGAATCAGCTCTAGGATGGATGGGCTCCGACAGGTTATCTTACTCTAGATACATCCACTGTTCTAATGGCTTCAGTACATATGGGGCCGCTACGAGGAAAATTGATCAAGTGAATTGAAATCGTGAATCGAGAAACGGAAATTAATCTGATAGTCCTGAAGACACTCATGCCATTCCCAAGTTTAACAAATTGACGTCTTCACTCATAGCTGCAAGAAGCTTTTATCTCGAGACGATTTCATATTTACATATAAAAAATTATCTACTAATTTGCTCAGACGCATTCCCTCTTATTATAAAACACGGTTTACTTAATGCATGTATGGAAGGATGGTTGCATAAATTGAGTCATTAGAAATTACTGATTTTAATTATCGAATTTATTCGTTAAAAACAAGTACAACTATATTTTATTCTATTACTAGCAGCATGACCCGGCGTTGCCTGTGCTTGATTCAAAAATCGTACGACTCATACAGCAATCGCTATCACTTGACTTAAAAATATTTTTGCCCTTCCTTGCCTTTAAAGGAGTGCCCTTTGCCGTGCTGATGTTGCTACATGCCTTACTTCTTGCCTATCTCACACTGTGAATTTTTTCTAAGCTCTATACTAAACATTAAATCTGTTACGAAAAAACAACTAAACAAAATGAACACAAAACGATCAGCTTTAAAAAAGGACTCGTAACTGGAAAAACCGAATGAAAAAAGAATGTTAACAACAAATACTTTTTCACACCCAACCCAGTTCTGCGGAATCAGAATCAACGTTGAGTTTAAGCAAGCGAATGAGCCAATTGGAATAAAGTGCCATGCAGATTTAAATTTTTCCCATTTGGGACGAATGCAGATATCGATTTTTTTTGCATGCTAGCATGCTAGTTAACATTCGTGCCAGTCTGCTGTTGGCTCTCACGCTGGCCAATAGAATATTCCTGCTTATTCGTGGCAGCCAGCTATAGGCTCTCCCTCTGGCCAGTAGAAAATGGCTGCAAACTACATGAAAACTGCCGTAGAAGCATGAAAAAATTGATTATTTCTATTATCGAAGTGAGTTGGAAAATGCAATGTCGGTCTTGGCCTTCCCACTAACTTGGAGCATGTGCATGCAAATTTTGGTGAAAATCCGTCAAAAATTGCGGCCGTGCATTCGTTACACACACACACACACACACACACACACACACACATCCTGCTTTTTATAGATAGAGATATATTTAAAACAATTTGATATGTTGCTACTGATCAGGCAGCGTTTCGATACCTTTCATGTAAAATTCCGCAGGTTTTCATGTGAAAATGTGTTCAACGATCCCCTGAATCTGTTTCTTATACGAAGAAATTTTCCTCGTCAAACATTACATGGTTGGTGTAAGTTCAACGGAATAGTCTAATGGGGGTAGAAAAACATCAACCGTGTTCCAATTTTATGTTATTCTTGCGTTGTCATGGAGAAGAACAAGGTTTTCCCTTTAATATGCTGTGTACGCTGCAACTAATTAATACACTCTATACTCTGCAAATTAATACACTGTGTAAGATATCACTAAATAATACACTGGTTACGCTGCCACTCAATAAAACACTGTATACGCTGCCACTAACTAATACATTGTGTATGCTGCCACTAAATAATACACTGTGTACGCTGCCACTAAATAATACGCTGTATACGCTGCCACTAATTAATACACTGTGTAAGCTGCCACTAAATAATATAAGTGAACATATATATTATATATATTAGGTCATTCTCAGACAGTACTGTTTTGTTGTATCACAGCTCTTCGGTGCGACTAGACAACCGAATGCCTCAAGCCAGGACTGAAACCCAACCGATTTGGTGTCGGTCAGAGTTTCTACCACTGAGCTATATTCATTCGACAGAATGAGGCAACTAAATATAGCAATTTGTTTTTACAAATGTATACAAATGTCAATCAGTCGGAGTGCTCCATTCATTTTACTGAAGAGCTTTGCATTAACGCAGGTGGCTGTTGTTTGTAGAATTAGCTTGTCATTCAACAATGCTCAATGGAAATATATTTTCAAGAGCTAAATTATATATATATATAGATAGATATATATATATGTTTATATATATATATATATATATAGAGAGAGAGAGAGAGAGAGAGAGACGTTATTATGAGGGAATATATATGAATTTAACATAAGCATATATAAGTATTTGCGATGTGCTGTAATGGATAGTGGTTCGAAATGAAACAAAGGAGAGCTAATTATAAACAGGAGGAAAAAGTTATTAAGAATTTACTTCACCGTCATATATCCCTCAGTGACCCTAACAAACAACTAAGATTTATAATCTACTATAAAAAGGTTTAAAATATCTAATTTGATTACTATCAACAACACCGGACCTGACTGAAAAATCCCCCCGTGTCAAAATAATGCTGCTATGAATTTATCATGCCTCCTAGGTGATTGCATCTGCAGCATCTTACTTATTATAAAACGGGTAACGTTTATATATTGGATCGGATTTCCACATTTTTCAACCGATTTTTCACAGGACTACATAAAAATTACCTTTTGTGGTGGTTCTAACAGCGCCAAAATGGAAAAAAATATAATTGTTTTTGCACAAAATCAATTTGAAAACACGATTAAGAGACATCGTGAAAATGGAAGGGGACAACTCACATCGGGTTGTTTTTGGGTTCCTTTTGGGATTTTATATTTTCAGATATATTTTTATTTTTGCACACTTTTTTCTTTATTTTTACATTCAGAATGCTTTAAAAATTCCATTTACAAGACAATTGTTTATAATAAAATTCTATTCAATCGGTAGAGACTCATAACGATTGAAAACAATGCTTTTGTTTGAGTTTGGGTTTGACCAATTCGTAAAAAAAACAAAAAAAATTAATTAAGACATGCGTGTCCGTCAACCTTAAACAATAATCTTTGTCAATTTTATTTTTCAGTCTTTATGATGGTGGATACTTGATCTATATCTTACTGTTATATCCCCGGGCAACGCCGGGCTCTACTGCTAGTTAATAATAAAAAAAAAACAGTATTCAATATTTACATCGGGAACATATACACCTCTCTCTATTTCTCTCCTCCTCTCTCTCTCTCTCTCTCTCTCTTGTCACCTGTCAAAACTCAGTGCAATCCGTGCACACATCGTGCAGCACATGTTCAACGACCAATGAGATACATATTAGTATCTAATGCCAGGTAATACATTACAGTAGAATCATTCATATCGAGAATCTCTCATATCCGGATTCCCTCATATCCAGACATTATTTTGGTATGTATATTTGAACTATTTGTGTGATATGAAACTGATTTGAAATTTCTGATTTTTAGGAAATTTATTTTGGATAATTGCTTATGCTTATTTCACCCTAACGGCTTGTATTGGTGCAAAAGATGATGGAAATAAGAGGACAAGAACAACTTTGGAGTTATTACAAAAAGTGGAAATTTTACACAGACTAGACGCTGGTGAAAGTTCATTGTAACTAATGCCTGTGTTCAACACAGAAAAGTAAACATTGTATGATATAAAATCTTCCAAAGAAACTATTCTCCAGCGTTCACACTGGCACAATGAACAAGGAAATAAAAAACATGATTGTGATGAAACCTGGACTGAAATTGAAAAAACTATTGAAAAGGTCGTCAGTTTTATGGAAAGAAAGCCAGCTTTCAGCAACGACGATTGCAGTAACGCGCGCAGAGTTAAAAAGTGTCTTTCGTTTAAAAAATTTCAAGAACAAAAGCGAAACGAAATGCGGAAAAAGTTGAGAATGACATTAGAAGAGAAAAAGCGATTAAAAATCCTCGTTACTTTATTTGTTTTGCTTACGTGGCATAATTAATTTAATGAATTTTCATTAACATTACATAATTGATTTCTTTTTACTTTTTCATTATATTTCACTCACCATTAGCTTATTTTGTTTGCTATAAAACATTGAAAATAAATGTTAAGCCTGATTTCAGTTCTTTTATTTTAATCTAAATATAACCTCTCATATCTGGATTTTCTGACCAATTCCTAATATCCGGACTTTGTAACCAATTCCTCATATCCGAACGGCTTTCTTATCTCGGTTGTCAAGGATTCTATTGTATAATACAAAAGAAATAGCCAACGTTAAATAAAATATCATTGACCACAGAAGACGGTATCTTGCAGTACATGGAAGTAATACTTATTATATTTACAATTATTATATTATATTTGCAAAAACAAAAACCACAAATAAATAAATCGCATTCGTTTTGTGCGGCCACGGTCCACTTCATACTATATATATATATATAATCAAATGAATAAATATAAATAAATATACATGTAAGTGTTCACATATAAATACATACATATATACTTGGTGTAAGAAAAACAGTGCTCCGTCCTAAATGACAGAGCTATTAAGTATATATTAGTAAAAATACATAGTAACATACGCAGCATATATACATGCCGGGAAATCCGATTAAGATCTCTTGAGAAAAGGGTGTTTTTAAAAACAGTGGCACTTACTGCTATTAAAGCATTGCTTTTCAAATGAATTGAGCTCTCCGGGCCACTGGCGTATTTTGTATAGAAAACGTTAAATTTTCTTTTCTCACTGCCGTGCAACGATAGCCTAGTCGTAGATTAACTGATGCCACATCAGTCAGGTTTCGATCCCGGCTTGAAGCAATCGGACGTCTAGCCACACGAAGAGCTGTCATACAGTGAAACAGTCTGTTCCTTGGATGACAATATATATATATATATATATATATATATATATATATATATATGTATGTGTGTGTGTGTGTGTGTGTGTGTGTGTGCGTAATTCAAGACATTTTTTTATGTTTATACGTTCTTTTTATAGATAAAAATATTTAAATAAATGCTCTGCTTATAATAAACAGTATTAACGACATTTACCGGCCTGATTGTCCGAGAAATATTCATAGAAAATATGCGTCCTCCGACAGAAATCGAACCTGTATCCAATACGGAACCGTCATATAGCCTGACGTGATTTTACCGATTGAGACACAGAGGGGCGTTTCGGTTAGCAAGGTCGATTTTACTGTTTTTAAACTTCAATCTTCCATGATCCTCTCGTACATTCATATCGGGCTATATATATATATATATATATATATATATATATATATATATATATATATATATATATATATATATATATATACACAGGAGAGGAAAAACTGACATACATATTATCATACTAAATTTATTCAGACATCACGAGATTGTCAAACGTGTTGGAGTTTATGTTCCAAACTGTCGGCTCCATTGTTTTTGGACTTCAACAACATGCTTAAACTTGAAATAGCGCTTTTAAATAATCTTACAAATATGTCACAGAGCTTCACAAGATAACAGACGTTTATATTAACTATTTTCTCCGTATAATAATTAATCTATAAAATGGCAGACTTAATAAATCAATTACAAGACAGTCTTGATATACTGGGAGACCTAAGTAGACCTATTTTCTTAGCATTGCCTAAGAATCCAAATACAAACGAAAGTGTACTCTATTGCATAATCAACCTAATGAGTTATATTATCCGAATTCTGATGAATAAATCTTGCAGCAGATTTAGACGGGAAATAGGACAAAAACAGTGCGGGTTCGTTAAAGACACTGGAACAAGGAATGCGATATTTATGTTGAGAATTTTACGACAAAGAACCATACAAAAGCAGGAGGTGTACCTGTGTTTTATAGATTATGTAAAAGCGTTTGATAAAATAAGAAATATCTATTGGAACTGCTAGGTAAACTTGGCATATTTAGAAAGAATATTAGAATAACCCAAAATTTATACTGTCGGCCAATCGCCTGCATAGCGACAGAAAAAGGTGTAAGACAAGAATGATCCTTCTCACCGGACTGATTCAACTTATAAAGTGAGGCGATTCTGAAGGAATTAGAAGTCATCCAGGATTCATTATTGGCGACCACAATTTAAAATTATAAGATATGCAGATGACACAGTGCTGATGGAAAATATGATAAGGAAACTACAGGAACTGCAGAAGATAGTGATGGAAAATCAAAAGAAACAAAGAGACATAATGCATATTTGTTAGCAAAAGGGAACAGACAAAAATGCAGATTGTAAATTGGGGATACCAAAATAAATCAAGTAAAACAATTTAAATGTCTGGGAAGTATTTTAACAGAGAACAGAATGTGGGACATTGAAATACGAAGGCGCACTGGGATAGCGAATAATACCATCTAAAAGCTAAGCAAAGTATTAATAAATAGAGAAATGTTGTTAAAAACAAAGAAAAGAGTACTGAACTGGTATTTAAGATTGGTCTTTCTATATAGTAGAGGAGGTTATCCAACATCCTCTACCATATAAGAAGACCAAAAATTTATTTTTTTAGTTCACACCAGTCGAGATGCAGCCGCATCAAAACAAGAATGCATCTTTGTAGTGAGCAAGTTGTTTTTTTCAGTAAGTAAAAATTATAATAAATAATTATTACTCTAATCTTGGTATTGAGCCTTCTTTTGAATGAATGCTGTGAACGTTAGAATTTATATTTTCGTTCTCATTACATTCAGGTATATATATATATATATATATATATATATATATATATATATGTGTGTGTGTGTGTGTGTGTGTGTGTGTGTGTGTGTGTGTGTGTTAAGATATAGTTTTAAGGTATGATATATTTGTGGGTTACGGTGCTGAATATCAGAGATAGCGCGTATGTAAATATAAAAGTGGATATTGAAGTCAACACCCAGAGGCGAAAGTCTGTTTCATGCTAGACGCAATCGTCAGATCATATGCGTTGTGTTTTTACTCGACTATTTATATATACAGATCAGTAATGCATTATGGGTAATCTATTGTATTATTCTATCGGTTATTTTCGTACGTGGTAACGGTTATGTTTCGAATAATTCTAGCGGTTATTGAGTGTGAAATAATTTTTGTTTATTTACAGGATGAGATGGGTAAATTGTAACCGTTTTTTTTTAATTTCGTGGATGTGCATTGTTTTGGATTTTGTTAATTGCACAGTATAATAAGGTCATTTGGATACCGCCACTGTGTAAAAGAGCACTATGACGCAATTCACTCCGCCAGAAATTTGGAAACGGTATACTGTACTGCTTGGAATTCGCGCAGAATGTTTGAGTGCCAATATGACAACAGTGCAGAGGGTTCGGAAAGAGTTGGATGAGTCTAATGGTGATTACGAAGGTGTTTAGAATGATCATGATGGCGACATTGTGCTCCCATTTATCTTTCCACAGAGCCTCAGCCTCAACAAGGAGAACACTTCAAGTGCATTGAGGAGATAGTGCTACCCTGGGTCAAGAGGGTGGCTACTGGATGATCCTATCTCTGACAAGAGGACTCTGCACCATGCCAGACAAGCAAGAGAATAGTCATAGCTGTCAGACAATTTCTGCAACCACATCACCCCTTACGGCTGGACACCTAACTCCCCAGACTGCAACCATCTTGATTATTATGTGTGGGGGGCGGTTAAGCGAAAGACCTACAAAACTCTTTGTAACACCAAAGACGAACTGAAGGCAAGGATTATGGCAGCATTCACTAACTTAAACCAAGAGACTGTCCAGAAGATTTGCAGAGGATTCCAAAGTCAGCTGGAGGCCGTGGTGGAAGCCAATGGCGATTTTATTGAATAAATTTACTCTTTACTCTTTCAAGATATGTTTGTGTAATTTTTGTAAATATATCTGCCAAAATGAGATGTCAGTGTTATTTTCAGTTTTGCGGCATTTAGACGACAATTTATCCATCGCACCCTGTGTAGTGTTGATTGTTAACTTTTCATTATTTATTGTTGATTGTTATTATTACTTTTAGTTATCATTATGTTTGCGTTTGTGGCTTGTTTATTATTTACTTAGTTTATTGGCTTATTTATTGGTCGATTAATTTATTTTACTAATTTTTGTTTGTTCATTTAATTATTTTTTTTTAAGCAATTCACCCCAAGCAAGGCCGGAATGCCACTAGCACGCAAGCGGTTACAGTGGATTGAGAACACAAGTAAAGAGGCGTGTTTGAGGAAAGGATATCAGATGTCGATTGACATTACACTTGAATATTTGAAGAGAAGTTGTTCTGAATGCCATGGATGCTGATAAAGGAAATTTTAAAGGGTTTAGGTGATTTTTTTTTACATCTGGTTTAGGTTTACTTTGTTTGTAGTCATGTTGTGCAATGTTGGTAATGAAAGTGAGAAGGCCTAAAGTATTAGTAGTTGACGGTCATCGTATATGACGTGGACAGAAAGGAGCTGGAGCAGCTTCAGCATAATGTGGCCTGGGGGTTGTCCACCGGAGGTGCTTGTAGTGACCACCTTGATACGTGACATGGCACTACAATCACCCCGATATTATGCAACTGTTGATCAGAGCAATCTCTCAAGAAGCTACACAAGAGTTAGTGCCCCTAACTACCAGTCGGAAACAACAACCGGAAAACTGTCAACCCGGTACCCTGAATATGAAGAGACGTTGCCACAGTTTGCACATATCACAAGAGATTCACGACAGCACTTATACAGAGGCCAGAGAAAAGGAAAAGATCCGGGGAACCCCTTCCAAAAGTGGAGAAAAGAGAGGAGCTTCTATACTTTATTTATTTTTGTTCGTTTGCTGTTTTTGATTTTTAAGTAACGTAGTAAAAAATTGTTTTCGTGTCTGCATTTTGAGATAAGTTCTGATCGTTTATTTAGTAGTTTGTTTTGGTCTGGGAAGATAATTATAGCTAGGTTTTCCTCCTGACAGAGTTTGGGGATATATTGTTATAGACTAATGCCGTTTTTCTTATTGTCCCTATTTGTTTTTTTTTTTTTTTTTGGTTTTTTTTTTGTTTTTTTCAGAAAGCCCTTTTTGCTTTTTTTCATCATGACTGATTCTAACCCGGAGGAAAGGGAATCGTTGCGTCTTCTCTGGCTAACGTTCACGTCTGACATGAAGTGGAAAGCCGATATTGAAACTATTAATAGGTCAACTGGTAAGAGATAAGCGTATGTAAATATGAAATTGGACATTGAGATGAACAACCAGTGGCAACAGTCTGTTTCATGATAAAACGCAATCTTCAGGCCATCTGTGTTGTGTTTTGGCTCGACTATTTATATATGCTGCTCAGTGCTGCATTATGAATGAAAGGTCTATCGTATTGAGCGATTGGTAACTGTTATGTTTGAAATTATTCTAAAGGCAATTGAATAGAAATAATAGTAAATCCGAATACAGTTATTTGTATCTATTCTATAGTGTTGTTTCTTAAATTTGAATCATTCCCTATTATTGATTACTCTATTATTTATTGTTACTAATTATCATTATTACATTTACTTGTGTTTCTCCTTCCTGGGTATGACGATAATCTACATCCGCGTCCTGGATAAGACGATAAACTACATCCGCGTCCTGGGTATGACGATAAACTACGTCCAACAGCAAGGTCTATGATCAGAAGGTTTTGGGGAGCATGGAACCACCTCGTAGTTGCTGGTGTTCCCAGGACCCGGGGTGGTAGCACCTGTTAGGGCCCCAGCTATGGGCAAATAGTTAACCCCGAAACTGAGGTAAAAAGTATTATGAAAGTGTAAAACTAGGTTTTAATACAAGAAATACATTGTAAAAATTATTACCAGAAATAATTTTTTTAAGAAGAAAAACTATTACCAGCAATACGTTTTTGAAAAAAAATATTACCCGCAATACATTTTATTACCAGCTATATATTTTTGAGGAAAAAATATTACCAGAAATAGATTTTTGACAAAACAAAAATATTACCAGGAAAAAAATAGTTGTCGGCATTAAATGACCCATTGAGGGTTGATATGCCGTAAACCAAACCAAACCAAACCAAACTTGAGTTTCTGTGTATATTTGTAGTTTGTTTATTTATTATTTACTTAATATATTTACTTATTTAGATTTTTGTTTATTTTATTTATTTTTTAATTATTCGTTTTCAGTTTTCGATTTTTAAGCAACGTAGTAAAAAATTTGTTTTCATGTCTGCATTCTTGGAATGAGTTCTGATCGTTTATTTAGTATTAAATTTTATAAAAAAAAAAGAATTTTATGTGTGTGTCTGTGAATATGCCAAAATAACATAATTCTCTTTATCAAAATAAAGAGAATTATGGCTTGTTTGTCAATTTTCCATATGATTGATTATCCCGATTTTACTCATAATCTGAAAAATCCTTCCAGCCAATTTTAATTCGGTTGGAAATATAGCAATGTATTTTGCCTATTTGAAATATTAAATTTAATCTATTAGCTTGAAATTACAAGTAAAATAAAAGCTTCAAGAAAGACTTTTCATTTGTAAAATGCATTTTAAAATTTAGATATCGCTTTTATTTTGGAGGTAACTATATCGCCCGCTTCACACTCGTCCCATTTTGAACAAGATTAGAGTCTAACCCTGTGGTTCTTGTTTTAGGATTGAGTTTCCGGATCCTTCAAACGACTTCTCATTCTTTTACACTCTCGGTAATCGCATGTGTTTTAATAGCATTATCATCTTTACTTGGGAAGATATCTCTAAAGATTCGCTAAAATTGAGGATACCATGATGAAAAATATGTCCCGAGGTTAATAAAAACAATTTTTTAACGTCAAAGACTTTATGTTCTTATTAAGAGAATAAACTCAAGGTTTTTTTTATTATTAAATAATATGTTTGATGTTTTTTAAAACGCTTGAAATTTTGGTTGAAAATCTTGTATTTCGCGCGTCAGTGGGTGACCAGAAATGAGTAGAGGAAAATGTTGCAGTTAATATACATTGATTGGAAATTGTTGCAAAAATCAAATAATTGTCGGAATTTTAACAAAACTTTTAGGACTTATTGAAAATGAACGAAATTATTTTAGAAATGTTTCCTTTATAGAAAATCTTGAAAAACATTTTTTTTACATCTGCTGTCCTCCTCTTAATTTAATTTTACAAAATTTCGCGTAAATAATTATTGTAGGGTTTAAAGTTTATATTAGTTCTAAGCGGAACTCCTTTGAGAATTTAAATCATCAATTTTTTTTTTTATAAACCAAGATTCTAAGTTAACAGAAATCTGCTCTGAATAGTAAACTAATAAATGCAATAAAATTAAGACATTATTTAATTAGAAAAGCTTTTAAGTGTTTTTATGAATAAGATATATGGATAATATTGACTTGAGAAAAAAAATTTCGATGAATAATGAATTTTCACAACAATTGCTTTAATTAGAATAATTTACAAAATTTTAAATCTTTAAAAATTCTGTTTTAATTTGTACGGGTTAGATGATATTGTTTTTCAGTAAACACTATAAAATCATGCATAGAAAATCTTATTACAATTAAGCGACCCCCATTATTTAAAAATCATTCTAATTTTGTTTTGTGTGTGTATAAACGTGCCGATTTATGGAAATACGGACGTCCATTCACGACATTATCAGAAAATAAAAGCTGTGAATGTACAGTGTAACCCGGATATAAGAGAGTTGTCGGGACCGGAGAAGAAGTCTCTTATATCCGGGTTTCTCTTATATCCGAGTTTGGTCTATTTTATATACCTTAACACAGGCTCTAATTTGGGACCAGAGAAAATCTATCTTATATCCGGGTTTCTCTTATATCCGAGTCTCTTATATCCGGGTTACAGTGTAATAAATTTAAAGCCAAAGTAACTAAAATTCAACAAAACATTGCATTATGGAGAATATTCTCTTAAATTTTTCAGATTACTTTGTAGTTAATATATATATATATATATATATATATATATATATATATATATGTGTGTGTGTGTGTGTGTGTGTGTGTGTGTGTGTGTGTGAGTGTATATATATATATATATATATATATATATATATATATATATATATATATATATATATGTATATATATATCAGCGATATGTCCCCTGCAAAAAAAAATAGTTAAATTTAAAAGGCAAATGGTCAATAGAGCTGTCAACACCTAATAAAAACTCCTGCCACTGTGTTAAAAATGCATACCTGCGATATTTTAAACTCAAAGTATTATTTGTTTCAATTCAGATTAATTAATCTTCCTCTAATAAAGGTTCAGAAAAGTATATTTTATTTTTAATGATTTCTTTTAATAAAAAGATTTACAATGTCATGGCAGATGGTTAAAATGGCGCTAAAATCAGTGATGTTTAGTAATTGCAAAAATAGTTTTCCTTCCAATCAATTTGAATTCGATATGGAATACAGCAAATTGTTTGGTTATAAAAATATTAAATTTAATCTTTTACTTTGAAATTAAAATCAAAATAAACGCTTCAAGAAAAAGTAATTTTAAGCCCTAGGAGTCGCCTCTCTTTGGAGGTCCCTTATGACATTAGGATTAAAAAATGTAAAAAAAAATGTAAAAAAAATACTTTGGTCTTTCCTCTTAATAATAATATAAACATTTAGACGATAAAAATGTTTTCATCAAGTTTGGGAACTTTTTTCCACAGAGTATTCTTTTTCTTTAGCAAATTAGTGGAGATACCTATGTATATAATTATAGCAATTCATTGAGTCTAGAAAAATCCTCAACAGAATATTTACATTTTTTAATCCTTCCTAGCATTTCCGAAATGTTATTTAAAAATCTTGTTTTTCTTTTTGTTCAGCAAAATTGCCATAAAATCGATTATTTCCGCCGTTTTCGGGAAATTTGTAAACAAAAGTTAAATTATCCGTTTAAAAAACTTGTAAAAATCTAGATTTCTCAACAAAATTTCGAACATACTAGAAAGGATGAAAAAAATTAATAAAATGATCAAAATATGTTGGTCTTTCCTCTTAATAATAACAAGCATTTTGAGAATAAAACTTCTTTTTTATTAAGTTTGGGTCCTTTTTTCATCATGTTATGCTTCTTTTCGGCGAATTATGGAGATGTGATATATATATATATATATATATATATATATATATATATATATATATATATTATTTAAACGTTATTTTTGTGGATACTCGTATTTGAGTAAAACTCCATTTATTAATCAAGCAGTATATTTATTTATTTATTTTCGTCTACCGGCCTGAATGTTCGAGAATTCGTAGAGAAAAATATGCACTCTCCGCTCTAATAAGATTTTTTTAATATTCAGGCCGGTAGATGGAAATAAATAAGTATACTGTTTAATAAATAAACGGGGCGTCTACTCAAATACGAGTATCCATTAAAAATAACGTTTAAATAAAATAATACAAATCAGTCGGATTAATAAATAAAAAATCGATCCCTTTTCTTTACAAATGCATATATATATATATATATATATATATATATATATATATATGTGTGGGGGGTGGGGTGTGTTTTTGTGTGTGCGTGTGTGTGTGTGTGTGCGCGCGTGTAAGAGAGAGAGAGTATGTTTGTGTGTATGTGTTTGTTGTGTGTTTGATTGTATATGCATATGTGTGCGTTTTATTTCCTGATTTTATTTTATTTCTCGAATTTTGAAGTTTTATATCCAGTAATAATATCTTTTTGCGATTCGAAATAACAATAAAACCTGAGAACTTCCTTTAAAGCTATCATTCATCGTTTTATTTTATTATTTTCCATTTTTTTCCTTTTTCTACATTTTTTATTCCTTCTTTTGAATTCTCTGTGTGTGTATGTGTGTACGCGCGTCTCTGTGTGTGTCTACGCGCTTCTCTGTGTGTGTATGTGTTTATCTATAGAGTTTTTTTTTTTTTACTTTTATTTGATGGTTCCTACTTTTTTTTCTTTTTATCTTACAGCCATAACATACACGTCGTCGTCTTTTTTAAAACCTGAGATCAACTGCCTCCTTGAAATATTTTCTCCCTTTCTTCTCTTTTCCCGCCCTTTTGATCTAAAGCCGACGGCTAAATGCTTCAACTGCTTTTGTCAAATTTCACGACCTAAATTGTCGGTACTCTCATATATTTTGACGCTTCTATGTCTAACATGCTTCAGGCTACTTATTTATATAGCGCCATATATTTTTCCACTTTTCACAGTAAAACTGTCATCAGGAGATAGCTCAGTTCGGATTTGTTGTAACTGATAAAAGTAACTCCGAATAACATTCTGACAGGGAATAAAGATCCCAAGGTGTTTTTCACTTGATTTTAAATTTTATTTTTATCACCCCCAAATAATTACGTTCCCAGAGTGATGGCTTATAAATATTCCGTGGTTAGCTGACACTTCAAATGTGACAGGCAGAATGAAACATTGCTATATTAATCACACTGAAGAACGACAACAGTTTTATTCGACTTTTAACAATTTCACCCAAGCACGGCAATAAAGCCACCAAGACGCAAGAGGTCACTGAGATTGAAAGACTCTGGAAAAAAAAACATTAAGGACAATAAAAGAACAGGATTAAGGAGACGATGACGATTGAAACTGTATTTAACTTTTAGAAAGTCAAAGTCCATTGGAAAGCAAGAATCCGGAAGAGGTAAAGGTGAGAGAAGAAACTGTTAGCATAGAACTAACGTTACATCTAGTAACTTTAAGATGGTGAGATCTTTTTTTATAATCATTTCACACCAAGCAAAGCAATAAAGCCACTATGACGCAAGGGATTAATAAGTGTAATAATAATTGTAAGTGACTATAAGAAGAAAAAAAAACATTATTAACGCGGGAGAACGATAAAAGAGGAATTAAGAAGACAGAAGATAACGATTGAAATGACATTTAATCTTAGATTTTTGAAAATCAAAGTTGGCCGGAAAGCAAGAGACCGGAAAAGTTCTACAAGCAAGAAGTACGATAGAAGAAAATGTTAGCATAGAACTTGCGGTTGCATCTATTCATTTCATCTGTAAAATGATGAGACATCATCGCCAATTTATTACAGCGCTTAAATTCGTAAAGTATATGTAACAAAGAGAAAAACACACCAGAAAAATTACCATGAAAATATTCATAGAGAATGTTTATTCAGCGATAAAATTAAATGGATCTTGATTTGCGATCTCACTAACGGCAGGTTTTGCTGTTCTTTACAAAAAAATAATTGGGTTTGTTATTCTTTACATTAGAATAATCGGGTTTGCTATTCTAGTCGTAGACATTTTGGTACTTACAACTTTAAGGTCCAATAGTTGTTTTCATATAGTGGTTTTAATTTATTGGGATATCCAGGAACCTTCAAGATGGGCAGATCTACGATCACGAAGATTGTGAAGCTATTAATTGGGGAGGATTATTTAACAGTGATTGACTGGATGAAGAACAAATCACTTAATTGACGGGAATTAAAATATAAATCATTAAAGATGTTTATAAATTGGAGAAAATTCAGAGTCTCTCTGGACGATGGTGTGTAGAAGTGCCAAATAAAAGATTCTTCATGGTATTAACGAAATGTAGCAATAAGCAAAGACATATTTTTTTTACTAAATCAAAACTGAAATTACTGCAGTCGATTCATATATATTTTTGGTGCAATAAAATGAGGTGACAGGAAACTTCTCGTGAGGTAAATATATCTCAGCAGACGATAGGGGATTTTTACATCTTCTTTTTTAGAGAGGTTTGCATGGGACATTTTGAGCTTTATCCTATAAAACTTGGTGGACCTGAGATACAAGTTGAAATCGATGAATCGTGATTTTTACACCAACCAAAATAACATCGAGGAAGGGACCCTAAGAATCAAGTCAGGGTTTTTTAACTTTGGTAGATATTAGTACATCACCAGCAATTGGGTAAATGAATATAGTTGAGCACGGAGACCAAA
>CAHIKZ030000110.1:305000-370000 GCA_903632075.3 Acanthosepion pharaonis
TGTGTGTGTGTGTGTGTGTGTGTGTGTAATGTAGGTCTCTTTGAGCCCAGTTCAATAATAAAGCGATCAAATTAATTTCCTTATATTATCAGATATGCTCGAAAAGCCGGAATATGAATATGGCAATTTGTAGGAACTAATAATACATATTTTAAATAATTCTGGAAATTTGCGGGTAACTCCTTCGTAATTTGAATAAATGCACTCCATAATAAATCGATCAAAGTTCTACGTAATCATAAATTAATCAATAACTGACAAATACATGTTCTGGCGTACGAACTGGAAGTGGGAACGAGTGTAATATATAAGTCTATAAAGATAGATAGATAGATAGATAGATAGATAGATAGATAGATAGATAGATAGATAGATAGATAGATGTGGTCAAAAGAAAGAAAGAAAGAATGAATGAATGAATGAATGAAGGAAGGAAGGAAGGAAGGAAGGAAGGAAGGAAGGAAGGAAGGAAGGAAGGAAAGAGGGAAAGAAAGTGTTAGACTTAAATCAGCAGATAGATAGATAGATAGATAGATAGATAGATAGATAGATAGATAGATAGATAGATGGGAGTGTTCGAAAGAAAGAAAGAAAGAAAGAAAGAAAGAAAGAAAGAAAGAAAGAAAGAAAGAAAGAAAGAAAGAAAATGAATGAATGAAGGAAGGGGGAAAAGAAAGTGTTAGACTTAAATCAGCGGATAGATAGATAGATAAATACATGCATACATACGTAGAAAGAAAGAAAGAAAGAAAGAAAGAGAGAAAGAAAGTATTCGACATAAATGAGCAGATGGATAGATGATGTCGCCTCACTGCGGAAGATTGATATGCAGGTTAATCTAGAAGATTATTAATACTGCAACGTGTTACTAAGGTTTTGTTTTATGTCATCATATTGAAACAATGCTTCACGTTCGTTCACCGACATTAAGTAACTTTAGGCCTGGTCAGGACTCAGTTTTATGTCAGACTAATTAAAGTTTAGTACCTCAGACCGGGCCATGAAATAGCTGTTAGCAAGCAAATGTAACCTTTTCGACAGTAGTGAATTTCATCCTAACTGCGGGAGGGGAGTTCTTTGTCGCATTATTGTATTCAAAGATTAATATGGACAGATATGTACGAAAAAATGCTATACAACTTTTTAAGAGAGTTTCATTTTTCATTTAATCCTTCTCTCTGTCCACATCTCTCTCTCTCTCCGTCTCTCCCGCTCTCTCTTTCTTTCTATCGTTCTGTGTATGTATGTATGTATCTGTCTATCCGCTCATTTATGTCTATCTAACATTTCCATTATTCTTCTTTCTTTCTTTTTCTTTCTTTCTAACACTTCTATCTATCTATCTATCTATCTATCTATCTATCTATCTATCTATCTATCTATTTCTTACTTTCAGTTTTTCTTTCTTTCTATCTATTTATTTCTAACATTTCTATCTTTATTTATTCCTGTCTATCATTTCTATCTATCTATCTATCTATCTATCTATCTATCTATCTATCTATCTATCTCTTACTTTCTGTTTTTCTTTCTTTCTATCTATTAATTTCTAAAATTTCTGTCTTTATTTATTCCTGTCTATCATTTCCTTATCTATCTATCTATCTATCTATCTATCTATCTATCTATCTATCTTTGTGTGTGTGTGTGTGTGTGTGTGTGTGTGTGTGTGTGTGTGTGTGTGTGTGTGTGTGTGTGTGTGCAAAAAATGGGAAAAGAAATGTATTTGTGCGCTAACTCTCTGCCCACTCACCGTTGCGTGTCTGCTTCCATTTACTAATCGGAATATATAAGGCAAATTCTCGACCTTTGCATTCAACCAACCGAAAGCCGATAAAAGACGACCTTTGACGACCATTGAAGCGGGTGAATCACGAATAGACAAAAGGAAGACGAACAGAAGTTAGATGGACGTGGCGGGAGGTCCGGACATTTTGATTTGGCTAAAGCCATTCAAGTCATGCAAAAATGTCAATGTCTTCAAGCTGGACGAAGTAAAAATGAAAAGGCTGTACTTTCTCGACGACATGAACTTCAGGTCTATTAAATGTCTGGCCAATAAATCGTCCTTCCTGCGTTTTCGGCCAGTGGTCAATTTGATCGGAATCTCTCCTTAGTTTTAAGTCATATCAGGCTTTCTTTTTAAAAACTTATATTCCCTTTTATGAATATTGGTACTAATTATAAAGATTTTCGGATAATGTAACAGTTCCTCTATGTACCGTGATCCCTCGGAGCGTTAACTATCATGGATCTCCACAATTGTCTGCTTTTTGTAGCTCTTAATAAATTTTGTCTTTTTGTTATCTCTCCTAAACCTTGCTCCACCATCCATTTATACAAGCTCGCTAGGTAAGTTATTCTTTGTTTTCCTCTCTGTCTCTTGGTTTCATTCTGTCCTTTTGAATATCAAATTTTCCAAACCTTCGTTCCTCAATGTGTGCCCTAGATATTTTTAATTATCTCTTTTTGATATTATGTTTAACTTACCGTTTTGTTCCCATTTTCTGTTCGTTGTTGTCTCACACGTTCCGCCCATGTTATTCTCAGCATCTTTCTGTAGAACCAAATTATGGTTGCTTCAGGTTTCTACCTCGTGTGTGAAGAGATTGTCCAGAATTCGTTGTCATACAGGAGAGCTCGTATTGCGTATAAGTTAAGTACTTTTTTCTTTGTTTCTAACGAAATTATCCTGTTTCTTAATAAATTGCTTATTTTCTTGAAGGCATCTTTCGCTATCTCAGTGCGCCATATGACTGTTTATATATGACTTCAAAAGTAACATACTGATATCTCTTGAAAATGACATCGTGTTATTATCAAGTACCTGCAGGAAAAGGTTTTAATACCGAAGGACATTGATGCTGATATGGTTGTTACATTAGGGGATAATGCTCCAGCTTTATTGACAGTGCAAAAGTGGGCAGCTGAATTTAGGAGGGGAAGGAACTGTTTTGAAAATGACCCAAGATCTGGATATCTTACAATTGCCACCAATGAGCAAAACATTGATCACGTTCACCACATGGTGAATGGATAACAGGCGATTGACTATAAATCAAAGAACCAATGCTATTAGCAGATCCCGTGAGAGAGTTGTGAATATTCTGCACAATGAACTTGGCATGACGAAGGTTTTTGCTCGATAGATGCCACGTCTTCTAACACCTGATAGAAGGCGCACCAGTTTGATCACATCACGAGAAAATGTAACAATGTTTGAGGCAGATCCAGTTGGTTCCTTATCCCAGGATGAGTGTGTGGTTCATCACTTGGAGCCAGAGACAGAGAGACAATCGATTGCAGTGGAAACACTCTTCCTCGCCTGTTCCAAAGAAGGCCAAGGTCGTTTCATCTGCAGGTAAGGTGATGCCAAATGAATGGAATGCTAAAGGCATTGTGTTTTTTCACTATATTCAAAATGGTCACACCATCAAATAGACAGTATATATATATATATATATATATATATATATATATATATATATATATATATATTTTGTCGGTCTACTTCCTCACCCCTTACCCATCTATATCTAGAGACAATACACGTTAAGTTTAAGCGTCGTCTAGCCGACACAAGTGGGGTTAAGAATAAGGAATTGAAATGGTATATCTAACCCACACATATCTTACCTTCTCTCCCACCTCACTTCCTCACTTTGTTAATTTTACATATGCTTGATGCGGTCCGTCAAAAATATGTGAATTTCTTTTCATTTTTCATTTCAACCTTTGGAAGTAAAGTCTTATGATCCAGTGCCCTTTTAAAGAGGTTCTGGTGAAATAACTTATTACATGGAACCTTAAACTGGTCTGTTTTTATTCAAATATATCGGCTCTGAATTTTACATTGAGCTCCCCGGATATCATCCTCCTTGGGTCTACCCATGCGGATTACCTAGTTTTGCATAAACTATTTTATATATATATATATATATATATATATATATATATATATATATATATATGGGGGGGGTAACGAAAAATTCAAAATTGACTCATATGGGGTATAGACATATTTCAAACGATGAAGACTTCCTCAGTCTTATTCAACCCCGATATACAGACTGAGTTCGTGTCGGAATTAGATATTTAACTGTGATAGCATTAGAAACATTGTTACAGAATTTATCCATTTCAGTCAGAAGAACTCAATCTGTATCCCGGGGTACAATAAGATTGACCAATTTTTCGTCAGTTAAAATTGGTGTGTACCCCATATGAAGTAATTTTGGATCTTTGTTTTACTAATATTTCATTGTTTTCTATAATAAATACATCGAGCTCTTTTAGTGGACTACTTTTAATATCATATATTGCTAGGATCCGCATGGATTATATAACAATGAATTTATTAGATTTACTATACACACGTGTGTGTGTGTGTGTGTGTGTGTGTGTGTGTGTGTATATACATACATATATGGATATATATATATATATATATATATATATATATATATATATATATATATATATATATATATATATATATATATATATATATATATATATATATATATATATATATCTTCTAACAAATAAAACTAAGGAAACAATATTTGACAATATATTGTTGATTTAAATTTTCGATACTACGTGTCTTTTTTTTTCTTTTTACTTTGTTTTGTTTACTTTTTATGCATTTTGTGAATTTATTACATTTAATACATACATATATATATATATATATATATATATATATATATATATAAAGAAATATATTCTTAAAATGTGCTATATTTATGGGATAAAGTGCTCAATATCAGAGATAGAGCGTTTGTAAATATAAAAATGAACATAGAAGTCAACACTTAGGCCACCTGACGATTGCGCTAAGCACGAAACAGACTGTCGCCTCTAAGAGTCGACTTCTATGTTCACTTTTATATATATATATATATAGATAGATAGATAAATAGATAGATATACAGAAAACAATATTTGACAATATATTGCTGTTTTAAATTTTCGATGCTACGGTCTTTTTTTGTTTTTACTTTGTTTTGTTTTTTTTATGTATTTTGTTTTATTTTTATGCAAAGGCAAATGAACTGATTCTAATTCCTTGTGTTTTAAAGGTTTTAAAAAATGAAAAAGATAATAAAATATATTTAGATTATATTTTAAATATAATCTAAATATATTTTTCAGCTTTCGACTTTTTCAACATCGTGGGTTTTTTTTTTCTTTGTTTTGTTTATTTATTTATTTTGTTTTTACCCGAAAAAATTATAGAGACATGTTGGAGTAATGGATAGTGGCTCAGATTGAGGAATCGGAGAGCCGAGTTCGAATTTCAGTCCATCATATTCACTTACGTGCTAATACCCTTTAAATGGTATGAATCCTCTTCTTCCCACCCGCCCGGTTTGTCAACTGGTCTACCGCAGAAAGAAATGGCAAGCCTCGTCAGTCATGTATCGAAAGATACATGATCGCCTAAGCGTGTATCATGCATGGCACATAACTGACTGAGTTAAACTAAAATTATTTACAAAGTATACTTAAAATAAATAGTCATCAAGGCAATAATGATTAAGTCACAACTCAATTTCGAAGTCGATTGCTATTTTACTGCTGATTTTATTTTATTTTTAAATTGAAAATGCAAATTAATTTCTGTATATTAGGATGGAACATGCAAGTAGCGTCAGCGCGAACATGTATTCAGTAATCTGAGTCAAATTCTGGCCTAGAATATTGAGTTCATCAAAGATTTAATCTCGTAAGAGTGTCTTGTATCCAACTCTTTGCTACACCTATGTGTTAAATAGCAGAGAAGACTAAAACTTCTAGCCTTGGATGAGAGAATTCTGATCTCAAAGCCATGAATAAAGCAAAGGAAAACCACATCACTATCTTTCCCGGAAAGTAAACGTGATTCATAGATAATGAACTTTGATCGCCTACGTCCAGGCTGGACAGGGCATAAAATTACTATTAGAAGAAAATATTGCTTCTGTTGAAAAATAGTTAATTTGTCATCTTCTAATTTTATAAAGAAAAATAAAGCGAAATTTAAATAAAATTTGCATGCAATGGGAATAGATTTATGGTTTACAATTTATATAAGATTGGACGGAAAATAAATGGCCAGTGTGAAACGAAATTAAAAGAATTCCTTTAAATATAACAAACGTATAATGTATTTGCCGTCGAATACAAATACGTGTTTGTACAAATATGTTCGTATATAGCGAATACGTCTTGTTGGATATGTCATTGTACGCCTGTCAATTTGTACAGATCATTAAACAACTAATATTAGAAAGATATGAACAGTCAGAGATAGATAGATAGATAGATAGATAGATAGATAGATAGATAGATAGATAGATAGATATGAACAGTCAGAGATAGATAGATAGATAGATAGATAGATAGATAGATAGATAGATAGATATGAACAACCAGAGATAGATAGATAGATAGATAGATAGATAGATAGATAGATATGAACAACCTAAGATAGATAGATAGATATGAACAACCTGAGATAGATAGATAGATAGATAGATAGATAGATAGATAGATAGATAGATAGATATGAACAACCTGAGATAGATAGATAGACAGATAGATAGATAAATATGAACAACCTAAGATAGATAGATAGATAGATAGATAGATAGATAGATAGATAGATAGATAGATGAACAAGATAGATAGATAGATAGATAGATAGATAGATAGATAGATAGATATGAACAACCTAAGATAGATAGATAGATATGAACAACCTGAGATAGATAGATAGATAGATAGATAGATAGATAGATAGATAGATAGATAGATAGATATGAACAACTTGAGATAGATAGATAGATAGATAGAAGGAAATGAGTACAGAACGAGTTTGACAGATTTGTTGAAACTCGTCTTCTCAAATCGATAACAATAAACTTAGATATAAATTAAATAGACACACAATTGAGATCGGCCGATTGAGATTTGATTGATGGCAGTAGAATGAGATAGAATCTTGCCGCAGACTCACGCCGATAGAAGTCGAACGAGAAATGAATAGAGAAGACATTGTGATTAATTGATTGATACGAACAGGATGAGATAGAAAGTAGCAAAATCCGATCTATAGCCATAGATAGTTTGACAGGAATAAAACGCGAGGGATAAATCAAAACTACAATAGAGACAACGAAAGCCCGACGTCATGAAAACGTCTCTTCACTAGGATATCAAAATACAGTTCATAAAGAAAATTGCTTTCTGAAAGCTTGTCTCCAACCGAGACGTGGGATTAGGACTGGTCAAGAAAAATGGTAGCCTGAAAGTCATAAAACCCACACTCTAGTCTTCTGTTCCCCGTGGGATGAAGTTTAAAAGTTGGGTTTTGAAAACCACCTCATCAATATTCTCTTCTTCTCTTTATCTTTCTCATTCTCTTTTATTTTCTCTCTATGTATAAATGTGTGTCTCTCTAGGACGCGGGTGATGAGGTCTATCCACAGCTTTCTGTCTTCTGTTGCCCCAAGCCATATTTTCTCAGTTATGAATGACATCGTTGTCTCTTTCTGATACTTGAAGAAATTTGTCGAGTAGGTTATTCATTGTTTTTTCTTTCCTTGTCTTACCTTTCGTTTTGAGTTCAGAGTTTATCTTTGCCTAAACTACCTTAAGTCTATAGCCCAAGTACCCGGTCTAACTTGTTACTTAACCCATAGCTTAAAACAGAAGATTACATATTCTTTTCTTTCCCAAGGGCTCCAGCTCAAAACTTGTCTCTGAATTTCAGTAGAATTTTTTTTCAACTCTGCTTATTTCATATTTTGAAGAAATTGTCCAATATTCATTGCCATATCGAAGAATTTATATTACATACAAATTCAGCAGATTTTTGTTGTTTTGCATTGGTTTCAGTGAATTCCTTAAGGACACATGGCACAGTGAATAAAGGCCTTGGTTAGATCCAATGACAGGACCCAAAGAGGTGTGAGTTCAATACATGGTTAAGGCAGCGGAGAACTTGGAGAGGGGAATTAACAAGATTTAACCCATAACTGATACCCATTAGACATGGCACGTAGAACTAGAACAGTCTACCCCAGCGAGCGAAATAAAGAGTTCAGTTCGACATCCCAACCACCCGAAGAAGACTGGAGCGTACAACGGCCGAAACGTTGTGATAAATATGGCGACAAAGATGAGGACAATAGTCCGAATAATGTAAATAATGTACATAATACCTCGACTCAAAAATATAGACAGATACAGAAAGATTTTATAAATTTCAAACGGAAGTAGCACAGGCTCCTCGGTCAATAAATTCCGAATATTTCCTTATAAGGAAACGGCTAATATCGCCATTACAGTTATTGCCTAACAGAAGAATGTTTCTTTAACTAATCCAAGGCATCTTAAAGAGAATAGCTCAAGCATTTTCAAAATTATATTTACTGTGTTTAGAACTTTTGACATTGAAATTCTTGAAATGAACTGATGTGTCAGACAAACATTTTTACCTGTATCAATTTCACAAATTCTTCTTTCTTGAAACGCATAGAATTTGACTCATTTGACGAGTAGTAGAGGAAGTTTTATGTGTTCATGTTATACTGCCATCAGGAAATGAGTAAAAGGAATCTGGAGCTGTTGATTAGCATCAAGCTTTTTGCGATGATTTGTAAGTGTAGGTGAAATCTTAGCCCACTTATCCCTCAAATTATCGTCGCATTAGTCTCTTACTTAATATAGACAGATAATGAATTCCTTTTATTTCTTAATACTTTCTTTAGCTTTGAAACGTATCGTTCGCTATTCCAATCTTAATTGTCAGTACTCACAGAAACAGTGATTGCACTAGACAATAAAAACACCCCAAGGACGATCACATCACATATTTCTAAGGCCTTTAACAACGGCTGGCATAGAGGGTGTCGTAAACCATTTAAATATAACGTGAGTCAGCGTTCTCCCATCCTTCCTGTAAATAGTTACTTGGTCAGTGATTCTAGAGTTTGGACTTAACAAGTAGTTGAGGGAGGTTTGGATTCACTTCAAGTTTCTCTTCAGTTACGAAAACTTACGAGACAGGGTTACTGCACAAGCTCTCTAGCTATAGAATCATTGGAAGAGTCTTCTCGAGTACGTCCTAACGAGCAGGTCCTTGAAGGTAGTTGTTCAAGGCCAGTTCTCTCTTTCTACTTTGCATAAATGGACTGCCTAAAAACATAATCAGATATTTTATGAATATGTATGCTGATGATACAGTGGCATATGGGTGCACCTCCTGTTAGGAGACCTTACCCATAATAACATAATGAACAATTCCATACGTAATAAATACTGCGCCTCAAGAGGAAGCAGGAAGTTCAGTTCGAAGTCGGGCGACAGGCTGATCAGCTGATTGGTTGAACTCTCTGCCTTGGGAGGAACACGAACGAGGCTACGCCGAAGGGCGGAATCTCTTTCGGAGAGGTAAACCGACCCTGAACCCGTTTATACAGATTCAAAGGGCATATTTTTGGCCGAGCGCACGGGCTCGGAGAAACCACGGGCTCGGAGATCCCACGTTAAACCGGCCTTGTGTCACATGATGCCCTCGTGGGGGGTGGGTGACTAAATACTGTTCAACCTGAATTCTGGAGTGAAGTCCATCTGGAGTCTGTCAGTCAGTCAGAGCGAGCGAGTCAGTCAGAGTCGAGTCAGAGACAGTCCGAAACAGAGTCGCGTTCAGACAATTACTGCAAGACATTGGAATAGTGATACTGGTCGAGACTACATTGTTCTCTCTACTAAACCTGATTGTTCGTACTAACACTTTCTACTTCTCTGTATATATTCCTGTTTGTAATATATCTGTGTTGTTCCATATCCGTGTTCGAGTTCTTCTTTATTGGTTCTACCTTGGACTATCACCGTGGTACAAGGAACCGGACCATAACACCTCCAAAACTCTATATGAACAAAACCTTGAATTTGATCTCACCTTTGACCCCGCTCTAATAACTCAGCTGAAAACTAGCGGTTCACATTCAGTGCCTCACAAACAAGCATAATGACGTTCCACCGTCATTGAGCGGAGTTTGAATTTTCGTCTACTGCGATGAGCTGGTGTTTCCTCAGGGAGGCTCATTGCCTTGAGTGCCTATTGATTTAACCTTAATCCAGACACCACCTGCTAATCGTACATACGATCCCTTGCTAAGAATACTAGAATAATGGTCCGTTCCCTGTACGACTCCAGTGACTATCTTGCTATTCTCTACCTTTACAAGTGCTAAATCAAACCGAAAATGGAGTATTGCTGCCATATATGGGATGGAGCTGCACAATCCTCACTTTTCTAGTTTCGACAGAATCGAAAATCACTTCCGCGTCCTTGTGGTTGATGAATTATTTTTCATCCTACAACCTCTTTCCCACAGACGAAACGTTACAAGCTTCTCGCTGCTCTATCGCTATTTCTATGGGAAGTGCTCATACGAGCTACATTCCTTAATTCCACCAGTTCTAACCTTCACGGCTATGATTACCTCTGCTACCCACATTGTAGCGAACCGCCTCCATTACCTTCGTATTTCATTGGTGAGATGTAAGTTCCACTTGAGCAGCTTCTTTACACGAATCGCTGCTTTGTGGAACCATGTTCCAAAAGGATCCTTCCGCGATCACTACAATGTTCATATCTAAGGTTAACAGTCATCTTACCCACATATCCGTATAAATTGTGCCCCTTCCTCTGTAACCTTCTAAATGGACTGGCTTCCGGGTCTTATACAGGATGAACGTTAATGTAAAAGAAAAACAGCTCTAGAATCACTTCTTTATAGTCAGCCTATGAACGTTTCAGCCCTTCATCGTACCTGGATAGAAGCAATACAATAGTTAATAACAAGAGTTGAAATTAATGGATGCATGATTTCACAGCTCTAGAATCACTTCTTCGTAGTCAGCCTATGAACCTTTCAGCCCTCCATCGTATTTGGATAGAAGCAATACAGTTATTAATAAGAAGAGGTGATATAAATGCATGCAAGTTTTCACAGCTCTAGCATCACCCTTTCATAGTAAACTTTTCAAGACAACTTCTTATAATCGAATATTATACTGGAAATGTGATGATTCGGAAAAGTTCTCGTCCTGACTACCTTATATTATAATTGTATATGCACCAACAGTACAACGTACAGAAGAAAAAATTGAAAAGGTTTACTGTACGCTAGAATACGTCAAGGCTCGGTGAAGATTGCAAGAAATTACAATCACCCTTGGAAAACTGATTGCCAAAATAGACAAGGAATGAAATGGTGAAATAGCAAATTCGGACTAGGAACTCGTAATGAACGCGGAGGGTGACAGGATCAAAGCTGTACGATGAATGGTTAGGTAGTAGCTAACATCTAGTTTCAAGAACAGCCAAGATGTATATGGACATGAAGTCTCCCAAGAGAAACAAAAAAAAAAACAAATCGACAATACAATAAGAGATTCAGGAAGGCAGTTTTACACTACAAAATATATCCAAGTGTTGATTGCTGGAGCGACCACCTTCCAAGGATATGTAATCTTAGAGTGAAACTACGGAAAAAGAAGAGGGTCAAGATTGTACCCAAAATGCAATACGACAGTTTTTTGAATGACCCGATTGTGAAGGAGACATATATGGACTATGTTAAAAGTAGATACAATGAACAAAGTGAGAATGGAAAGTAGATCTGGGACCAATTAAGCGAAGTTTTAGTAGCATCGGTAATCGAGATTATCCCAAAGAAGAACAGACAAAGAAATAAGAATGGATAACAGATAAAATTTTCGATATGATGAAAAGGAGACTAAAACTTTACATTTATCATGGAAATGACGATAGCTCAATAGCTTCTTTTTTTTTTCTCTCAAGAATGCTTTCATGAAGAAAACTTTTCAGCGCTCTTTTGTATATGACAAGACATTTTTCAAAGGTGAAGAATGCTAAACCTGTATATAAGACAGTCTTAACTGATCCATATTTACATTTAATTCCGATGAGAGGAAACTTTTCTGAACGATAGTGTTCGATAGTGACATGGAAGACACTTTTGTAATAGATTTCAGTGACATATATTAATTGTTTGTCCCTTTTTTTAACTTGTTGACTAAATTTGTATGGCTTTATTTTTCATATACGTTTCAACATTAGCTCGGCTAATAAAACTTAGGTATCAAAAACTTCAATTATTGTCGGATTTTAATGAAACTTTCAAGACATATTCACAAATGAATGAAATTATTTGAGAAATGTTTCATTTGTAGAAAGTCTTACATCTGTCTCCCCATCACACACTTATTTAACTTTATAAAATTTCGAGAAATTAATTATTATATCGCTTAATGTTTATATTAGTTATACACAAAACTCCTTGGAGAATTTTAATTATCATTTATTTTTTTAACACAAACCTCAGTTACAGAAAATCTGCCCTGAATCATAAAATTAAAAATGGAATAAAACTAAGACCATATTTAATTAGAAAACATTTTAAATGTTATTATGATTAAGATATATTATGGACACTGTTTTCGTAAGAAAAAAATTTCTATGAATAATGAATTTTTACAAGAATTGTTTTCCTTTTCTAATTTTAATTAGTATAATTTATAGTTTTAAATCTTTTCACTTTTTGTATTAATTTGTATCGGTTGGGTAATATTTTCATTAAGTAAAACTCTATTTACTAATCATAAATTGAAAAGCTTACGACATGTCAGCGACCCTCAATATTTTAAAAAGTGTTTTAAATTTTTTTTTGTATGTCTGCGTCTATAAACGTGTCGATTTTTTTTTTAATATGAACGTCCATATACGACATTATTAGAAAATAAGAGCGAAAACTACAGTAAATGTAAAGCCAAAGTAACAAAAATTCAATAAAACATTAGATTACGGAGAATATTTAACTAAATTTTTAAGATTACAGGTTAGTTAAAAATTATATAAAAAAGGCGCTCACTTTATATTCTTCAAGTAATTTTTAAGAGATATATCTACCGTAGAAAAAAAGTTCTGCCTGTCATTTATGTCAAGCTGTTAACACCTCCTAAAAACACCTACATCCGTGTTAAAAATGTATTTCTACAATATTTTAAAAGTAGGTAATATTTGTTTCAAATCAGATTAACTAAATTTTAAATCAGTTAATATTCGCCAAATAAAATTTCAGAAATGTATATTTTATTTTTAAAGATTTTATTAAAAAGAATTAAATTATATTGTGGTGACAAATACCTAAGAATGTCTCTAAAATCAGTGATTTCAACACAAAATCTTCTTCCAGTCAATTTAAATTAGTTTTGAAATTCAGCAAAGTATTTTACTTATTGGAAATACGAAATTCAATCTTTTAGCTTGAAATTAAAATAAAATAAAAGTTTAAACCTTAAAGACATTTTTGTGAAGTTACCTAATTTTATTCAACTCTGTTTAGCCTTAATCAATATAAAAGAGAAGTGTCTTTGTTTCCACAAACGTTTCCAGTTATTGCAGTGTCATGGTCTGTGACTCGCTTTAATGGTCTGTGTTATGAGACAGGGTCACCACACTCAGCAGAGATGTCATCGAAAGAAAGCAATTATTAATAGAAACAAACCTTGCAATTAACAAATGGCACATTGCTTTGGTCAAATTTCGCCTTCGGCCTAAGCCGCGAACTATTGTCGCAAACTCGTTTGACTTTCCTCACTGTCTCCCCATGCTCACTCGCTCTCACCTCATTCTCTTTCTTTCTCTCTCTCTCATTCTCTCTCTCTCTCTCTCTCTATATATATATATATATATATATATATACTTTATTTTAGGATATTACATGTAAAAAATACCCTACACAAATACATCATGTTTCGATGCGTGTTAACACATCTCATCAGGCGTTAGTAAATAACCGGTGAGTAGACAATTTATTGAAATTTAAAAACAAGATACACCCTCTTTTCACGAGAAAAAGAAAAAGAGTAAGAATGAAAGACACAACATACACCCTCTTTTCACGACAAAAAAGAAGAAGAAGAAAATGAGTAAGGAATAAAAGAGGAGATTGTTGGAGGTTTTTTGTTTTTTTGTTTTTTGTTTTTTGTATTGAGCCCACTTTTAGATTGAATGTTAAAAACGTTGGAATTGGACTCTATTCGTTCTTAATTTACACACACACACACACACACACACACACACACACATATATATATATATATATATATATATATATATATATATATATCATTCGCAGGCAGTACTGTTTCGCTGTATGACAGCTCCTCGGTGCAACTAGACATTCGAATGTCTCAAGCTAGGATTGAAAACCAACCAAGAGTCTCTACCATTTAACTATCTTCATTCGACAGAATGAAACAGCTAAATCTAGCGTATAATTTTTACGAATGTAAACAAATGTCAATTAGCAAGAAGGCTCTATTCATTTTACTGAAGAGCTATATATGCCGTGCGCCGATAGCTTAGGGATAGTATTTCCGACTAATGCCAAACCGGTAGGATTTCGATCCCGGCCTGAAGCAACCTGATGTCTAACACACTGATCAGCTCTGATACAGTGAAACAGGCCTGTATATGGATGACCATAATATATATATATATATTGAATATGCACTCATACTTCTTTTATGTGCCGTGCCCCTTCAGAAAGTAGACAATCACTGCTCTCCACAACTTCCAGTCCTTTGTAGCTCTAGACAATTCTCTTACTATCTCTCCCAGGACATGTTCACCCAACAGTTTATTCAACTTGCCTTTATATCCTACGAGTATCAAATTCTCTGAGTTCTCTTCCCTGATTACACGTTCCAAATATTTCAACTGTCGCATTCTGATTCTAAGTTCACGTGTCCTTTCCACAGTGATTTTTCTTCAAAACTTCCTCGTGGCTCACATGTTTAGTTCATGGTATTCTCAGCATCTTCCTGTAGAACTACATTTCTGTTCTCTCAAGTCTTTTCATCTTTTAGAAAATTCTCCAGCTTTTACTGAAATATAGGACGACTGATATCGTATTACAGTTCAGCACACTTTTCTTTGTTTCTGATGAAAATTTTCAAACCTTCCACCAAAATGATGACAGCAATCCCACTAAAAAAGAACGCGAGGCTGTGAAATCTCTACAGAGAAACAAAGAGATCATCATCGATGAAGCTGGCAACGGTGGACTAATCAACATCATCGTCAGAAGAAATAACATAACGAAAGTAGGAATTTAACTCAACGACCAAGATTCCTATGAAAAAGTCACCCAAGATCCAATCAAACATTTTGAATGAGTTTTCTATCTGTAATATAACACGTGCAAAAAAAAAAAGAAAAAAAGAAAAAAACCTTCCCCTAAATGTCCAACTTCCTCTTTTATTGGGTTGGTGTATAATTATCAGGCGTTTTTAAACAATATTTATCAGGAAAAAAAAGAAACACAACTCTTCAACAATAACATTTTTAAATGATTATTCCGTAGCGTATGATTATCGACACGCATTTTTATAATCTGAAAATAAAATAATATTTTTATTAAAAAGAAGTAAACAGAACAGTAATTTTTATTAACAAATAACTCGCCAACAAAAACGCCTGATAATTACGCACCAACCCAATAATTCTTGCTGAGCATGGATACAGGCGTATCCAAAAATTGAAATTTTGATATCTTTTTCTTAGTGCTCACTTTGGTCAAAAGACTTACTGATATACAATAAATATTATTAGTCTTATTAACTGACGAATTTCTTCCATCGGCCTACTATATATATATATATATATATATATATATATATATATATATATATATATATGTGTGTGTGTGTGTGTGTGTGTGTGTGTGTGTGTGCTCTGAAAAATTTATTTCGATTGAGCTCTGTGGGGAGGAAGTGTGGGTTTGTAAACATTGATTATTACGGCTAATAAGGCAAGACTCTTCGGTAAATCGAATCGAGTTCTCTCAGTCATTGTGTGTTTATCTAAAAATAAATACGCTTAAATTCACCTTCATCCCTTCTGCGTGCCAACAGCTTAGTGGTAGAATCCTGACTGAATTGGCGTCAGTCGGGTTTCGATCCTTGCTAGAGGCAACCGGACGTCTAGCCATACTAATGAGCTGTAATACAGCGCACCAGTCTGTCTGTGGGTGTCAATATATATATATATATATATATATATATATATATATATATATATTTGTGTATTTAGAAAGCAATCCTTCTTTCATGCACATTTCATTGAATACGACAGACAAGGTGCTTTGATTTAGTTTTTTATACAATTTCTCATGCGATCTAATATTTTTTGTCTTTTCGGGTGATAAATTATATAAAAACTGTCCGAATGTTCTTTTTATCAGAAAGCTTTCGGCTATACATTTAGCCATTTTCAAGGATTAAATATTGACCATGTTTTGAAAAATGAAAACATTTTATAAAACATACATACAACAAACTATTTCTTATTTAACAGTTAATATAAATTATAGAAACTTTATTTTGTTCATTTATTCTTCTCTTTTCTTAATACTGTTTTTTTGTTTTTTTTTTTCTCTCCGATTCCTTTATCATCAGTAGTTCCTTGTATCTTAGTGACTTTAACGCCTTGCTTTTGGTGAAATGACTGAAAAGAAAT
Organism: Acanthosepion pharaonis; assembly: GCA_903632075.3. Taxonomy (NCBI): domain Eukaryota; kingdom Metazoa; phylum Mollusca; class Cephalopoda; order Sepiida; family Sepiidae; genus Acanthosepion; species Acanthosepion pharaonis. The sequence continues at coordinate 321,607 of CAHIKZ030000110.1, forward strand.
ACGACCAATGGCGAATTCTACACGAATCTAAAAATGCCAAAACTTCTAGGATCAACTCATTCCGAAAAGGAATTATTATAACCATTATATCATTGGCAAACATAATTGAGTTGGCTACCGAATGATTTGCCATAGATTTTTGGCTTTATCGGTATCAAGTCATTCATCCTCTATCGCAAGTCGCGCGGTTTAACAAGAGGCGCGTTCTTCTGTTGCATGGGAAATGGAGCCATGTAAACAAAACAAATCCAAGCAGGCTCGACACAATCATGATGATGATGATGATGATGCACGATGTCTTTATGACATGTCTCGAACATTCAGCGAAATTATGTATTCTGTTAAAAGAACGATTCCAATTACGATTATAGTAAATGATTGATAATATTTAAATCATTGACGCTTCAAAACAGACACTGAATCTTTGCATAGTCATGTCTCGCCACGAACCCCGTAATCCATTATGAGCGTTAAGAAGCCATATGGATTGCAGTCGTAGAAGTATAGGCGTGTTTTATTTCATGATATCCTGACGGAGCCCATCCCTCTCTAGACTGGTTTTAGAGTATTCCTTCTCTTTCTCCTAGAGAGCTCTTTCTATCTATTTAACAAATAGCAGAAAGGGAGATGTATTTATACTTTTTTCCAACGGTATTAGTATGAAATGGAATGCTCTGTGCTGGGTTAGAATGGACGGAATTGACAGATTGATTCATGTATTAATGGTGCCAGACACCACCTGGATAAGTTTGTACAGAACAGCCGCCATCAAAATAATAACAACAATCTCACTAAACAAGAACGCGATGCTGTAAAATTTCTACAGACAAACAAAGACATCATCATCATCAAAGAAGCTGGCAAGGGAGGGTTAATCACCGTTATGAACAGAACAAAGGGCACAGGGGAAGCAGAAAATCAAATCAACAGCCAAGATTTCTATGAAAAACTTACACAACATCCAACTAAATGTTTCGAATCAGAACTCTACGCTCTAATTAGTAATTTAGACCAGGAGTCGGCAACGATTTGCAAACTATATGCCGACTTAAGGTTTTACAATCATTCAGTGTGCCAACAGCATTCATATTTTTACACAAGTCAAGGTCAATATACCTGATTTACAATACATTTTATATAGTAATATATAGTATATATACTTTAGTTATAGGTACCTCCACGAAATCGCTAAAAAAGAGCATAGCTTGATGAAAAAGACGCCAACCTTGCCGAAAACAAAATTTTATCGTCTAAATGTTTATGTTATTATTAAGAGGAAAGACTAAAGTATTTTTTAATTATTTTTTACAATTTTTCCTTCTTTTTAGAACATTCTAAATTTTGATTAAAAAAACTTGTTTCTCTTTGTATCACCAGCACTAGTAAAATAACATAGACAATTTTTAGCACATTTTTTTTTTTTTTTTTTTGGTATGACACACATTAATTTGGAAAATCTTGCAAAAATAAAAATAATTGTCGGATGTTAATGAAACTTTCAGGAACTATTCACAGATGATCGAAATTATTATAAATATTTTTTTTTTATTAAAGTCATAGCAGAAATATTTTTTCTTATTTATTACTCCGCCCGCATACCTACTTTTATGAAAACGCTAGAAATTCGATCGCATCGGGTTGAGTGATTACAATAGTTAAAAGCACAAGACTTTAAGGAATGCAAATCATGTTTTTGTTTTCTTGCTCCCCCACCTGAAAATCAGTTCTGAATTGTAACATACAAAACTCAATAAAACAAAGATATTATTTAATTTCAAATGCTTTTATTTGCTTTTCGTTGTTTTTATGAATATGGACAATATTTTCTGAAAGCAAAAAATTTTTTCGATGAAAAATGAATTTTTAATACAATTATTTGTTATTTATTAATTATAATAGATTTTTACATTTAATTTGTTAAAATATTATAAAATAAGTTAAAAGCCTCCTTGGGTTCCCTAAGTCTCTATGAGATAGATCTTTTTTAGCGCGTTGTAAATTGTATCATTTTGATTAATCAGAAGATCCGCTGTAATTAAGAAATGTAATGTTGTGTTTACAATCGGGCTGTCATTATAAAGTACGGAAGACCAACCAGAATACAATTAAGTTGCGTTATTTGAGTTAAGCAATGTTCTGCGCTGTTAAGGCTTTTACTTTTGTGAAACACGTGTGGAGAAGTTAATTTGATTTTTCAATTTCAACTGAGGAGAGTACCTACAAGTATCAGTAACATCTTATGTAATTTATATAATCTTATTTTTATATTAATCTCAGTTATGACATTTTTCCATAAATGAAATATCAAAATTAATAATAAAATGAATGGAAATACAAATAACATAGTAAAATGTAATAAATGTACATAAAATTATAGTATTTTATGTACACTTCTGATAAAACTTCATAAGAAAGGTACCTATAAATTAATTAGATACCTTTCTTATGAAATATGAAATTTAATGTCACTCTTAACAGGCTTATTTTAATTTCTTTATAATATATTTTCCATAAAGCATCTTAAACGTTAAGGTGAAAGCTAAGTACAAAAAAAAAATTAGACAGCTGAAAGTTTTCCTTAATAATAACGAGGTAAATAATGTGTTCACTTAAATGTAAATTATTTCACTTTTTACCTTCCGTAGAATCCGTCAATATGTCATTCATCACCTGTCAAGCGACGCGAAAGCTTATGACCTGCTTTGTTTTATTTTCAAATTACATCTTTTCAGCGCAGAAGCTAAGTTAAGCTTGGTTCAAAATATTTTCAATAAACATTACAATTTCTTAATAAGTTTTGAAAAAATGATAATTGATATTTCAAAGAATTTTAAAGTGAGATCTCCATTTTTTTTATAAAATGGAAAAAAATGGCCAATTTTGCTGACTAAAAAAAACAAAATTTTTCACGAAAATTTCGAATGTGCTAGGAACGATTAAAAAATGTAAAAAATACTCCAAAATTACTTTGATTTTTTTTCTCTTAATAATAACATAAACATTTAAATGATAAAATTTTGTTTTTGTCACGTTTGGCGTCTTTTTCATCATGCTATGCTCTGTTTTTAGCGATCTCGTTGAGGTACCTACTTTCAAAATTGAAACAGCTAAATATCTTCTTTGCGTTGTAGTAGTTATTTATTCGGACTTCGTGATGTCATTTGTAGCTGCGTGCCATTGGAAATTGCTTGGTATGCCAAGTGTGGCACGCGTGCCGTAGGTTGCCGACCCCTGATTTAGACCATAGTATACAGACAGAAGTCAAATTTTAGTACCGGAAATAGATTAAACCAGGTACATTGTACGGTAACCGCAAATTGCGCAAACTTCCTGAATCAATCACAGAAAAAGCCACCAACCTCTTATTCGAGAATATTACCACAAGCCCACACAAAATGTACGATCTGATTCAAACACGTATGAAAGAGTACATCTCTGGTTCCACTGACCACATCTCCAAACCTTTACTACCCACTATTCCTAGTTACATCAAAGACAAAACACATTTCTTACAAATTTTACAAAAAATAGACAGATTGCCAGAGTTTGGGACGTTTCGGCGCAGCTCATTCGTCATCGCTGATTCGGCGTCAGAAAAATAATTTGACTATTCAGTAAAGCCATTTAAGCGTCAGACTCTTTCGACGTCACTCTCTTTGACCGGAAGCAACCCCGCAGAAAATGATAAAAGCATTGAAAACAACCAACTTTCCATATGACTTTTTTTTATTCATTTAGGGAAAAGAGGATCCTATTAAAACATTAATGGAATAATGTAAATTAAAAACTTAAATTAAAAATATTGTATTTCAAAAAAATTAAAAACTTAGTAAATCTATTTAATCTTAGAAATGACTTCTTCATTTTGTAATTATGAGCAAAATCCTTCAGGAATTCAATCGTCTGTCATTTTGTTTCTTTCACGCCTTGATAAAATATTTGCTTCCATTTCGAATAAAAGAGCTTTGACGACTGAAAAATATGAAACTGCCCTGAAGGAAATCTCTATCTATAAAAGGCAGGATGTGTTTGTGTGTGTGTGTGTGTGTGTGTGTGTGTGTGTGTGTGTGTGTGTGTGTGTGTGTGTATCTCTATGTGTGTAAAAGGCAGGATGTGTGTGTGGGTGTGTGTGTGTGCGTGTGTGTGTGTGCGTGTGTGTATCTCTATCTATAAAAGGTACGATGTGTGTGTGTGTGTCTATCTATAAAAGGCACGATGTGCGTGTGTGTGTGTGTGTATCTCTATCTATAAAAGGCAGGATGTGTGTGTGTGTACTTCTATCTATAAAAGGCAGGATGTGTGTGTGTGTGTGTGTGTGTGTGTGTGTATCTATCTATAAAAGGCAGAATGTGTGTGTATGTGTGTTTGTGACGAATGCACGGCCGTAATTTTCGACGGATTTGCACCAAATTTTACATGCACATGCTCCAAGTTGGCGGGAAGGCCAGGACCGACTTTGCATTTCGCAACTTCCATCGATAGTTGTAATAATCGATTTTTTCATTCTTCTACGGCAGTTTTCATGTAGTTTGCAGCCATTTTCTACTGGCCAGAGTGAGAGCATATAGCTGGCTGCCACGAATAGGAAGGAAGATTCTATTGGCCAGCGTGAGAGCCAACAGCTGACTGACACGAATGTTAACTAGCATGCAAAAAAATATTGATACCTGCATTCGTCACAAGTTGGAAAAATTTAAATCTGCATGGCACTTTACTCCAATTGGCTCATTTGCTTGCTTAAACTCAACGTTGATTCTGATTCCGCGGAACTGGTTTGGGTGTGAAAAAGTATTTGTTGTTAACATTCTTTTTTCATTCGGTTTTTCCAGTTACGAGTTCTTTTTTAAAGCTGATCGTTTTGTGTTCATTTTGTTTAGTTGTTTTTTCGTAACAAATTTAATGTTTAGTATAGAGCTAAAAAAAATTCGCAGTGTGAGATAGGCAAGAAGTAAGGCTTGTAGCAACATCAGCACGGCGAAGGGCACTCCTTTAAAGGCAAGGAAGGGCAAAAATATTTTAAGTCAAGTGATAGCGATTGCCGTATGAGTCGTACGATTTTTGAATCAAGCACGGGCAACGCCGGGCCATGCTGCTAGTATAAGATAAAAATACCAACAACTACTCGTTTTCTTTAAGTGGAAAATTCGAGCATATAATGACGAAGTACTAATTTGACTACTAAACGAGAGAAAGCGAGAGAACAAATTTGACTATAAAGACGAAGTCGTAATCTGACGCTTAATCGCCTTTCTGCCGAAAAATTCCTACACCGAATCGGGCACGCCGAATGAGCGACGCCAAATGCACTACGCCGAAACGTACCATTCCCTGCCAAATAATACACTCCTTGGAACAACGGATGGAACATCCCTATACTCCAACATCCCACACGAGTCGGGACACAAGCTTGCAGGATTTTCTTAAGCATCAATGACTTTCAGGAACAAAATATACCAGATATCCGCCACATCGTAAAATTCATACTCACTCATAACTATTTCGAGTTTAATGGCCACCATCTTCTTCAGGTCGGAAGCACAGCGATGAAAATGGCCCCTAACAGGGCGAGCATATTTATGGATGCCCTGGAATTTAATATGTTATGTAGGTACCACCAAGTACCTCTCCACTAGCACAAATACATAGAAGATATCTTCTGTATATAGACACATGGTGAGAACACACACCCTGACTTCAGACAATGTATTAACAACTTTCACAGCCCCATCAAATTCACATTGGAATATTCACTTACGTCTATTCCGTTTCTGGATGTACTGGTGGATCTAACCAACAACTAAATCTTTACATAACGATTCACTAAACCTAGAGATGGCCATTACTACCTAGATTTTACCAGCTGTCACCCTAACAACCGAAAAACATCAATATCCTATAGCCACTGTTTACATATAAATCGTCACTGTGGAATCAGAGAACCGAGTTCGAATTCCAGTCGAATCCATTACATTCAATTACATGCTAATACCATTGGGAAATGTATGAGACCTCATCTTCTCCCACAAGCTATGGGTAAATAGCAGAACAGACCGGGTTCAATAGCCTTGTCAACTGGTCAAATAGCAACCTACTGCGTAAAAAAAATATGCCTTGTCAGTCATGTATCGAAAGATACATGATCTCCTATAATAAGTTTAATTAAAATTTATTTAAAATAGTTTTCAATTGTTTCTATGGATAAGATATATTATGGACACTATTTTCTGAAGAAAAAAACTTTAGATATATAATGAATTTTTGCAAGAAGTGATTTTATTTTTTTTAAAATCTGAATTATAATGATTTATAAACTTTTAAACCATTTAAGATTCTGTATTAAATTGTAGCAGTTAGGTGATATTGTCATTAAATAAAAACTATATTTACTATCCATAAATGTAAAAACTTTAAAAAATTCAGCGATCGCAGTATTTCAAAAAGAATTTGGAATTTCTTTTGTGTATAAGCGTGCAAATGTTTGTAGATTCAATCGTCCATACAATAAATGATCGGAAAATAAGAGCAATAAATATATTAAATTCAAAATGAATTGACAATTTTCTAACGTTTCCTCAACAAGCGTCTTCGTAAATAAGACTAAATCTAAATTTTTTTTAAAAATCATTTAATTATTGGAATGTTTAAAATATTTTAAATGCGATATCTGGGAATCGTTCTATCAGAACACAGGAAGTGAGACACTGAAATCCGAAGACGTATTGGGATAGACAAAGATGCTTTCCAAAAGTTAAGCATAGTATTAAGAGACAGAAAATCTTCATTAGAAATTTGACACTATTTAGTGGTCGCGCGAAAATTAAAAGCGAGAAATAATCAAAGCGAGAAGAAGCTGAAATAATTAAGGCGAGAAGAAGCTGAAATAATTAAGGCGAGAAGAAGCTATCACGAAAAGACATACTGAGCGATGTTATTTTTTTTGACAAAGAAAAGTGGTAAAGATTTTATTTTCGTTTGCGAAAAGAAAAAGTTTTTTTTTTCTCTAGCAGAAGATAGGAGATTCGTGAGATCTCGGATCTGTCGAATTGATTTATGTTACGAGTCGGCGAATAAGAGATAGCCATCTGCCCATGGCAATAATGAAAATTTCAAATTGGTCAAGTGGCCCCTATGAAACAGAAACTGGGGGATAATTGTAATCAGGTCACGTATTGACCGAGAAAGACATCAGCTGAAGGCCACCCAAAAAGGAAAGGAAAAGAATAAACCATTAACTATCTTTTGGAGATATCATTTGTTTTTGAAAAGAGACCACCTGTTTTATTGTCCAGACTTGAACATGATAAAAGTTGATACCGGGATAGATAATTGGCGACAGAATGCGAATACGTCCAGTTAACCACCCACTTGACACTGGCGAAAATCTCGATTGATAAAGTCCAGGTGACTTTCGGTTAAGATAGAGATTAGGGACCATACTACGTGTCGTGGGAGGTCTGCTCGGGGAAGAGAAAGAAAGAAAAAAAAAGAAGATAATTTTTTTTCCTCTTTCCTTTGAGCGATAATTGCAAACACCCACGCTGCTGAGCGTTCATTAGCTGAAGGGTGGCGTGAGCGGTAGGCGAAGGTAAACTATTAAGAAGGAGGGGAGGCCTGTTGACGCTTCTGGAAAGGATTGGTGTGAGATACCAATATGAGAAAGGAAGAATTTGGAAGGACGATACCCTTAAGAACCCTTCTAAAGCAAAAAGTAATGGACTTCCAAAAATGGAAAGTGATAAATTTTCCTGTCCGAAAACAAAGAAAATCCTTGTTGTAGATTTAGAATTATCGAGGAACCCCAAACCACGACAAGCCCACACACGGTTTTGGTCGGCGTCCATATTAGCAGAGTCGCAGCGAGTAAGTTAGTGAGAGAGAAGTTAGTTGCAGTTGGAGAGGCAGACGCAGACGCAGAATTGAGCTGTGAGCTCTGAGACCAGCCTTACAGGAAGCTGACTGAAGATCCACGCATCCTGACTTCAACTTCTAACCAAAAACAATTTACTTTTGAAGAACGATGATTATTTGACAAAAATCTCGTTGACGAACTCCAGATGAAATTCGGTTAAGATAGAGATTAGGGACCACTCTACGAGTCGTGGGAGGTCTGCTCAGGGAAGAGAAAGAAAAAAAAAAAGAAGATATTTTTTTTTTCCTTTGAGCGAAATTTTTAAACTGGGGCCATTCTAGCCACACCCACGCTGCTGGGCGTTCATTTGCTGAAGGGTGGCGTGAGCAGTAGGCGAAGGTAAACTATGAAGAAGGAGGGGAGGCCTGTTGACGCCTCTGGGTGGGATTGGTGTGAGATACCCCTTTGAGAGAGAAGGGGAACCTGTTGACGCCCTCTGAGGGGATTGGTGTGAGATACCAATTTGAGAAAGGAAGAATTTGGGAGGACGATTCCCTTAAAGTAGAAAGTAATGGACTTCCAAAAATGGAAAGTAATAAATTTTCCTGTCCGAAAACAAAGAAAATCCTTGTTGTGGATTTAGAATTATCGAGGAACCCCAAACCACGACAAGCCCACACCCAGTTTTGGTCGGCGTCCATATAAGCAGAGTCGCAGAGACAGAGAAAGCAGTTGAGTTGGAAGTTGGAGAGAGAGACGCAGATTTGAGCTGTGAGCTCTGAGACCCACCTCGCAGGAAGCTGACTGAAATCCACGCATCCCGACTGCGACTTCTAACCAAGAACAATTTTTTTTTGAAGAACGACTTAGACTCACACCACCAAAACAAGTTTTACGAATATCACCTGAAGATACAGAAAAAAAACCCAGTTTCTTAAAAAAAACAACATAAGATGTTAAGACTCGCCTAACAAACACAAAGTGTCACGAATCCATATTAGCGGTGTGGGAGAAAGACGCAGTCCTGTATTCAGCAACCAGATATAAAAATATTTGTTATTCTTTTTTAACACATTTGAACTTTTCGAGTTGTTACTTTATTTTCTTTTACATATACTTGTGTGGTGTTACCTTTGCTCGGACTCGGCTTGCATTGCGGCCCGGCGACTGATTTCGTCTACCTAAGATCAAATCACAACGTGGATAGTTTAGACTAGAAATCAAAGCAGTTACTTCGGTAACCAGATGTTGGAGGCGAGCTGGGAACGACAAAGCTGATACCGAATCTAACCAGATTCCCATCCGAATCAGCCAAGGGTTAGAACGTCACATTTGGTGCCGCGACCAATACCAAGTCACATTGGTCGTCACAGGATAGCACGGGGGCAGAGAGAGGCCGGGGTGACGTCACAGAAACAAAGAAAAGAGAACTGAATATCTGTCCTCATATATAGCAGTAAATGATGGACAATCTCCTCAAAGACGTAGAAAGGGTCTTGAAGCAACAGAAATCTTGTTCTACAGAAAGATACTGAGGATACCATGGGCCGAACATGTGAGTAACAACGACGTTTTGGAGAGAATGGAAACAAAAAGAAAACTTATTTAAGGAAGAGGCAGTTGACATTTCTGGGGCACGTAATGAGGAGAGAGGGCTTGGAAAATCTGATACTCACAAGGTAGATTCAGGGAAAGAGGGACAGAGGAAAGCAGCACATATCTTACTTGATGGACATGCGTTTAGGAAAAATAGCAATAAGACAACATTTATTAAGAGCTCTAAAGGACAGGAAATTGTGGAGAACCATGATTGTTAGTCATGTAATTTTACTACAAGTATGTCCCCGAGTGGTTAGAAAGTTCACATTCTGACCATGAGACTCGGGTTCGAATCTCACCATGGTCGATTTGCCAGGAAGGAAACTTCCAGATGTTATCGGAATGGAGGGGTCAATCCCAGCATGCAGCACCTTTAGAAATTGCCTGAAAATCATACCACGGGTTGTCCCAAGCCTTGTGAGTAAAACTGTGCAGACTTAACAATTGGGGGCCGTAGATAGCACGAAGTCACAAGTCATCGTGTCCGAGGGCATGAACGTGCTGGCCTTGTTCGAATTGTTGATCACGCTAGATAACACGCTCTCTCCCAGAAACTGTAACTAAGGTCTAGTCAGCATAGTTGCAGTATAAACCACAGGTGAGCTCTGTGGACGTTAAATAAATACAAATGCGCCTGAGCAAGCGTCTTCAGTAGGGATTGGCTAGCCGCCCTAGTAAACGGGTATCCTCGAATACGAGTGACTAGCTATAAATATCTCTATTTACGTAATTCTCTCAAATATCAGGTTATCGATAAATGTGTCAACACCTTATAAAATACCCATCTCCATGTTAAAAAGATATGTTTCTGTAATGTTTTAAACTAAATGTAATAATATTTGCTTAAATTCAGATAAATTAAACTTTATATCAATTAATCTTCAACAAATAAAATTTCGGAAAAATATTTTTTATTTTTTTCATGAATTTTTTAATGAAGAGAATTATGTCTGTGCACAGATTTGTAACGTTTTCTAAAAACATCATTGCAATTAATTTAAATTGAAATAGAGTGTTTAGCTTATAGGAAATTTTAAATTTTAATCTATTAGCTTGGAAATGAAACTAACGTAAAAGCTTCAAGAGTCTTTTTTCATTTTAAAATCCTAGGCATTGCATTTTTAGATACACACTCACACACACACGCGCGCACAGACCCCCCACACCAGCACTCACACAAACACACACACACACACACACACACACACACACATATATATATATATATATAAAAGAAATATGTTGTAGTGGTTCCAACGAGAGAAAAGTATGTATATTAAAAAGAAGAGGGGTGCCGCAAACGTTTTTGGTTGTAATGTGGATTTATTGAGAAAAAATATTATACTTTGTTTTACATAATTTCACGACACGTGTTTCTGGTCTCGCAACCGTCTTCAGGTGAAAGTGGAGATTTCTACATATTATTAAAAATAATTAATTTTTCTTCATGTTCAATGTGGAATATTCTCGATATGAGACATTCTGTTTGTGTGTTGGCAATCCGAATTTTCTTTCTAGAATTGTCAATGAAGAGTTCTGCGCGAAGGGTCATAAAACAATTAAGGTTTGTCCAGCGAGTAGTTATCGGCATTTAATCTTTTAATGTTTTAGTGACCTCTGTGTGCTCTTGGATCTGTTTCTATTTTGGTGTGTTCCTGTCAGCATGCGTGTATATATGCGTGCGTATATTTCCTTACTACGAGGAATTCGTAAACTTATTTGTACTTATACACGCATACACACACATACGCACATACACACTATCCCACCACAAGTAGTCAGTACACACACACATATACACACATTTTATTTTCAACATCATCACTTGATAAGACACAGAGTGTGTTGAAACAAAATGGCTATTTTTGTAGTGATTTTAAAACATACTTATGTTATAAATTTTTTTTTATAAAAAATAATTATATATATATATATATATATATATATATATATATATACATGGATATACGTCCGACAGTATGAAGAAAAATATACGGAAAAAAACAAACAAAAATCCTAATATGCAATTATGCTGTTTTAATGTTAATATAACGGAACGCTGATTTCAGTTGTCTGTTTTGATTAGTCTTACTCTTATGTCCGTCGTCTTTTCATGTTGAATTAAATATAGTCTAATGTTAATTATGTTTTATGAATATGTCCTGAAGATGGTCTACTAGACCGAAACGTCCGACGTTGACGTTATATTAGCATTAAAACAGCATAATTGCATATTAGGATTTTTGTTTGTTTTTTCCGTATACTTTTCTTTAAATATATATATACATGTGAAAGAAAAATACAGAAAAAACAAAAATCTGAATATGCATTTATGTAGTATTAATGTTAAAATATTAAATGAAAATGTCCATGACTTTATTTTAACATTAATACTACATAAATGCATATTCAGATTTTTGTTTTTCTGTATTTTTCTTTCATACTGTCGGATTTATATCCATATATTTGCTTATATATATACATATATATATATATATATATATATATATATATATATATATATATATATATATATATTTAGGATATTATATCAAAAACATGTCAAGGAACGTTACACATTTGCAGTCGTGTTTCGATTCGAATCAACGCATCGTATCAGGCGTCAGTAAATGACTGGTAAGTGAAATATTTGTTTAAATTTAAAAGCAAAACACAACCTCATTTCACGAGAAAAAGAAGAAAAAGGAAAGAAAGAAATGAGAGTAGGTGGTTAAATTTAAGGTAAGGTTCTCATCTTGCCTGGATATATATATATATATATATATATATATATATATATATATATATATATATATATATATATATATATATATAATATAAAAAAAGAAAGAACAGTAAGATATATAATCCGGTGTTCTTATTGGTATTTTTTTTATTTTTATACAAAACAATGATCTATGTAAATTTACAGAGCATAAATATTATAAATTAACTGATTTAAAATATGTTTTTTTCGTTACACACTAATAACCACGTTTCAAAAATATTGGATTAGTGCATAATTATCAGGTGTCTTTTTAAATATTACTTATTATCAAATAAGAAACAATTCAATAATAACCTTTTTAAATGATTATTCCAGAGTGTATGATTATCGGCACGTATTTTTATAATCTGAAAATAAAATAATATTTTTATTAAAAAAATAAACAAGACAGCAATTTTTATTAACAAATAACACGCCTACAAAAACGCCTGATAATTATGCACACACCTAATATATATAGAGAGAGGTTAAGTTTAGGGAGGGTAGGATTACTTAAATTATTTAAAAATTATTATTACATATCAAATATATGTATATTACCAGTTCCCATTTTTTAATTTTTATTTTATTTTTAAATATTATTTAAGGAAATTTTTTCACAATATCGGCAAAGAATAGCTATTTCATTTCTTTGATGCAGTAAATTTTTATTTTTATAAACTTAGTAATATATAGTTTCTAATGTATACACAAAGAATCTTTATATTACTAACATTTAAAAATAAAATAAAAATAAAAAAAATAATAATAAATGGGAGCTGGTAATATACATACTTATATTTGATATGAAAAAATAATTTAAGTAATTCTATTACATTTACTTGATTTAAAAAGTAATATAATCTATTTGTAATTAAGGGTAAAAATAATATTTTAAAATTGTAGTTAAATATAACGTATTCTCACCCAAACTCCTCTTTTAGAAAGAATCTTTAAGTACACAATTACGAAAAAAATGCCGAAAACCTTTTTGTCGTTAATAATAAAAAAAAAAAAAAAGACCCAGACGACATGCGTTTAACGGATGTCAGAATTCGTTGAAAAATACATCCCTACTCTCCCTAAACTTAACCTCTTTTTCGAACGTAACTCATAATTGATACAACAATAGTTAAAAAAAATGAACACGCTACTGCCTTTGTCTGAATGTTTGGATTTCTCTGTATCCTTGGAAACAAGTAATTATGAATTATATGTGCGTTTAAAACTCAGTAAATTTAAAAATAAGTTATTCCAAAATTCACTTAAAGATGAAACAGAACTAATGCTTTTAATTTAATTATATAATTAAATTTGAAGTTTTAGCTTCGGTTTTTGAAACATGTTTATTACTGTGTAGCGAAGAAACCATATTTTGAATCGGTTAATTTTTATATATATATATATATATATATATATATATATATATATATATATATATATATATATATTGTCGATTCTCCCCGTCGAATTCGACGTATGAGGGTCAAGCAGATCAGTTTCTAGGAAACCGACAGCCCGACAACAGCACATGAGATTTGATTATAGTGGTGAAGGTTTCGTGTAAGACCAGCCACACTTTTTGAAGGGCCGAATACAGAGACCTGGTGCACTAAGTGCCACAAGGTCCCCAAACGACCCTCCGCAGGTTTGGAATTCAGAGTTTTCCTTCTGCGAGACCAGTTGCCATCCAAGGCTATAGAACCCAGTCAGTCCTGCTATTTACACATATCTGGAGGGAGAAGAGGATTCACACCTTTCCCAAGAGTATCTGCACGTAAGTGAATGAAATGGATTCGACTGGAATATATATATATATATATATATATATATATATATATGCGTTTTTCTATAAATATTTAGAAGTGAACATTTATATTCTATATTATATTTATATTTCATCTCTACCCTTATAACTTGAAGTAAATAATTTGTGTAGCTGCGTGTATGAGTTTCCTGTGTTTTTTTTTTATCTTACATGGAAAATATGTTCTTTGTTTTTATCTTACATATAAAATGTTTGTTTTTTTTATCTTACATGTAAAATATGTTGTTCTTTTGTTTTATCTTACATGCAAAAGATTTTGTTTTTTTTATCTTACAAATAAAATTCATTTTTTCTTATTTACGTTTATTTTAAATACAAAATTTACAAAAAAATCCCCGTATAAAATATGGACTGCCTCATCATTGCGATAACCAGATATATTTAAAAAATTAAATTATATAACTCAGCACCTAAAAGATTGCGTTGTGCATGAAATACCGAGTCGTGCTGCTGGTATATATATATATATATATATATATATATATATATATATATATATATATATATATAATGTAAAATTTTAGGAAAAAATAAATAAAAAATTATCTAAATTTTCTTGGCCAGTCATATTCAACAAAAGTAAAACATATTTAAAAGTAAGGCATTAAGTAATATGAACTAATTGAAGTACAGACATTTTTTTTAGAATAAAGCAGATATATGTTATTACATATAGATAGAAAATGAAGAAAATGAGGTAGATAGACGTGAGCAAACTGGGAAAGATAGTAAAAAAGAAATTCTTAGTAAATAACTCTGTCTACAAGTTTCGTATTTGCTAGCTAGCTAGCTCGCTATCTTAATTTGTCCATATCTCTATCAAGTGATAGATGAAATAGAGCAATCTGCTAGACTGACGGCTTGTGTGTGCCGTCACCTGTCTTCTCCTTGCGGCCTTTCTCTCATTGTGCACAAGCGTAAAAGAGACCTAAATTTCGACCAACGTTCATCCACGCATGACTGACGACGTCTGTTGAGGGCGTTTAATTATAATGTAAAGGCTTGTCATTCGCATTTAAATAGAAACACTGTATCACTTGCTTACACGTGTGTATGCTCACAAGGGCATACACAAACACCTCCAGGACGCCTTACCACGCAATCATTATGTCATATACAGGCATTTACACATATACATACATATATTTACATGTGCGTGTGTGGGTGCTTGATGTTATATAAAACACATACGTAGAAAGACCGTAATAAACATATTTTTTTACCCTATGATAAGGAATTCTTATTTTCTTTACAAAGAGCTTTTTGCAGACAGGTATTGCTAAAGCTTTCTCTCTGAATGTGTATCACATACGCATAGATATCTATTGTAATAAACTTGATGATTATTTGCTTGTATATGTATTATGGCCAACTAAACAACCAGAGAGTGAGTGTTAAAAAATCAGTTTATAAAGTTTCCTTGACTCGTGGATGAATAATCTATACGTAGAGCTGAACTCCAAGATAAGTTGAAACTAAAATCGTTAAATTTACGTTCAAAACAAAAAAAAAAATTTAATCGACGCTGCAACTGTGAATACCTCAATAAACACCGATGTATATATATATATATATATATATATATATATATATATATATATATATATATATATATAAATTAACTGATTTAAAATATTTTTTCGCTACACAGTAAAAACCATGTTTCAAAAATGGAAGCTAAAAGCTTCGAATTTAATTTTGTAATTACAAAATTAAATTATTTTAAAATATTATTATTAAAATATTTTAAATCAGTTAATTTCTAATATTAATGCTCTGTAAATTTACATTGAGCACTATTTTGTAAAAATAAAATTATCTATAAGAACACCGGATTATATATCTTACTGTTTTTATATATATATATATATATATATATATATATATATATATATATATATATATATATATATATGGACAAATGGTTAGCAAGGTGCTGATGGAAAATGTTCAGTACTGAAAATGTCAGTCAATAAATTGCCATACATCACATACGCTTGGGCCATCATGTCTCTTTCGATTCATGACTGATTAGGTAGGGAATCTTCCCACCGTAGGTTGTCATTTCTTCATGCGTTGGACTGGTTACCAACCAAGGCAGTGGGGGCCAGTCTGTTCTGCTCTTAAACCTATACATGGTGGGTCGGGGAGAGTGAGATGGCATTCCTTTGGTAATTGTGTGTAAGTGAGTGTAACGAACCCGACTGGAATTCGGACTCGGCTCTCCGATTTCTAATTCAGTGTCGTTATCCACTGCACCACAACTGAAAATGTAATGTAACTTCAAACTTAGATTGATATAATTAACGTTAATTATGCGCTGACGCCCTTGCTAATAGCATGAATAGGATAAAATAATGTAACTAACATGAAAAAAAGGATGCAAAAGAAATTGTGTCTATTGACTATCTTCAAAAGGGCCACACCATCAATGGAGAGTACTATACCAACTCGTCACGAAAGGCTAACAGGACCAAACGCCGGGGAGAACTGAAGAAGGAAGTTTTCTTTCACCCGGACAATTTTTCAGCAGACAAATTTCTGGTTTCGATGGCTGTTGTGTGTGACTGAGGCTTTGAACCATCCTCCCTATTCTCAGTTTCGCAGCACGAAAAACACTTCGCTGGGGACCAGTATCGCGGTAATGATGACGTCATATCTGTTCTTGATGACTATTTTTACCAATAGGATTAACCGTCTTCTTTGGACTGTCAGATATCAATTTATCTGAAACGAATCAATGCATTTATTAATAAGAATTGGAGTTAATGCGAAATCTCTAACATCACTCTTTCATAGTCAACTTGTGAAATTGTAAATCCCACTCGTAGAACTTTGAGTTAATGTGAAAATATTGTCAGGCGGTCAAGAAATTAGATAATTTATTTCATAGAAGTTTAAAAATTCTGTAATGTTTATGTATATGTTTTTTTTTAAGTATCTTATTTTAACTGATATTAAATATAAATGATCATTTTGGTTCCAGTCTGTCACTGCTGACCTGTTCGGTCGATGGTATTCTCAGCATCTTTCTGTAGAACCATATTTCTGTTGCTTCAAGTCTCTTCTTCATCTGTAAAGACATTTTACAGTATTCACTCCCATATATTTGAACTGACTCCACCGACTCAAAAGGCTACAAATCACCCATAAATAAAAAAGATTTTCTAAGCAAACACAAACATTTAAAACTGCACAAAGTATAATGTACATATATATATATATATATATATATATATATATATATATATATATATATATATATATATATTGTTTGTTTTGTGTGTGTGTGTATTTAGGAACTAATCCTACTTTCATGCACATTTCATTGAATACGACAGTTGTATATATGTATTTATATAATGTTTTCATTTTCAAAACATTAATGAAAACATTATATATGTATATATATATATATATATATATATATATATAAAGCAGCCAAAAGTTTAAATATCTGGGAAGAGTCTTGACAAAGGACGGTAAGTGCGACACTGAGATCCGTAGACGTATTAGGATGGTCAAGGACACCTTCCAAAAGCTGAGCAGTGTATTGCGAGATAGCAGGACTTCTTTGGTAACAAAGAAAAGAATACTGAGCAGTTACGTGACATCTGTTCTTGTTTACGGCAACGAATGTTGGACAGTCTTCTCAAAGATAAAGATGAGATTAGAGGCGACGGAGATGTGGTTCTACAGAAGGATACTGAGGATATTATGGATCTAGCGTGTGAGCAACGATGAGGTCTTAGAGAGGTTGCAAACAAGGAGAACATCAGAAAGAGGCAGTTGAAGTTTCTAGACACATGATGAGGAAAGAGGGCCTGGAGAATCTGATACTCATGGGTTGAATAGAGGGAAAGGGAGACAAAGGAAAGCAGCGCGTGACATACCTGACGAGATTGAGCAGGAGGATGACAGAATGTGGTTTGGGGGAGGAAGCTGAGGGCCGCAAGGGATGAACGAGGTGGAGAGCCATGATCACCTACGCCCTGAAAGGACACAGCACATAAAAATAAGATACTTTCGTTCGTAATATATCTATGCTGTTCTGATTCTGTCTATAACGCTCGAATTGTCATTGCGTGCTGAAAATCCCTTTCTTCTTGATTGCTAGCCACTGCAGATATGGGGAGTGGCGAATCATGCTTAAATTACTTACCGAGAAAATGTAACAAAGTTCCGCTTTTAAATGCTTATTTAATCTTTTCGACTTCTTTCAAAGTTTTTTTTTGATCGACATTTAACTTCTTGCATCATAGAAATGTGGGCTATTACAAATTCTTCTGTGTGCTGGAAATGCTAAAATATAAATGTTCTCTCTGTACGATCCAATTTTGAATTTATGTTGGATTTACTATGGAAATGTTAACATCTACTTATTTCCTACATGTATGAGTTGAAAATAATGTTTGGCAATATTTAACCTACGTACATAAAAAATTTTTTCTAAAGTCGATCAATGGGTCCCGCACCATCTGAGTGTTTCGTAGATTGATCAAGTCTTGCCCTGTACTAAACATTGACAATGGGCCCCTCATCATTTGCCTGTTTCGGGCATTGATCAAGGTCGTCCTTTGCTAAAGCCGGTCAATGCGTCCCGAATCATTTGAGTGTTTCGTAGGCTGATCAAATTGTTGCCCTCTACTACACCTTGACAATAGACCCCTCATCATCTGACTTCTTTCGTAGATTGATCAAGGTCGTGTCCTCTGCTAAAGCCAGTCAATGGGTCCCACATCAACTGAGTGTTTCGTAGATTTATCAGTCTTGCCCTGGACTAAGCATTGACAATATGTCCCACATCATCTGACGGTTCCGTAGATTGATTAGTCTTCCCCTATGCTAGACATTGACAATGGGTCCCTCATCATCTGACGGTTTCGTAGATTGATTATAGTCGTGCCCTCTGCTAAATCCGGTCAATGGGTCCCGAATCATCTGAGTGTTTCGTAGATTGATCAGTCTTGCTCTGAGCTAAACATTGACAATGTATCCCTCATAATCTGACTGTTTCGTAGATTGATCAAAGTCGTGTCCTCTGCTAAACATTAACAACGGGTCTCGTATCATCTGACTGTTTCGTAGATTGATCAAATTTTCCCCTCTGCTAACGCAGGTCAATGGACCCTCGTCACCTTACTGTCTCCCATCTTCATCAAAGTCCTTCCCTGTGGTAAACCTGACCTATGGATCTATCATCATCTGACTGTTACAAAGCTTAATCAAAGTCTTACTCCGTGCTAAAAGTAGTCAATGTGTTCCTCATAATCTGAATGTTTCGCAGCTAAATCAAGGTCTTGCCCTGTGCTCGTCGTTGAAGTGTTGACTTTCTACCGAATCTTTAGAAGGTAGAATCTTCATCAACGATGAAAATGTTTTCGCTATAAACCAATACACATCATACAAAATGAGCAGGCCAATAGATATATTGCTCAGTGTTTAGCATAAAAAATGGGGCGTCTATTTCCAATACGAGTGTCTATTAGAATAACATTTGATTTAATAAAAATGTCTGATTAAATAAATGGCATTCAATAATTCTTTAGAAATATATATATACTTATATATACTTCGAGCAGGAAACATTTTCCCAAACTCTCGGTCATATATATATATATATATATATATATATATATATATATATATATATATATATATATATATATATGAATCGAACATCACCTGCACACATACACACACACACATATATATATACATACATATATACATGTTGAACTCAGTGATGACTTTTATATTTAAATATACACTATCCCTGATATTAGCATTTAGCCCATGAATATAGCAACATTTTTAACCATATTTTTATCATATATATATATATAGATAGATAGATATAGATATATTCGGAGATCCCGGCTGCAAAGCCATAGCCAGAAGCAACTGAAGCCACGATGTCAAAAGATGGATTATATTGAGTAAAAAGCAAGTCCGAAGTAAATAAACATTTGACTTTGGTTAAAACAGACTGACAATCTGTTCACCATTTCCATGGGACATCCTTTTTCAGAAGGTGATTCAGTAGGAGGCCGAATACTGTGGTTCTGACGAAAAGAACCTGTAATACCGTACCAAACCCAGAAGAGAGCGTAATGCCAAAATATTTGCTGGTGTCGCATATTTTTGATGGGAGAAACTTTTTCAGGATCTTGTTGTCGACTATTCTCATCAAAAATAACCCACGGAATTTAATCAACATCCGGAAAAAAAACTGACCTTTTCCTGCTCTCGCATGATAACCATATTGCTGAATCCGTTTCATAACAGAAAATCGACGTTTCAAAAGTTTGTTCTGGGTTGTACTTGCAACAATGATGTGATCAATGAATGCTACGGTTCCTGTCAAGCCCGTCAGCATGACATCCATCGTTTGCTACAATATAGCTGACGTTGATTTGCCACTAAAAGGAAGTCGCTTATATCTATATAAACCCTTATGGGTATAGATTGTAAGGAGCTCCTTGGAGTCCTCATCAACGTCAATTTATAGAAAAGCATCTAAAAATCAATTCTGCCAAAACAACTTTTGCGTTGCAAAAGGGTTTTCTGGTATTGCTAATAGCTATTGATGTGAATCTAAAGAGTTGTTTAACCCAGTGGAATAATCTTCACATATATAGACTTTTCTATTT
Source organism: Acanthosepion pharaonis (assembly GCA_903632075.3). NCBI lineage: Eukaryota > Metazoa > Mollusca > Cephalopoda > Sepiida > Sepiidae > Acanthosepion > Acanthosepion pharaonis. The sequence continues at coordinate 342,303 of CAHIKZ030000110.1, forward strand.
GCCTTCTTCTCAACGACAATGGGCGCTGCCCACGCAGGGTAATTTGTTGGATTGATTACTCACGCTTGCTGAAGGCGATCCAATTCTTTTTCTACCATTTTAAGAGCGGTATAAGGGACAGGGCGTTTCGGGCCAAAGACCAACTCAGCGTTTGGTTTTCACTTTAGGGTGTCTTTGACCTTCTTGCAGCACCCAAGATTCTCTTGAAAAGCATCACTGGAATTGGAAACAGAGGAAAGTGAAAATGTGTTAGAAACAGAATTGAGCGTAACACTGAAGAGATCAAGCTTATCCAACCAATCTAAACCAATCGAATTTAGATCAGAGTCTGTAGTGTAATATGTATCATAAAGTATTTCTCCTAAAATGAAAATGCAATTCAACTCACGAGTAAGTAGAATTTCGTTACCGGACACACTCTGGTGTATGTGATTTGTTTCAACAACTCAAGCTTGTCAATTTGTTCCACGTGGATCATAAGAACAAAACAATATCTCAAGCTATGCCAAGCTGAAAACGGATTGGAACCTTGACAGAAACGGTAATACATGTTCTGCGAGATTTGAAATCAACTTTGAAAGTTACAGACATAGAATTTGCGTTTAACCGCTTTCGATGGGCCATTTTCGCGAATTTTTTTTTTTATCCGAATTGAATTTGAAACTTGTTTTTGAAATTGATTTTAAGATTTGGCTTCCGTATGGCGACAAAAATGTTCCTTATCTCTTCGTTTGTGATATAATTGATATTCTTGTTTCTTGGTCGGACAGAAGTATTGCATACTGCCATTCACGTGCAGGAGGAATTTTTGTTGCTACGTTTAACGGCTTTTCCTTTCCTCGAACACTGCTGGTTGGAGACGTGTTTTTAAAGCGACAGCTGATATTAAGCCATCATGGTGTCATTTTTTAAATTATCATAAGTATCTGGCATTCGGTCGTGAGCGCTTTTTCTGTGGCGTCTTTATCCTTTTCCGCTGTGTATAATAACCGTTGTGAACACATCGGTGTTGTGTGGAGTCTGAAAGCCAGCGATAAAGATGAGACATTTAAATTGATCTTCAGTGAATGGTTGAAGCTAAAATTTCTAACGTTCGCGATTTACCTATACCGCTAAAGTTACGTAGTCGTCTGCGTCGCTTTTCGACAATATTTAAGCAATTGTAAACCTCTTACGCGCTAGTGGCTGTACTGGCTTCCTTGTGGTGATAGCGATTAAAAAAATTCATCCGTATAGCAAAAATAATTTCCAATGAACTTCAATCCCTGCCTTTAGGATCTGCAGCGCCATAATCTGTGTGATCACTAAAATAAAATTAAAAAAAAAAAATTTTAATTGGCCTTTTTAAATAAATCACGGAAATGTATTTATATAATAAAATAATTTCCAATAAATTTCTATCTCTGCTTTTAGCATTTGTGATGTCATCATAAGAATGAATGAAAGTTTTGATGGATTTGTTTAATATATATTTGCAATGAAATTTCACAGTAATTTCCAATGAATTTCATTTTAGGAATTTAATATTTGCAGTGTCACTTTCGTTGCGATCAGTACATGGAACTGAATCTTAGACAAAATTTGTTTAATATATAATTCCAATGTATTTTCATAGTAAAATAATTACCTATTGTTTTTTATCGTTCATTAGTTGGTCTGTCATACTTGATATAATCAGTAGAACGAATGAAATTTTTATCAGATGTATTTTAAGAATTCTACCTATATAGTGAACTATTATCAAATTCTATAATTTTCCGTTTTTTCTGTACGTGACTTTTTTCTTTTTCTCTTTTTTTTCATTCCTTATTTATTCCTTTTTTTTCTTTTTCTGTGTGTTTCTGTTCTTTCTTCGTCATTTCTCATTTTCTTTTAACTTTTTTTTGGTTTCTTTTTTTAATTCTTCTCTCTTTCTCTCTTAGTTTACGGCCACATTGAAACACCGGTTCTCGTACGATCACCGATATTAAGCAACGTCAATCATGGTCAGTACATAAATGGGTGACCGCTTGGGAATAGCAGAAGCTGAAAGCTTGGATGTGCGGGTGGTGTATTTTTAACGGCTCGGAATTGGACATCGGGGAGTCGAGTTCCAATGCCAGTCAGATTCCTTATATTAATTTGGGAAATTTAAGAATCCACACACTCCCCTTCCATATACACCATGATGCAAATTAATTGAAACAAAACGAATAATTCTGTTATTATTTACTTTTTTTTTCGTATTTTTCCAATGAAACTTGACCCAGTGCACATGTTAGTACTTCGTATGTCCATTCCACCAAGTCGTTCCTTGCAGATTAATCACAGATTCTCGATTGAATTTAAATCAGGAGAGTTTCAGAGCCAGTCGATAGTACTTTAATTTGCTCACTGGTAAGGCTTTGCCAGTGTGTTCGTGCAGCGTTACAATTTTCGTACGCTCTTTTGGAGTAACGAGCATCGTAGACAAAAGCCGTAAGACAATTAATCGACAGTCGAGACAATAGCGTGATGAAAATCTGATGCTATCACGGATGACGTATTATTTTTCAAGGCCAAACAAATTTCATCATACACCCCGAAAATATGTTCATATTACTGCACACCACTGCAAATGACCTAATCCGAGATAAAAATAGAAATCGATTACACCTTGTCACTTCAATGGGTCTAAAACTGACCGTATGGTGAAAGAAAGGAAACTAAAGCAGGTGTTTCAATTAATTTGCACAAGGATGTATATATCATATCAGGTCGAGAATTCTTCTTGGATTCTCTTGACTTATTCCCTTCAACCATCTCTGTCAGACATCACTGTTGGCAGGTCCTCCAAATGGCATCAAGAGTCATCTACAAGTTAGTCAATGGGTTCCATAGGAGGGCGTCACTCACAAGTTCTGACTTACTTCTCCAGAAGTAACCAGCTAGCCGAATCCTTCTCTCTGTTAGCAAAACTGAGACAGGAGGAAGATGTCCATACAGGCGTTTCTTTGTTGAATGTTTCTTGTAGTTAATGTCCAATGCAACTCTTAACATTCTCGTGTATGTTCCGTCAAGTCATGATTCTTGGTGTTTCGTCTGTGCTCATGCCGTTGAGCCGTAGAGCAAGACACATTCTACCGTGGCCTTAAAGAAGACCCTCTTAAGATTATCAGAGAGGAGGAATTCCCAGACTCTGCTCAGAAAGATTCAAATAACAATTCTCTCTCCGACCTGGTGTAATTAGTAGGACTTATATCCGAAAAACATTATTATGTAAAAAATATTATAATCATAAAATATTTTCTGGCTTTAAATAACTTTCAAAAAGTTGATAAGACGTAAAAAAAATAATAAAATAATCATTTATTTCTCTCTTCTTTATTTTAGTTAGTGATTTTTAATGAATTAAGGGAAGCAATATAAAGTAGAATGGACTGTATACTAACCAAAGAATTTTCTTTTTATTATCTTTTTTTTTTTTTTTTTTATATTTTTTATATTTTTTTCGTTGCCAGATCAGTGAGCCTTATTATGAAATCAATACGACAATAAAAAAATCGCGACATTCAAATAAACTCCGCCCCATTGTTTAGTGTCCAATCTTGAATAAAATCTGCAATAACCATGGGGGTTGGTGGCGCTTTTTATTTGTGATTACGTGCACCGTAAAGAGCAGAGAGGGGGGGGCACGGTCACAGAAAGAAAGGAAAGCCTGTGCCTGAAGCGATTGCGGTTAAACAAAAGACCAGCCATATGCATACACGCGTGCGCATAATGAATATTTGTTGTGTGTGACCAAGAAATCTAACACACACTAACAAACACACAGGCTACCTTGCCTAATTTCTTTCTTTTTTTTCTCTTTCCTTTCTTCTTTCATTTGCTTTGCTTTCTTTATTTAATTGCTTTCTTCTTTCCTTTATTCATTTCTTTCTTCTTTCTTTTCTTCTTTCCTTTATTCATTTCTTTCTTCTTTCTTTTCTTCTTTCCTTCATTCTTTTCTTTCTTCTTTCTTTTCTTCTTTCCGTTCTTCTTTGCTTTCTTCTTTCTTTTTCTTCTTTCTTTTTCTTCTTTCCGTTCTTCTTTGCTTTCCTCTTTCTTTTCTTCTTTCCGTTCTTCTTTGCTTTTCTCTTTCTTTTCTTCGTTCCTTTCTTTAGCTTTTCTCATTCTTTATTGATTTCTATTTATTCATCTCGATTTCGTTCATTCTTTCTCTTTTCCCGTTTTACTTTCCTTTTCTTCCTTTTCCTCCCTTTCATCTTTTCTGTCGTTTGTTTATTTCTTTTTTTTTCATACAATTTTACTTGGCTTTTTCGTTATTCTTTTTCTCCAGTCGTTTGTCTTACCTACACTCCGTTCTCGCTTTCTCTGGCTTTCTGTCACTTACTCTCTCTCTCTCTTTATATATATATATATATATATATATATATATATATATGTGTGTGTGTGTGTGTGTGTGTGTGTGTGTCTGTGTGTGTTTGTATTTCTAAATAATTAAAGGGTTTAATTTTTTAAATCTGACATTTTTATTATGTCAAACGTTGTACGAGTAGCTACTATAAAGTATATGTATATATATATATATTTAAAATTCTCTCTCTCTTTCTCTCTCTCTCTATATATATATAGAGAGAGAGAATTATATACACACACACCTATATATATATATATATATATATATATATATATATATATATATATATATATAGGGAAAGAGTGATAATTATATATATATATATATATATGTGTGTGTGTGTTAAAATATGCTATATAATTCCGACATAGTTTCAAATTATTGACAATTGTAAAACGTTCATGAAAGAATGTTTGGAAATACATCTGATTATGCATTTCACCGTTTAGTCTTCATCAGATCAAAAACGGAAAAATGAGTTGTGTGTGTATGTATTTGTAAGTGCTTATATATATATATATATATATATATATATATATATATATATATATGTGTGTATGTATGTATGTATGTATGTATGTATCCATGCATTTTTCATTTATTAATCCGACATTTTAATTTAAGGTCATTTTTAATGGATATCCATATTTAATAGATGTTCTGTTTTTATTTATTTATTACACAGTTGATTTATTTCCATCTCTAGGCGTGGATATTAGGTAAATCTTGTTAGAATAATATGCGCTCTTTGGCAAGATTTCTCGAATATTCAGGCCGAGAGATGGAAATAAATAAATAAATAAATATACTGTTTAATAAATGAATATGTACAGAACAACCTACTCAAATATGGATATCCATTAAAAATAGCGTTGAAGCAATAAATTAAAAATATATATATATATATATATATATATATATATATATATATATATATATATATATATGTTTATCTATTCGTGTACATATGTATGTATAATTATTTACCCGCTGCCCCACGCAGCAAGATGTGGCACAAGGCCGAGTTTAAAGTGGGGTATCCGAGCTCGTAGGCTGGGGCAAAAATTCCCTACAGACCACGTAAAAACGGCAGAACTTCGTCTGGAGGATACCCTCTGACATGAGCCAGGTATATATATATATATATATATATATATATATATATATATATATATATATCAGCTTTTCTTGTTCTTATTCTTTATGTTTTTTCTTTCTTTCTTTTCTTTTTTATTACTAACACCTTCCCCTTACCCAACCCCTTAATCAAGACTTTTTCTCCTTCCTTTACATCCCATCCCACTTCTGCTATTTCAAATTTAACCGATCTTGCATAATAAATTTACATACAAATGTGAACACGCATGTGGGTACACGCAGGCGCAGGTGTGCGTGTGTATATGACCGTAAAGAGAGAAGAAAAATGACGTGTGGGCTTAATAACTAATGAATTTTAAATTTATTTTTTTTTTAAATCATCTAAAAAAATTAAATGTAACTTTAGATCTTTTCCTTGATACTATTATCAATATATGTAAACTGGGCCAATCTGTCATTTTAATTTCAATAACAATTTTTACAAAGAAAAATTTGAAATCCCTCCGAATAGTCATCATAGTTAAAATTTAACATGCTTATGTCTAAAATTAGTTTAGTTTGGTTTGGTTTTACGGCGTATCAACCTAAATGGTTTATTTAATGACAACAAATTGTTTAGTGCTGGTAAATTTTTTTCTTTCGTTTTCAAAAATGTACTGCTGGTAATATTTTTTCCTTCAAAGATCTATTTCTAGTAATATATTTTTTTTCTTCAAAAATCTATTGCTGGTAATATTTTTTTTTTTTTGTTTTTTGGTTTTTTTTAATGTACTGCTGGTAATATTTTTCCTTCGAAAATCTATTTCTGGTAATATTTTTTTCTTCAAAAATCTATTGCTGGTAAAAATTGTTTCTTTCTTTTTCAAAAATGTGCTGCTGGTAATATTTTTTTCCTTCAAAAAATCTATTTCTGGTAATATTTTTTTTCTTCAAAAATCTATTTCTGGTAATATTTTTTTCTTCAAAAATCTATTGTTGATAATATTTTTCTTTTTTTTTTTCAAAAATGTGCTGCTGGTAATATTTTTTTCATCAAAAATCTATTTCTGGTAATATTTTTTTTCTTCAAAAATCTATTGCTCGTAATATTTTTTCAAAAAATGTATAGCTGGTAATAGTTTTTTTTTTTTTTTTTTTTCAAAAATATTTTGCTGGTAATAATGTATTGCTGGTAATAATATTTTCTTCAAAAATGTATTGCTAGTTGCATAATAAATTTCAGATGCATCAAGGGTGCACTTTAATAATTACCTGCCTTCATCGCCGATTTTGGGTTTTGTATCATATCGGCTCAAACAGCAACTCCAACCTGATTCTAGGAGGGTCAGTTCGCTTCCTTCATAGCGTCGTGCTACGCAACTCGACACTGCAAAGGAAAAAACATACGACTAGGATTCCGACCTTTCTTATTAACATACGTCAGTCAATGTCAGCCAATGAAATAAAGGCTTTTCACTCTTCCCTCCAATATAATGTTGTCTTTTTGCTCCATCCAATGTTAATTTCTCCCGGAATCCATAACGAGGCAAGCTGGACTTGTTCTTGCATAATTTAATCCAATGTTTCTACGTTTTAAATCAGTTATGTGCCATGCGAGATACACGCTTAGGAGATTATGTATTTTTCGATACATGACTGAAGAGGCACATTTTTCCCGCACTAGGTTGCCATTTATTTCTGAGGTAGACCATTTGCCATCAAAGCTATAGAACCCGGTCTCTCCTACTATTTACCCATAGATGGATGGAGAAGGATAGGATTTATAAGGGTATTAGCACGTAAGTGAATGTAATGGATTCAATTGGAATTCGAACTCGGCTCTCCGATTTCTCAATCTGAGCGGCTATCCATTAGTCCACTTTGCCTCCCTACGTTTTACATACCAATCTCGTTAACTACATTACTTACTTACTACTTATATTACTAGGTAGTACTGGTAAAATATTTTACAGAGTATTTCTGGTATTAAAACCCATTTTTACACATTCATGGTGTTTTGAGCCCAGTTTGGGGTTAACTATTTGCCCATAGCTGGGACCCGAACAAGTGCTACCACACCGGTGAACACCAGCAATTAAGAGGTGTTTCCACGCTCCTCAAAACCTCCTGATCAGAGGCCTTGCTGCTGGACGTAGTTTATCGTCTTACCCAGGACGGCCAAGAATAAGAATCAGACACATTTCAATATATCCCGCCAAAAAACTCATACATATTGATAATGCCTTCACCATTTACCGACCAAACCTTGATAAAAATAGTGTTAACTGGTGTCTAATCTACTATGAAACTAATGAAGCTTTAGCTTCAGAGTCCATAATGCAAGAAGAGGCCCTAAAGCTACATTTTTTAATAAGTGAAATTTTTGACAAAATGATATATTTTTGTAAATTATTTGTTATTAAATTATGCTATTTTACTGATAGACTCATAAGGTTGTAGAAGCTAATGTCGACCTTAGAATATACTCTGATACCCATTTCATATCGCTTCAAAATTGTCCTGTAATTATCCAAATTTCAAAATGATGTTGGTCATTCACCGCCTGATCACCCATCTGTATGGATTCGTTGAACTGAGCAGAATCTATTCAATTTTAACAGTTGGGTTCTCGAATCTATTGTTGAAGTTTCAGGGATTGAAAAACGTAAGTTCGCCACTGGTGATAACAGGCTCAACCAGGTTGAACCAACTACAAAATTTAACTTTGAAACAGAAAATAATAACTTATTAACTTTTTATACACATTATTAATTAGATTCAATAGCAAATCAGAATTCAAAATATATCAAGGATCATCATTTAAAATGACTATATACATTTTTACTCACATAATAGCAATAAAAATAAATTAAAAAAATAATAAGTTGTTTTCTGTCAGAGCATTTACAATACGTAGCCCCGACAATCCAGACAAAGAACTTGAATACACTAAAAATAGTACAAATACTAAAATACTTTCCTTATTTCATAGAAGCCCCACTAAAATTAAGACCGCAAGATACACACGCATAGGAGATTCTTCTAAAAAAGATTGTATGCCTCATAGATAGTTACATATTTATTGCAAAGAACTCCTGATAAACTCATAGACCTTGGAATTAAAACATTATCTTCTACTATAAATGATATTAAGATAAAAAATAAGAATATCAAATGTAATTCAAATGCTAAGATAAATATCATAAAATTATATATATATATATATATATATATATATATATATATATATCTTAATTCAAGTATGTTAATGACAATACTACACGAAGAAAATAAAAAACAAAACTTCAAATTCTTGAGGCCTTCGATATTGTGATTTTCCGGGCATAGCTTAGATGTGGCACAAGGCCGAAAGTAAGGGGCACCCAGTGAGGATCGAACTCACTACTCAATCGTAATTGTTCTAGCGAGACGAGCTTCCTAACCATTACAACGTCTCGAAATGTCCAAGGCCCTCTATATAAGAAAACAACCAACAATAAATAATGTTAATTATGACTATAGCAACAATGTTTTCAAATATTTATAATAGCAATGTTTCTAAAAATCTTTTAAAATGTTTTTGAGTAAAATCAAATAGATACGGATTAAATTACCTTCCATAGATCAAAAACATGAAAAATTTTATAGCAAAAACAGTTAATTTTAAAACAAGGAGTGTTCATGCGTGCTTACAAAAAAATCACAACTATCACTTACATTAATTTTTTTTTTTTTTGTCTTAGCAATTCACACATGAAGAATATCTCGGAGATTGAAAGTACTTGTGAAAATAAAATTGAAAAGAAAGGAAAGAAACTACGGCGTCTTCCTTAATAAATTTATTATCAGCATTAAGAAGTCGATTAGAAATTTCGAGAGTATCACACTAAAAATAAATATACATAATAGGTCCAGATTATTCAATCAAACATGCTTGAAAACACACACACACACACACATATATATATATATAAATTTATATATATATATATATCAATTTATATATATATATATATATATATATATATATATATAAAGTTTACATATATATAAAATTTAAATATATATATATATATATATATATATATTTAAATAGGTTAGAAATGGTACAAAAAGCGTATTAAGGCATTAAAAACTAGAAATGTTGTATTGCAGGCCATGATAAGTTTAAAATAAAACACACACAGTCGACCGGTTTCGTCCCCTCTCGTCAGAACTGTTAACGGGGAATTTAGATTATGAGGAAAAAAGAAAAAAGTCTGTCATGGGTGACATGAATGAATGGACAGGGAAGGAAGGAAAGATAAAAATATAACCAACCAAGCTGCTAAAGCGCAGAACAGCAAGTCCAAGCAAACAATCTCTTTGTTTGCAAAGAGAAGGCTGTTTTATTCCAACACCTTGAGATGGAAAAGTGAGTGCGAACTGGCCAAGACGGAAAAAGTTCACACTGAAATCCATCGCACAAGTTGGATTCTTTATAAAATGATCCGCAATTAAGTGTTACGAATGGTATCGCCCAAAGAAAAATTTTTTGTTTAGTATTATTTAGGTACGTGTTGTTTAATTCTCACGTCCAACCGCTGTGTCGTTCTACCTGTAGTCGCATCCACAACTACATTTGAAAATCTTTTAAAATGGGGGGTAGAACATTTACACATAGATGGAAGTACAAAGTTTGAAAAACAACACGAACGTAAAATAACACTCACGTGAACTACATGAAATTGGCGAAATTTAATCCTACCCAACCACGGTAAACGAAGATAGACCGGACATTTACCAAAAGCAGGTTTGATTTTTGTTGAAAAGCGGTCTCATCTCGAATAACCGATTGAACAATGTTCAAAACATTGTTCACAAAGATCTCAGTTAAACAACTGATTTCATGTTTTGTCATCCGAAAGATCATTAACGCCCTATGTGTCAGGGTCCTAATCAAATTAATCTTTTGTTGTTTTAGGACAAAAGGAAAAATAGTCCTGTAAAAGTAGACTTCCTGTACACAGAGGTAATAAACAAGGAAGGAGTTCTTTGAACAAGAACATCTAAAAAGGGCAATGAACCATTGACCTCCTTATCTTTTTTTTGAGTAGGAAAAAAATTGATCCACTTCCGATTCATGGCTGAACACACAAAAGTGTCATCAACATACCGAAAGTAAACCTTGGGTCGGGCAGAACTTAACAAAAGGCTTTCTTCATAAAAACCCACAAAAATATTTGCCAAAACAGGACCCAAAGGGGAACCCATCGCTACACCATCGATCTGACGATAATGATATTGTCGAAACTGAAATCGACAAAAAGTGGCAAAATGAGTTCAACGAAAAGGTATATTCGAGGAGGTCAAATCACTGCGATATAACATATCGCTGCAAATATCAATAGTCTCCGATAAAGGAACACAAGTGAAGAGGCTCAGATGTCAAAGGAACACATAAATTAATTTGATTAGGATGACACATAGGGCGTTAATGATCTGTTCGGATGACACCTTGAAACATGAAATCAGTTGTTTAACTGAGATCTTTGTGAACAATGGTTATCCGTTGAACATTGTTCAATCGGTTATTGAGATGAAAACAAAATCAAACCTGCTTCAGTTGGTAAATGTCCGGTCTATCTTCGTTTTATTCAAATTTCAAACGTGGAGTGTTATTTTGCAGTGAACGTTCGTGTTGTTTTTCAAAAGGTCTGTACTTCCATCTATGTGTAAAGATGTTCTACCCCCCACCATATTAACTCTGTTATTTACTATTTCAAATGTAGTTGTGGATGCGACTACATATAGAACGACACAGCGGTTGGACGTGAGAATTAAACAACAACCTGCGATAATATATATATAACATATGGGTCTTCCATGCGGATCATTTTATAAAGAATCCAACTTGTGCGATATATGAACTGGTTATATATATATATCCATCTAGGTGTTGGAATCGCTTTACATCAAAGCAGCCTTTCTTTGCAAACAAAGAGATTGTTTGCTTGGACTTGCTGTATATAATTTTATATGACAGACTTTTTTTTTTTTTTTCCTCATAAAAATTTTAACAGTTCTGACGAGAGGGGATAAACCGGTACTGTGTGTTTTATTTATATATATATATTTATAGTTTTTAATGCCTTAATATATATATATATATATATATATGCCTAGCAATTTACGTGCTTAGCAATATCAGATATGAATAACCGAAATTCAAGTCTTACGTAGACGGCTGACCATTCCGCAACAGGTCAACACCTCTTGGATAATCCAGAGTGTGCGTGTAAATACAGTGTCCTGTAGTTTTCTATTTTAGGCAAAGCACGGTCGTCTCATCATCTGCATATTTGAGAATCAGTATATATTAAATCCGTCTTTCTTCCGACAGGAATAGAAATGTATTCGTTCTCTTTCTCTGCTGTTTTTTTTTTATATATATATATATATATATATATATATATATATATATATATATATATATCGTGGACTCTCCCATCGATTTTCAATGTATGGGGATACAAGCAATTCAGTTCCAAGGAACCGACACACAGACATCTGTACATAGGATTTGATTATATTGGTAAAGGTTTTGTGCAGAACCAAGCACACGATGTTCCACAAGCCCCCAAACGACTCTCCGCAGGTTTTGAATTCAGAGTTGTCTTTCTCCTAGACCGGTTGCCATCCAAGGCGATAGAACCCAATCTGTATTGCCATATATACATTTAGATAGATAGATACATACATACATAGATAGATAGATATACACAGTGTGCGACTGAAATACCAGCCATATTAAAGACGGATAAATAGATCAAGGTAATTGCTGTTAAAAATATTTTTCGCTGTTATTTAACCAACAGACTAAATGTTTTATTCATTTGGTTTATAAATAACATCCTCCAATCTGTGACCTCAAATCGCCATGCACTCTTGTAGAAGATTTCTAAAGTTTTCCATCACCCGGAATTTCGAACCCTTCGGGGTCTTCCGGGTGGCTTTCTTTTAAGCGCTGCGTCTGCGGCCCTGAAATGTTCGACCCATAAAAGTATCGATTTTCTATCTGGAACAGCATCATTCTGTCGTAACATGAAGAGAGCAAGAACAGTTCTCTATGCTGCAATTACAGATTCATCAGTCTTAAAAAAAAACGTTTCGACAGTAAACGCACGGTGTGCATCAGTCCAAGCCATGATGATAACTGACGATATCTGTAATAAATCGTTGTACATTAGCTAGACGAAAATATCATTGCTACTTGCCTACGTTCACGCGTACGACACAGGTGACATTTTAAAATGACCGAGATATTTCCAACGCACCCTTTAGTTTTCGTTCCAAGAAATATTATGGTCGTGTCTTCCTTACTTCTGCTCTACAAATCTTGCTTTGATTCAAAAACTGCATGTTTCCCCCCAAAAAATATTTCCCTATTGTTTAAAAAAATGGTTGTATATTTTATTCATTTCGTTTTTAAAATAACATGCTCTAAATGATGTCCTCAATTTACCATACACTGTTCTAGACGATTTCTAAAGTTTTCCATCACCCGGAAGTTCGATCGTTTCCGGGTGGCCTTCTTTCAGGCGCTGCACCTGTGGCCCTGAAATGTTCAACTCATAAAAGTATCGATTTTCTTTATTTATTCCAACGTGATATTAAATGAGCGTGAAAAGCTGTCTTTGTTGCAATTACAGATTCACCAGTTTTAACAAAACGATGGTCAATGATTATATCTGAAAAATATATGGTAAGATATTACCTAGATTAATACACTATTGCTCCTTGCCTATGGCCACTAGCATCACACAGGTGAGAGTTTAAAATATGAGAGGGTATTTTTACCACACTCGGTATTATGTTTTCCAATTGTCTTATTTATATAATCCATGTAGTAAATGTGGTATAATTTATATTGGTGAAACACAACGATTTTTTTCTTTAAATACCAAGCGTAACAAGTAACACAAAAGAGTTATAATATTCGGGGATACTTTATATTTTTATTCTCCTATATTCTTTTTATGTGCCGTGTCATTTCAGGACGTAGGTGATCATGGCTCTCCACCTCATCCTATTCCTTGTGGCTCTCAATATATTTCGTGCCTCTGCCAACTCCCCCAGACCACGTTCTGCCATCCACTTGCTTAAGCCCGCCAGGTATGTCATGCCATGTTTTTCGTTGTCTCTTTTTCACTCTATTTGACCTGTGAGTGTCAGATTCTCCAGGCCCTCTTTTCTTATTATGTGTCCCAGAAATTTCGTCTGCCTCTTCCTCATGTTAAGTATAAGCTTCCTTCTTGTTTGCATCCTCTCAAAGACCTCAATGTTGCTCACACGCTCGGTCCATGATATCCTTAGCATCCTTCTGTAGAGCCAGATCTCCGCCGCCTCGTGTCTCTTCTTTATCTTTGAGGAGACTGTCCAACATTCGCTGCCGTATAGGAGGACAGATGTCACATAGCAGTTCAGTACTCTTTTTCTTTTTCATTTTTCTTTCTTTTTTTTTTTTTCTGTCACCAAAGAAATCCTCCTGTCTCGCAGTACTCTGCCCAACTTTTAGAATGCATCCTTGGCCATCCCAATCCGTCTTCGGACCTCAACGTCGCACCTACCGTCCTCCGTTAGAACACTCCCCAGATATTTAACCTTCCGCACATCTTTGATTTTAGTGTCCCCGGCCAGATTTTGGGCTCATCCTTTTACTGATGACAATGCATTCTGTCTTCTTGCAGTTTATGGTTCGTTCCTTCTTCTCGCTCTCCCTCGATACGTTCTGGAGGAGGTTTCGATCTTAAAAACGCCATAATGATTAAATAGTTTCGCCAGAATTTATCTAGAAGAATTATTGAATCGGCTACAATATCACTATTCAATTTGATCTCTCAAAAATAAGCTTTTTGTGAGATATCATATTTTCTAGATAAGATAATACTTAAAGAGAACGATATAAAAATAAAACAAATACAAAAATAAATATAAAATTAAATATAAAATATAAAAATAAATATAAAAATAAAATAAATATAAAAAACAAAAATAAATATAAAAATAAATATAAATATATAAATAAACAAATATAAAAATAAATATAAAAATAAAACATATATTAATATAAAAATAAATATAAAAATAAATATAAAAATAAATATAAAAATTATATAAATATAAATATTAAAATAAATATAAAATAAAAATAAATATAAAAATTAAAATAAAACAAATAGAAATATAAAATTAATATAAAAGTAAAATAATTATGAAAATAAATAAAAAATAAAGAACAATATAAAAAGCTAATAGTTTGAACAGTTTTAGTTCGGATTCTTCATAATGTGATATATTTCCATTCTATTTATTTTATTTAGAATTTCAGTTTTGTCAGAATTTAGCCAACCTACCGTTAGAAATTCTGTCTGTTTATGAACTAGAAGCTTTTATTAACTGGCCTGCTCTTCAAAAATAAATATTTTTTAAAGTATTTTTTGTACATTAACGTTTATTAGGCTTTCCTCTGTACACGACTATTGCTAGAATCGGAAACATTAATGTTATCATTTTAGAAATAGAAGGCTAAATCAATCCCTTACTTTTAAAGAGTTATCTATACTTGATATCTATTTACAAATATCATGTTTGAAACAGTGCTCACCTGCGTATGACTGATGATGTCCTTTTTTCTAATTTTTGACTTCCTTTTTTTAACTTTTTGATTTTTAAATATTTTTTTTTTAGCTGAGTAGAGAGGGATTTTTCGGAGGTTTTTATACAAATATGGTGGATAATAATTATTTATCATCAAGGAAGAACAAGCGGCAGACATTGTTAGGTAATTGATTTATATATTTAATTGTCTTTTTATATCATTACATATCTCTGGCCATGTGAAACACATTTAAAGACATACCCCCATGATGACAGATATTTCACAATTCAGCATCAATGATTAGTCGTTAAATTACCTAAGAGAAGTTGAAAAGAGGGCATCAGCAGCAGTACATGGCTATCAATGACATGAGCACGGTTTCAGACTGAATACAATATATATATATATATATATATATATATATATATATATATATATATATATATATATATTGTTCTTAGCGGATGAAGAGGTTTCCGCATGATGGACAGAAGGTGCCACTCGAAATTATAACAGAATTAGCGGCAGTCCGTTGCAGTATCATAAATGAATTCTGCGTGTCACATTCCATGTGTGACGCAGAGGAATGTCATGAAATCAATTGTGTGGGTCACTTCCTAACATGATGAAATCCCTCTTAAACAAATTTATGCCATCGGAACTTTGTTCTATTCTGACTTTCTTCACCTCCGACCAACTCCTGCAAAGCTAAACGGCGATATGGAATGAATGACGGAAGTAGGTTCTGGTGAAACCGGAAGCTTCTAGTCCTGAACCTGTACGTTGGTAACGAATTTAGTCATCAACGCCATCACCATAAAGAAAGCGATCAACAAAGAAATTAAATTCTTGGATACGAGATAAAAAAAAAAAAAAAGACTGCGAAAACAAGTTCTTTTTTTAATTTTGTATCTTAAAATACGTCTTTTCATACACCTTTTTTTTTTTTACAAATCACACAAATCCATTCCTTCCCGTTAACCACAGAATCAATCAAAATACAGGGTTTAATAATGTAAAAACTTAAAACTTATAATTGTTCTTTTAGCATAACAGATTAAGAAGCGTGAATGAATCTTTTAAATCTAAGTAACAACGAGAGATAATCTCATAAGCTTTAATATAAATTTTTTCCTAATATTTTATGAATCACCTCTGTCGGGTTACCTCCTCCTAGTCTACTAATTTTTGAAACCGTTACTTTGGGGCGTTCTACAACACTATATATACTCGGCGATGTCTCTTTCTCCTTACTTTCCTTTAATACAACAACGTAAAGCTAAAGCAGATTTCATTTTTCCTTACGTGGGAAACGCCGTGCAATTTCTTTGGGAAACGACACACACACACACACACACACACACACACACACACACACACACACACACATATATATATATATATATATATATATATATATATATCAAATATGTGGTACAGTTCAATTTATATTACAATGAATCATTCATAAAAAAGTAGATTAGTAAGGTTAATGATATAAAATGGCGTAAACTCTTCGCAAACAAAATTTTAAAGTTGCATTAACCTACTAACCACTGGATGAATAATATGATCCTTGTTTTTAATTTCTATAAGTTGTATAAGGTCTTTTTTTTTAATCTCCTAGTACTTTCAACTGTACACACGGTCATCCTCAGGCATGGAAATTATTTTGTTTTTAGTAAATCCAGGTAGCGTCAGAAACGAAAGATTAACTGCGAATCGAAATATGTTTTTTTTAGAAATGTGTTATTGTTAACGGATAAAAACTTTTGGAGCATGCAGTCGCAACGCTAAGGTTGAATTTTTTTTTTTTAAATTTAAGAGAGTGCATTTTATACTAATATGGTAATTTGAGATTTTTTTTATCTGTATTATCTCGGTTCTTGTTGTTTCTTCACATTTCTTTAGGTGGACTCATCCTGAGTCTGCCATATTTGTCGTGGGCTACTTCATGAGACGCACGTGTTCATCTCACAATGGGTACAACCGTAACACCACTTTCAACAAAGACGCCTACAAATCTGACCTGTTTTATAATTCTTTTCTATCCTCGGGTTTATCTCGCTTGAATTTTCGCCCTTCATTAATTCATTTCCCATCATCTCGCCTAAATACGTTGAATTTACTCAATTTAATTTCAATACAAGCGCCTCTAACGCATTATTGTGACCTTGTTAGCGCCAGAAATAAAGACATGAAGAGAGGAATTGAGTTAAACAAATATATTAACAGAAACAGTGATACAAACATATATAAACGAGAGTGTTACAGCAAGAATGTTCGGTCTGACTGTCAGAACTGACTGCTGGAAACTTCCCTCTCTAAAAGGCAGTACCTGCTCCTATTTATAGCTGGGAGAGTCCATGCGTGCGTGAGTAAATTAACATAACACTATCTATCTATCTCAGTCTTTTCATTATCTATCTATCTATCTATCTATCTATCTATCTGTTATGGCCTTCTTAAGACCAGAAATAAAAACACGAGAGGAATTGTGTTAAACAAATATATTAACAGAAGCAGTAATACAAACATATACAAACGAGAGTGTTACAGCAAGAATGTTCTGTCCGACTGTCAGAGCTGACTGCAGGAAACTTCCCTCTCCAAAAGGCAGTTACTGCTCCTATTTATAGCTGGGAGAGTCCATGCGTGCATGGGTAAATTACTATAACACGCATCCAGCCTGAAATTTTCTCTTCTTTCCCCAGGTGTTAATTCTTTCTAACAATTCTACCTTTTCCTTCGATCTTAAAATACTCTGTAGTGGATTCTTTTTCGTCCAATTCGCACAAACCTAAATTAGTCACCTCGGGAAATGCAACACTGAAATCTGAATGTGCGTGGGAATAGCGAAAGTTGTCTTCCAAAAGTTAAGCAAAGTATTAAGAAACAAGAAAATTTTCTCTTAGAAACAAAGAAAAACTCCTGAACTATTATGTAATATTAGCCTTCCAAGATGGCAGTAAATGTTCGGCAATCTCTTTACAGATAAAGAGAAGACTTGAAGCAATAAAAATATTGTTCTACGAAAGGATGATGAGAATGCTTAAATTTCTCGGGTACATAATGAGGAAAAAGGTCTTGGAGATTATGATACTCACAGGACATGTTAGATGAAATCAGCGAATAACCTAACGTGTATATGTTTGCTAGAACAGGGATTAAGAGAGATAGCAAAAAGACGAGCCTTAGAAAGGACAGGAACTTGTGGAGAGCCATGATGGCTCGCGTCCTGAATGGACACGGCACACAGAAGAAGAAAGCATCCTAATTTAATTTTACCAAACTCGCTTAGTATTTTGCATCCTCGTCTATAAAGAATATGGTCGAATACATAGAACATGCAACAATGTGAAACGCACTATTAAGAAAGCGGCACGCGGGTCACGTGATAAAAGAACAAGTTAACTTGGTTAAGCACCCATGACCCGCTATGCGAGGGAACTTCGTCTGGGTACAATGAACTACTTCTACAGAAGGATGCTGAGGATAGCATAGACCGAGCGTGTGAGCAAAGATGAGATCTTAGAGGGGTTGCAAACAAGGGGGATGCTCATGCTTAATATCAGGAAGAGAGGACAGCTGAAGTTTCTGGGACACATAATGAGGAAGGAGGGCCTAGAGAATCTGATACTCACGGGACGAATAGAAGGAAAGAGAGACAAGGTAAAAATGCGTGACATACCTGGCGAACTTAAGCAAGTGGATGACAGAAAGTGGTCTGGGGGAGGAAGCAGAGGGAAAGAACTTGTTGAAAGCTGCAAGGGATAGGATGAGGTGGAGAGCCATGATCACTTACGTCCTGAAAGGACATGGCACATAAAAAGTAAGAAAGACAATGAACTACAGGAGTATCTCTATACTGCCTGATCGCGTGGACAAGCGCTCGCAGAGATGCGTATAAGACATCAAAGCTTTTTTGGGGGGAGGGGCATTGTCCGTCATCGTCAGTACGCTACAAAGTTGCACACAAACACTTCCCAAAAGAGGCGATGGTCCGAAGTCATATGCTAAAAATCAGGTGGTAACGAATGCATCACTTTGAGCGTAGTGCAACATTACGCCAATACTACTCATCAGTTCACCTTAGAAATTAATGGCAACGGATGAGATCAATTAACTCCTACCTTCATATACCATGGCTTTTCAGGACTGGGTGTGATTATGGCTCTCCACATTTTCTTATTTTTAGTGCTTTGAGCAACTTTTGACTCTTGACGATCCATCTTTGTCTCAGTTCTACCACACACTCACAAAACATCGTTAAGCAGGTTATTTAATATTCCCTTTACTTCACTTACATTAAATGTCCCGAGAGTGTTAAATTCTCTAGGCCCTCTTTCCTCGTTATATGTCTCAAAAATTTCCTGATTGTTACTATAATTTTCCGTAATGTTTCTATTTTCTTTAAGACTTTCTGATTATTCGCATGCTTCGTTCATTGTGTTCTTAGTATTTGTCCGGAGAACCACATCACTGTCGCTTGACCTTTCGTCTTTATCTTTGAGGATATTGTCCAGCATTCACTGCCATATAGAAGATTTTGACATTATTAATACATAGCAGTTCAGCACGTTCTTGGTTTCTTTGTTTCTCACTGCTTAATACTTTCTTTAGTTTCGGGAAGGCATATTCACTAAATTCTGCGTGCCTTTTGATTTTCTGTGTCAGATCTTCTACCCAGGAAGCTGAAATCCTGCACCCGCCTAATTTTAATGTCCCGGTCGGCTTCAATCACTTTCCCACTACCGTGAGGTTGCGTTTTTTTTTGTTTTTTTTTTTGTTTTTTTTAATGGGGGTATTTTGTGGGGAGTTATAAATACTTTCATGGTAATTGTTCGGTTGAGTACTTCGCTATGGCGACTAGACTTTTTGAATTTAAGCGCAGAGTGACGTCGAGATCCCATTAATTTAGAGTTGAGTTGGCTAGAGGTAAGCGTATGTCCTATTCTAACAGTTTCTTTTCTCGTGCGTCACGCGTGTGGAACTCCCTTTCGGCTACATGTTCTCCAGCCAACTTCAATCTGTAAAGATTTAAATGCAATGTCAATCGCTATCTAGTGTCCTCAAGATAAGTTTTTCTCTTCCCGCTATTTATTAATGCTTCTGTTCCCAATTCTTCCACAGCCAGTAAACCCTTATGTCTTAGTGGCTTTACAGCCTTGCCAATTAAAATTCGGCTAGATAAAAAAAAAAAGAAATTCTAAAATTCACAGTCCCCCTCTGCCGTGCACATGTGTTGTCCTCCCAATATAACCAAGTTAGTCTGATGAAGTCCTGAAGGACGAAACACGCCACAAACTTTTAGATTTTGTCATACAATTTTCACAATACTGTTCCTGATATATAAAAATATATATTGTTATATATATATATATATATATATATATATATATATATATATATATACACGCACATATTAGACGAAGTACCCGGCGTTGTATATATATATATATATATATATGTATGTATGTATGTATGTATGTATGTATGTTGCCTGTTTGCGTGCATGTGCGCACGTGTAGAATGTCATGATTATTTGTTCTTTTCGTCTTTTTTTTTTACTTTACACTCATTCCTTAATTTTTTTTTCTCGTTTTCTCTTTTTCCTCTTTTCTTTCAATTATTACCATTTGGTTTCCGGCTTTCTAGACATGCTTTCGTTGTTCATTTATGAGTGCTTTTTTCGCGGGCGGGGGGGGGGGTCATTCAGTTAGGAATATTCTATTTCATATTTTTTTAAAATTTTATAATTCAGGTCGCATGACCATATTTGTTTTGGCTTCCGTAAATGGAGTTGGGGCTGTCGATTTACGATGAATTTGACTATATTTCTGAGATGAGGTATTATGTACACTATTTACATTATTCGGACTATTGTCCTTATCTTTGTTACCATATTTATCACAAAGTTTCGGCCGTTGTACAGGTGGTTGGAATGTCGAACTGAACCCTTTATCTCGCTCGCTGGGGTATACTGTTCTAGTTCCACGTGCCATGTCTAATGGATGTCAGTTATCAGTTATCTCCTGTTAAGTCAACTCTCCAAGTTCTCCATTGCCTTAACCAGGTATTGAACTCACAACTCTTTGGGTCCTGTCACTGGATCTAACCAACGCCTTTATCCACTGTGCCATGTGTGATTACGGACCACCTGAAGAAGGCCGAAGCGTACAACTGAAACGTTGTGATAAATATGGCAACAAAGATGAGGACAATAGTCCGAATAATGTAGTGTACGATGACTTTATATAGCAAACTGAACCCCCTATTAAGTCTTTTAATTAGTAATCCTGAGTGCTTAATCTATAGTAATATGAAAAAATAAACTGTAAAAAAAGACATTATTTTCATCCGCAGTGGCCATTGTATCATTCCACCTATAATAACAAAATACTATACTAAAAGCTATTATTGTACAAAAGATTAAAAAAAAAACACATCAAATAAAATATTTATCAAAACCGAAAACGGTATTTTCAAAGCTATCAAATATTTAAAATGGGAATAAAAATAAATAAATCACAAATACATATAAAATATACTTGTTTCCGGTGCTGTCAATCTTTGTTAAACCTTTTTATACATCAAGTCACTTCTACAATATATTTATTTGCTTATCATATGTATAGTTGAATTGGAAATTAAATGCACCCCCCTCTGCAAGCTGAAATATACGAAGACTGCTATCCACTGTAGCCAACAACACTTGCTTCCGAGACTAGTGCTATTTAGTTGTTGCTAATGATAGAAACGAACAAAATTAAAGCAAAAGAAAAAAAAATTGTACAATTCATCCACAATGTTGATCCGAAGGTACAAGGACTTATTCGAAAATTGGACAAATCCAGTGAAAGATTAAACAGAGCTTTTAAGTTAAACGGAATACAAATTATCAAATACATGGTACGCCAGAAATATCTCCCACATAATGTGAAGACATAGACCTCAAGGGCATCCCCCCGAGACTGTAACTTTCTTTCGGGCTGGGTTTAGTGTTCGGTGCCTGAGGCATCCCCAAAAGGGAAAATGTCGAGGGAACTTGGGCAATTTTTCGACGGTATTGCCGTTATACACACTCTAAACTAGTGTCCCATTCGGTAGCGATGTGCGCGCGCTATAAAAATACCAATTAAGATATTAGTGCTAGATATAGAAACCATTACCATCAATATCCTACCATTATGCGGGAAGTATTTCTGCCGAAACAATATATATATATACTGCGTACTAGTGGCTTCCCCGCCTTGCTAGGGGTGAAATACTTAATATATATATATATATATATATATATATATATATATATATATATATATATATATATATATATATATATATATATAAAGGGAAGAAGTTATAGTTGTTCCAACGAGAAGAAAGTGTATATATTAAAAGATGAGAGAGACCGTAAACGTTTTTGGTTGTAATGTGGATTTTATTTTCCATAAATAAAGCATCATATTTAAAAAAAAAAAAATACACATTATGACCAAAATCGTTTGCTGTCTCTCTCTTCTTTTTTAATATATATATATATATATATATATATATATATATATATATATATAAGTGAACATTGAAGTCAAAACTCAGAGGGCACAGACTGTTTCATGCTAAACACATTATGTAGCGTGAAACAGTCAGTCGCCTCTGAATGTTGATTTTAATGTTCTATCTCTGATATTGAACACTTTATCCCATAAATATAGCATACCTTATCCCATAAATATACCTATATATATATATATATGTGTGTGTGTGTGTGTGTGTGTGTGTGTGTGTGTGTGTGTGTGTGTGTGAAAAGTGTATATAAATATAAACAAATATATATATGTATAATTATTTATATATTATATGCGCGGTACTTATTAGAAAGCGCTCAATATCACCACTTCCACAATAACACCAATACACGCAATCTACATAAACCCAAATTTTTAAAAACATTAATCAGTTTGTCTGACGATCGCTAAAGCGTGAAACCCAGGGTCACAAACTCACATCTATCCAACCAAATATATATATATATATATATATATATATATATATATATATGTGTGTGTGTGTGTGTGTGTGTGTACGTGTATGTGTTGCGTTAATGACGACTGAGATTGAGACTTTTATTTAATTTTATTGTGTTCCTAGAAGTGTTTTCTTTTTGGGACACAAAGAAAATTATGTCTGTTCGAGCGCTTTCGGCTATACTTTTAGCTATTATTAAGGAGGATTTTATTTTTACTTTTAACTGAATATATAGATTGTGTTATACATGTATCTAGAGTTATAAGAATGTTTTATTTTTCAAACACGGTCAGCACATTGTTGCCGTGTTCATAGTTAATGTTATTGAGTGTTGGCTTTTTTCTTTTACCATCATTAGGGCTTCCATTATTTTTAATCATTTTTACATGTGGATGAGGTTATTATGCTTGTATTTTCTACTAGTATGTTTCAGATAGTGTCTGGTAGGCTTTTGCGTGTGTTTAAATGAGTCCTAACGGAACTATTCTCGCGTAGGTGTAACGTAAGTCGTCTGGATAAGCATGTAGTAGTGTGACCAATGTAATTATTTATGAGTTTGGTTTGATCAGAAACACAATTTTTAAGGGACATTTGAACTCGTAAATAATGTTGGTTTTTTTGTAGTTTTTATTTTGCAGGTGTGTTGTTATTTTTCATGATAAGGTTAGCTGTTTTGAATTTTTTGTAATAGATAATTAATTTTATTCTCTTGTCTGGGTCGATTTGAGTAGTGTATTTCTTTATGATATTTCTAAGTGAAAATTCATCTTACTTATGATTGAAGAATATTTCACTTTTGTTGAAGATGTTAATGTTATTGTTTTTATCTGTATGTTCAGTATCGTTATAAGTTACTTTGGAAAGAAACAGTCTAATCTGGTGGTCGATGAGGTTGTTGGGGAAACCATTGTTAACTAGAGTCTGTTTTGCATTATTGAATTCTTTAAGGAAAAGTGGACGAGAGGAGAAATTCTCGTGTGCACTCTTTAGGAATATTTTTATCACTGCTATTTTGTACCTGACTAGGCATTCACTCTTAAAATTAAGTAAAAATAAATATAAAAAAAGATTTAAAATAATGCAAGCACTAATAATAAAAAAAGAAAACGCAAACACTCAATAACATTAAGTATGAACACGGTCACAATGTGCTGACCATGTTTGGAAAATAAAACATCCCTATAACTCTAGATACATGTATAACACAAACCATACATTCAGTTAATATGATGACGTCGTATGTTCTAATATAGAACGCCATGGTTAAAAGTAAAAAATAAAATCATATTTTCAGTCGTTTTTAATGAAACATGTATAAAAGAGGAGATTGCTGCTTAAAATACATATATATATATATATATATATATATATATATATATATATATATATATATATATATATAGAAGATACTTCAAAGAAACCCAATACATAAGGTCTTTAAATGAATTTTTTAAATCTAAAAAATCATTCTTGAAGCTTTTATTTCAGTTTTAATTTCAAGCTAATAGATCAACTTTAATATTCTAAATAAGCAAAATACTTTACAGTATTTCAAACTGAATTTAAATTAATTGGAATAAGTTGTTTTGTTTTCTCAAAATGGATTATTTTTGCCGTATGTACGTTTCTCTCAGCCCAACGTAATTCTCTTTATTAAAAAAAAATCTTTCAAAAATAAAATATAATTTTCTGAAACTTTATTTGCGGAAGATTAGCTGATTTAAAGTTTAATCTAATTTGAAACAAATATTACTTACTTTTAGTTTAAAATGTCACAGAAAATTTTTTTTTTGTTTTTTTTTTTAGTTTTTAAGCACGCGGGTTATTTTTATGAGATTTTGACGATTTTGTCGATAGACTTATGTTTTAGAATTTTTTTCTAATGGTGACATAACTGTAACAATTACTTGAATATATCGTGCACGCCTTTTTTTACATAATTTTTTTTAACTATACAGTAATCTTAAAAACTTACTATAGATACCACTCTTATTTTCGGATAATGTTGTGTGGACGTCCGTAATAACAAAAATCAACACGTTTACATAAAATCAATTAAAAATTCTTTTTTTAAAATATTTTTTTCCATCTTTGATTGGTAAATACAGTCTTAATTTAATAACAATATCACTTGACCGCTACAAATTAATACAGACTTAAAAAGTCTTAATTTGTAGCGGTCAAGTGATATTATTAAATTAAGACGTATTTACTAATCAAAGATGGAAAATTTTTTAAAAGTGCTAATTTATAAACTTTTAAATATTTTAAAAAGACTTTTTAAAATATTTAAAAGTTTATAAAATAGCAATATATAAAAATTTAAATCAATTCGTTTAAAATTTCATCATTCACCGAAAAAAAATTAACACAATAGTGTTCTTAATATATCTTATTTATAAAAGCAATTAAAAGTTTTTCTAATTAAATAAGGTCTTAGTTGTATTTCATTTTTTATTTTACGATTCAGAGCAGATTTTCTGTAACTGGGGGTCCTGTTTGATAAAATAAAATCCTGATTTAAATTGTCCAAAGACTTGTCCTTATAATTAATATAAACAATCTTTGGCAATAGGTTACAAACTGGGACACACAGTGAGGATCATCCCGGCTACAGAAGTACATGTCTGTAACGCAAACTACGTGACAGCGAGTGCAGACGTGCTCATACATAGTCTTTTTTTTTTTTTTTATTCCTTCCTTTGTCAACGCTGGGGGCAAGGAGAGGAAAATATGGCGTCTGAATAGGTCTGAGTGCTTTACAAAGGTCAACCCGCCCTCCCCAAAATTTAAAAATGAACGCCAACAAGGTCAAACATGTGATTCTAAAAACAGCAGTCGTTGAAGCCGAGGCAGAGAGGCCCTCCGCTACTCCATATTGTAAAATGGCCCGATCCCTCAGCGATTACTACTTCTACGCTACCACTTCACACGGAGCCCATAAAATCGCAGCATGACCGAGTTTTATCTCTCCCCCTTCACATTCTTTCTCTCTTTCTCTTCACCCCCGCAATTATTTTTCCAAGTAAGGACAGCTAATTTCCGCCTAGCAGTCCGTTACTTCGCAGCCTTACAACAAATTGACCTGTATTTTTTTTCAAATGGTGTGTCTTTTCAGGACGTATGTAGTTATGGCTCTCCGTAACTTCCTTTACTTTCATAAATGACTTATTGGTAAATAAGTAAGCTTCACTGTCCTTTTTCTAGAAATACTTTCATGGTAATTGTTTGATGAACATTCCTCTATGGTACCTCTGCCTTATGAATTTAAACTAGATTGGCGGCAAGGTCTCATCATTTTACAGTTGAAATGACTGGATGTAACCATATGTTCTATACTAACAGTTTCTTTCCTCGCCGGTGGAACTATCTTCTTGCTTCTTCGTCAACTTTGATCTTCAAAACTTTAAATGTAATGTCAATCGTTATCTATTGTCTCAAATTTTATTCTTTTCTTGCCCTCTCTCCTTAATAGTATTTTTCTCATATTTTTTAATACTGAGTAACCCCTATGCGTCCTAGTACCTTTATTGGCTTGGGGGTGAAATGATTAATATTTTATATATATATATATATATATATATATATATATATATATATATATATATATATATGTGTGTGTGTGTGTGTGTGTGTGTGTGTGTTGGGGGTTCTCCTTTTTTACACAAATGGACTTACCCAGTATATACATATACTACTGCTACGTGAAAACCCGAGAGACGAGAGTAAGACCGGAAGAGAGGAGGAGTAAAAGGTTGTAGGTAACCGGAAGAGAGAGAGAGTAAGGTAACAGACAGAACGAACGTAGCCAGCAAGAGTCACAGAGAGCGAGCACGTAGACTCACTAAGAAGTCATACAATGATACTTCAATACCAAAGACTGTATAGATATTTTGGCTACTAACCCGTATTCCTTGAACTACTAACCTGCATTACCAATTTGTATTATTATGTTAATACATTATTTTCCTATATTCATTCTTGGCGTTTGTCATTCATTGGTACCGGATTTCATCTCGGAATCCTCAACAACGTGGCGAGGATATCGAACTCCCACGGGAAGAACAAAGAAAAAAGACAAAATTCTCCCTCGTCAACTTGGCGACCAGGACTTCGAATTCACACGGAAGAAAAAAAAATTTCTCTCTCGTCGACTACAACAACTTGGCGACGAGGATATCAAACTCACACGGGAAGAACAAAAAAGTCAAAATTCTCCCTCGTCAACTTTTGCGACGAAGAAATTCGAACTCGCACAGGAAGAGAACAAAAAAAAATTCTCCCTTGCCGACCACAACTTGGTAACGAGGAATTGGGACCTACACGGAAAGAAAAAATTCTCTCTTCTCACCACAACAGCTTGGGTGACAAGAATTTGCACTTCTCGGGGACTCAAAAGAGAAAATTGCCGTTTTTTGCCGGTATCCACAACAACTTGGTAACAAAGAGTTACGAGGATTAAAATACGGAAAATCGAGTTTTTCGTAAGACTCTTATCATGGAGGATTTTAAAAGTATTTTAGTAGAACTTGTAAAATACCAAAATGGACAGCAAGTACAACTTCAAGAAAGACA